>CM065382.1:13720000-13950000 GCA_033060915.1 Euryodendron excelsum
CACCAAAGAATCTACCAACTAACTCACCAATGACTCACCAATCAACTCACCATGATGAAATAACACATGTCATACATATATGCACCCACATAATTTTACATAGTAATTAACCATGTAGTAAATGTAATTAAATTAAATAAATTAATTCAACTAATTCTAATATATAATGAAACTAATTATGAAATTATGAGGTTAGGGTCTCACAAAATGACACAATTTAACTTTACTTGTAATTTTAATTTGCTTTTGAATGATTACAATTAGTCAAGAACAATCAATGGTAATGACATATTTGCCTTATTTCCTTTATATATTATTTGCTATGGTTTTTTTTAGGACCTATGCGCTCTAATTTCTTTCTAATGTGTTATGCACCAATGGGAGACCGTTGTACAATTAAATTTACTCGACTTCATAATAACGGCAATAATTTAAAATTTTATTCACTTGACCAAACCTTTTATCGTAACACAACTTAATTACTTACAACATATTTAAATAATGCTAGGCTAAACTCTTTAATTACTAAACAAACTAAGCATATACCTATTGCTTCATTTCTCTTCTTTATTGCATATGCCTCTCTTTTTCTCTTTCGTATTTTCTCCTTCTTATCTTCAGGCAAGCTAGCATCTCATTTTCGTGCAACTTTATTTATTTGTAGTCTTTTATTCTCACAGTTTACAAAAACACCTCTCAGTGTATGCTTAGTCATATCTTAGAGGAACAATTTAAGTCATTGTAGTTGGACATTCTAATTTCCCTATCATTTCAATCAGTTTTCATTGTGGACATATTCAACACCCTCACTTTGTCAGACGTGTTATTTATGAATGTACAAGTATAATATAAACTCAATTTAAAAAAGGACTCTGTTAAAGTCATCTCTCTAAAAACCTACTTGGACCAAATGCATACCTGAAACTCATCAAATAAATTATTCCTTAGTATTGCACACATTGTTACCCATCTGCATAGCTTCACTATTCTGGACAACCTTTGGTTCAGTATTTTCTGTTAATGTTACTTTATTTTCCTCTTGAGCTTTGGTATTGCCCTCTTTATTATTAGCACTTGCTTTTTTTTCCTTTTCATCTCTACAAATATAAATAAACCTATGAGGAAGCATCATAATTTCAGCTAAAAAGAATTGATGGCCTCCAAAATCCAGCAATTCTCTTAACATTATTGCTTTTCCTTCGCTAGTAATGATTCATTAATTTTCTAGAATCCTTGACCTCTTGAGGACGTAATACTCATACATAAGATTGAAATTTTGATACATCAAGCAGAACAGAGCATGAGCAATTCATTGAAAAAAATCAGGGGCTCAAACAGTACAGAACAAAAATACATAAGAAAAACCTCAGACATAAGTGGTTTACTCACAAATATGTCGACTTGAAGAGTGAATCTTTATTATTAAAAAGACATTCCAAAGTTTTTTACAGGAACAACAAAACACATAAAGTAGAAATAATATCAAATAAGATTAAACAACTTTCCTTTATAAAAGGCTAGTAAATCCTCTACACAAACACTTATTCCCTCTATAATTTTAAGAGCACAACCGTAAGCACCCCATTTTTGCCCGCTGGGCAATCTCCGGCCCGATCGGGATCGGTTTCCAACATCACAACACATGCAGGTTCAAGATGAGCCTTACAATCTCCAATCTAACCAGCTGGTCGCTTCTCGGGCCCACAAGGACCCGCTGAAGCCATAAGCACCATTATTCCAAGCAGCTTTCCGAACTGGGCGGTCTTGGAAACCAACGCCATCCAGGTAGCTTCCCGGGATCGGCCGATCTCGGGGACCAACACCTCATCAAAAATTCCAGACGGTTCACTTTTGGTGCCTGCTAGCCTGCTAACGTAGAATATCCGTCATTTGGTAGTTCTCCGAGACCGGGCGTTCTCAGGGACCAACACCACCCTTCCAGGTAGCTTTCTAGGACCAGGCGTTCTCAGGAACCAACACCACCCTATAGGTAGCTCTCTAAGACTAGGCGTTCTTAGGGACCAACACCGCACAGGTAATTTTCTGAGACCAGGCGGTCTCGGGAACCAACACCTAGGTCAACACTGGCGCCTGCTAGCTCGACTCGGTGAAAAATGACCAAACCTACCCCTTGGGCCTCCAAGCACGTTTTGGGAAAGTTCAAAATCCTTCAAAACGATAACTCTATCCTTCTAAAATGTTGTTAAATCATTAGGCGTCTCTCGTACGCCATCTGGTCCAAATTCGGTCCTATTCCAACCCACTCCGGTCAAAATGATCATTTTGCCCCCGAACACCTCAACACTGCGCAAACCCCGCCGAACGGTAAAAGACTCTCTCAAAATCATCCTTGAACAGCCCTACACACTTAACACAACATACCAAACCATTCTTGACCATTTCCAGCCAACTCCGGTCAAAATGACCGTTTTGCCCCTAGAAGCTCAAAAATGCCTCAAAACAGCACCGGCCTTGGAATCTCGAGTAGAGGGTTTCACCACACGCCCTTGTTTAACCCAAGGAGCACCCCACGACACTAAGCTCACACGACGCGATAAAAGTTCCCTCGGGCGTCTCGCAGATGCTCTACCTAAATTGTTTTTTCCCCCGATTCCCTAGTTATAACGCACCGTCAACTGATTTGAGAAATGCGTAAATCAGGGAATTCTCAAAAGCTTGTCCATAGATCTTTCCATCGATACGGTTTGATCGAACAGATCACTTCCCAAAGCCCTCCATCGTACGGTGTGAAAACTATAACTTTCAACAACCCCTGGAGCGTCTCACAGACGCTCTACCGAGGTTGGCTTTTTCTCCGATTCCCTAATCAAAACGCACTGTCAAACTACTTGAGAAATGCGTAAATTTGGAAATTTCTGAAAGTATTTCCAGAGTACTTTCCATCGGTACAGTCCGATCGAATAGATCGTTTCTCGAAGGCCTCGATCACACGAAACGAAAACAGCCACTTTCAAACACCCAGGGAGCGTATCACAGACGCTCCGTAAAAGTGACCTTTTTGGCACGCTTCCCAAGATGATATCACTCACCTTCAAACATAATTCAAACTTTTCAAAGACATGAAAGTTCATCGAAAGCACTAGGAGAACATCCCGAGTGCGACTGATTCCCCCGAAACTTTCCCGATTGACTCAATTATCGAGGCAAAGTTTGGACGAACCTTCCTAGTGATGGAGCGTATGCTACATGCGCTCAAATTTTTATCAGATCGACCAACTTTCGATCAACGCTAGAGATTTAACTAATACATAGAGTGCCACGTGTCATTCTGGTAATGGAACAGTACCTGCACATGTCCTATATGCGCAAGGCTTGTTCCAGATTGCCTATAAATAGAGGCCTCCCCCTTTACATATTCCAGGTTCAAAATTGATACGAAGTTCTGCTGAAATCACTCTAGAAACTCGAAATCTCTACATATGTTTCTCCCCTCCAACACTTAGGCTAGATTCTACCCCTCCTAAGCCTATACACTCCACATACAAGGCCTCATACACACTTATACACTCCACTCTAGCCTCTCAAGTCTTTTTGAAGTCACTCAAACTCCAATCAAGACATCCATTGAAGACTACAAGTGTGTTGAAGGCAAAAGGTGGTATTCCTTTTACATTTGTGCTCTCCCCCACTCTTCTCTTCTCCCTCCTAGCCTACTTAGGCTATTCGCTATTTTAATCCCCATCTTCAACCCCCCTTTCTTGCATGCTTGGGCCAAAAGGGCTCTTAGATCATGCCTAGAGGAAAGCAAGTGAGAGCCACCGTGTAGGGAGACCTTTCACTAGCCTACTTTAAGATGGTATGGCCTAGGAGCCCCTTGTTTATGTGGTGTAGCCTAAAAGCCTTGTATGTGAATCATGACCCCTTGCATATTACTATTTTGATCATGTCTTGTATGCTTGGCTTCATTATGTTTATTGCCATATTCCACAATACTTGCATTGCTCTTAATTTTATGATATTTACAAGTTCTACATTTCCTTCAAAAATTGTTCCAAGAGTTGGCCCCTTGAAGTTTAGGATAGGATCTTAGAATTATGCTTTGAAAGAGCCCCCTACTAACCCCCTAACTCTCATTTTGGCATCATTGTATTCTAACTTGCATAAAGGTTGTGTTCCATTTCTCTAATTTTCAAGATTTTCATTCTTTTAAGTGTAATGGTTGGAATGGCCCCATGAAACTCTCTATTGAGTGGTCTCCCTTTTGTTTGGCCATATGAACCCTCTCTTGATGGAATGGTCTCCTTGAAAAGTGGTTTTTAAAATCCTTCTCAAAATATGATTTCCAAAAATACATTCTCTCCATCTTTGAACCAAAAATGATTTTTTAAAAATTGTCATCATCATATTGAATTTTGAAACCTCCACTCTTGTCAAGATAAAGGTTATAATGGCCATTGAGGAAACCTCCCTGGGAAGGGTTTCCAAGCACCAACCATACAAACCATACTCTTGACTAGAGTCAAAGTTTTCATGGAAATGATTTTTAAAAAGTTTGCCAACCAAGGTCCATGGCATAACATGTCTTGTTTTTCAAAACGCTTTCCATGAGTGCATCAAACCAACTTTCAAAACCATTCTACAATCTAACCCTAGGTAACTTGACCTTAATTACCTAACCCTAGGTTAACTTGGCCCTAGTTGTCCAACCCTAGGTTAACTTGACCATAGTTCACTCACCTTAGGTTAAACTAACCCTAAGTCATCTTAACCTTAGGTCAACCTAACCCAAGTTAGTTAACCTTAGGTCACCCCTAGCCTTAGGCCAACCCAACCTAGGTTAATACACTTTAAGGTTCCAACTTTTGAACCCTTTTCTAAATGATCATTCAAACTTTCAAATTATCCTCATAACCTATTCCTCCAAAACCTCCTACTCCCATGATTTCAAAAATCCTACTCCATAAACTCTTCTAATGTCCCTACACTCCATCTTCAAAGTATTTCCAAAAATGTTTTCAAAAGGTCACAAACCTAAGGTGTCTATAGCCCTCCCATGGTTAGGGATTCCAAGAACAAGTGATAAATCAAGAACAACCTCTAAGGTTGTCCATATTAGGATTCCAAACCCTTAACCATTTCCAAAAACCATTTTCAAAAATTAATTCATCAAAACATTCTAAAAACATCCCTCCAAGGTTTTCAAAATAAGACTTCAAAAACACTTTCAAGTTCTCTTGAGACATGCCAAAGCATTTTTCCAAAACTCCCTCAAGTTGATCCAAAAACATTTTCAAGAAACACTCCACCATTCAATTTTTAGTCAAAATCTCCAAGACCACAAAGGGTCTTCCATTCCCAAAGACTCCAAAGTGTCTTAAACTTTTCCAAAGACCTCAAAGTGTCTTAAAACTTTTTCAAAGACTTCAAAGTGTCTTAAACTTTTTCAAAGACCACAAAGTGTCTTAAGCTTTTCCAAAGACCTCAAAGTGTCTTAAACTTTTCCAAAGACCTCAAAGTGTCTTAAACTTTTCCAAAGACCTCAAAATCTCTTAAACTTCTCTAAAGACCCAAAAGTATCTTCAAACCTTCCAAAGGCTCTAATGCGCCTATTTTCCATCCGGCTCTTGGCCGAACTAGGATTGACCTGATTCTCGCCAAATGAGATACGTAGGCAACCTAAAATGGTGCGGTCATAACTTTTATTCTAACTCCAATCCCTTTTTCAAGGATCCTAATCAATTTAAAGTTTCTATTACAAGCTCTTTCAAAACCCTCATTATTTTCAAACTTCTTCCAAAAACTTACACCATGCACCATTCATCGGAAAAGTGATGACTAAACCCCATTTTCAAAGTTCTAAAGTGGATATTAAGTGGACAATGGTAACCGGTTATTCTAATGAGTGAACAAAGGGTGATTAGACATGTAGGTACTGAAAGAGCGGGGTAGGGTGATGATCTTAGGATATCTTCCCTACTTGTAACCAACCCCCGAACCATAGATTTCTATTTTCGAAAGACCAAAATGGAGTTATTTTCCAAAAGGGCTTAAATCTTTCCAAAGGTTGCCAAACAACCTATTTTCTTAAAAACCCTCTCTTGAGGGAGTTTTCAAAACTTTTTTCAAAAATCCTAAGTTTAGTCCTCGGATTAACACTTAGTTTTAGGTGCCCTAACTCACCTTGATCAAGTTAGGTGGCGACTCCTATTTTTCTAAAAAGCCCTTAATCAAATCAATTTTCAAACCTAGTCGCACTTGTCCTTCTAGGAGGATAAGGTCTAGTGACAGAGTTCAGTGCTTTAGGGTCTTCGAGCCAAAAGGATCTTGGACACCCCAAAAATCGGGGAGCGACAGCTGGCGACTTCACTAGGGACTTTAGAGGGTTAGGCCATTAACATGCCTCTTCACCCTTCACTCACCTAGAATCTCCGGTTACCTTGTCTAAATTTTATCCACTCTTCGAATTTTTCAAGCTTCCAAAGCAAACCTTATTTTTCAAAATGATTTTCAAATAAGTGTCATCGCTTGCATTCATTGCTCACATTCATGCTCTTGCATTAAACATCCATTTTATCTTGTATTTGAGTTTTTCAAAAAGTCACTAACTCTTTGCATTCTTCTTTTGTAGGTGGACCTTTGTTCATTTTTTGGTTTCATATCTTATTTGTTGCCATGTATGTGAATGAATGAACAGGATGTGATTTGTGTTGTTGGGTCCTTTCTTCCATTTTTTAAAAATTCCACACACACTTGGTGCGCTCACTTGCATTTGCATCTTACATGTATTACCTGATTACTACCCTTCTAGATAGAAGGGGGAACAGTATATTGACTATAGGCGAATGCTGTGTCAGTTTTTTAGCCTACGGTCTCTTGATAGTTCCCCCGCTCGAACCACCAACCAAAGATGGAGTTCACCCCTTCGGGGGTGGACCCCGGAGGTTTGAAAGTTCGGGAACTGAGCTTTTTAGGAAGCATTAGTAAACCCCCAACCTCATGCTCATATAACACCCCATGCATAGCCGAACCTCTGCCGAATTTAGGACACACGCATCAATTTCAAAATCAAGGAGGAAAGGGCAACCGCTTTATTTTAAATTTTGTTTAAATTCCTGCCATTATGCCATCTAAATCTTGCTGCTTCTATGTACATGCGTCATAACTATTCATGCATCGAAAATCATTTTAAGACAAGAGTTCTCAAAGTAACTCAAGTCATTGCATCTTCATGCATCCAATCAACCCCTAGAGAAAGGCTCAAAGACCTTCTTGCTCAATTCAAGCCAACCCAAAACTCCTAAGGGTACCACGAGACCCTAAGGATTCATGGCATGCATCAAAGTCATCTCATAAAGAGGGGCCTTAATCCCTCTTCGCTCATGGAGATAAGGTTGCCAAGAAGACAAGGGAGTAATTCAAATCAAGGGCTCCTACCAACAAAGCAGATCTGGAGGCTCAAGAGTAGTTTAGGATCCCATAATGTAAATGTAGAAATAGGTGGAAGTCCCAAAGAAAATGTTCCCCCACCCCATTTTTATGTATTTTTGAGAAAATTCTATGTACCAAAAAAGAATCCATCTTAATAAAATCGTCCTTATTGTCAAATGCATGAATGAATCTACGAATGGATGAATGAACAGGGGCAGGTATAGTATTTACATGCAGGGGCAATCCTTTATCTCCGGACATGAGCCAATGCATCATGCTTAGTTCCTCTCAAAAGATAGAGGCATCCTTAGGCCATGCATTGCATAAAGCCTTTCCAAATCAAAAACCTAACATGCAATCTTTTTGTGTTGTTTTTCTTTAATTTCTTTTCCTCCCCTATCTCAACAAAAGACTAGCCATAGCTTTGGTGAGACTGCTTGCATTGTAGGTCACCATTACCCCAAGGAAAGGAAGAAGAGGAACACGAGTGACCCGCGTCCTTCGAACGCCAGTCCGTAATCGACAAAGAACAGCATAAATGTCCAAAGAAGGCGACACTCCCGATCAACAAAGTCATGCTACCTGAATCCTTGCCATAAAATGAGGAAAACAACCAATGCAAGAGGATATGGACCCTGTGGAAAAAATGGCCCACCCACCAAATGATCGAGCCATCGATCCAAGACAGATAGAGGGCAAATTAGGCGACATTTCCGCCACGTTAAGGGCTGTGACTGATAAATTACTAAAAACTGTTCAGGATGACAGAAAAGAATGGAACCCCGATAAGGCTTGGCCAATCTCGGAGCAGCTACCTAGGGGCCTTTAGGAGATCCTCATCCCAAAAGGTACTGCTCTCCCAGTCAGAGTTCAAACAACTAATCTCCTTGAAGCCACCACCCCGGAAACTTTCCTAATCATCCAGCCTATGCAAACCAGTCTAATCCTAACCACTGAAGCCTTCCCTCACCCTCCGTACTTCCGTATCATTCTCACCCTCTACCGAGAGCAAGAAGTCCAAGAACCCATGGTCGGGTTCATCCCCCACATAGATCTCCGAAGAGCCACGAGGCCCCCGCCTCCTGTATATACTCCCACACCTCAAGGCGCCGCCTTGTCTCTCGTCACCTTACCCATTCTCCCCCAAATGGAAAAACCAACACCTGTTTCCTTACCAATACCGATAAGAACAACTTTACCTCTACTGTTGCAGCCACCAGTTACTGATCTGCACAAAATACCTTGGAATTACCCCCCAACTCCTACCCAAACCACAGAAGAATCTATTACTGAAATCGGGGGGATGACTAGGTCAGGCCGATGCTACATTTCAGAGGAGATAGAGAGAAGAAGAAAAGGAAAAGATAAGGAGGGAGAATATTCTAATCCTCTGACAGAACACGAAATCTCTGAATTTGCCAAGGCCTTAAAGAAAAATGACTATGATGTGATAGAGCAACTTAAGAAAACCCCTTCCTACATCTCCATATTGGGCCTGTTGCTCACCTCCGAAGCTCATCGTAATGCCTTGCTCAAGGTCCTTAAAGAGGCCCATGTGCTGGATAGTTTTACCCCTGACAATCTGTAAAACATGGTGGGACTTATCATGGCACCAAATGCCATCATCTTTACTGACGATGAGATCCCCGCCGATGGGACGGGGCATACGCAGGCCTTACATATAACTGTCAAAACCAAAGGGATGATCATATTAAGGGTACTGGTGGATAATGGGTCGGCTCTAAATATTTGCCCGTACTCGACCTTGGAGAGACTTGGGATGGACCAATCTCACTTAAACCACAGCAGCATTGTCATACGGACCTTCGACGGATCCAGGAGAGAGATAATGGGGGAAATTGAGATACCTGTCGAGATAGGGCCTGTTACCTTTGCTATCAAGTTCCAAGTTCTACAAATACCTTCAACATATAATATATTGCTTGGACGACCATGGATTCATTCGGCCAGAGCAGTGCCATCCAGTCTTCATCAAAAGATCAAATTCATCATCAAGGCTGAGCTAATTTCCATCTACGCTGAGAAGGAGTTTGCGATTTACAAAGCCGACGCCATTCCGTACACCGAGTTGGCCACCTCATCTTGTTTTCCAGTCTTTGGAATACGTCACCGCAATACATAAGGGAGATATCGTCGAGCCAAGGTATTCAAGTAATGCACAGATGATTGCTCACTACTTCAAGAAGAACGGGTATCAGCCAGGCAAAGGGCTAGGGAGGAAGCTACAAGGGATTCCCGAAATTCCAGACATCCCGTCCCAAAGACATACTTTTGGCTACAAGCTGACAAAGAAAGAAAACAAGGAGCAAGCCTAGAAAAGGAAGCGACAGAAGGTTGCACCCAAAAAGGGAGGAGAGGAATATCAATGGAAGTAACTGAGTTTTTATTATTGTATCTTTAAAATATTTCAACTCCTAATAATTAAATTCTAGATATTTTTGAAAACGTAGATTCTTTATTATGTTTGGTAACTTCTATGTACAAATCTTATTTTGGTATAGTTATTGCACAAATCAATGGTATGAATCTATGGCTTTAATTTTATTATTCTAGATTTAATTAAATATTTTTGTTACAAAACCTCCGTTGAAATTTTGGGTGACCGTTTTATTCAGTTTACTTTAAAGTTAAGTCAACAATCATCAATCTCCCCAAAACAAATTATTTTTCTTTTGATTACTATTTTTCTGCATCAACTGTCCAAATCTCCGCGATACTATTCTTAGTGGAATTCAAATAGGTTGGCTTAGGTTCTAACTAAAGTGTCACGACCCATTTTAGTTTCTAGATCGGGACAAGGGGGTTTATAAGATAAGGACACATCGTTTATATTTTATTAAAAAGATCATTACATCCTGAAAACATTATATGTCTTAGTAGAGGTTCATAGCTTTAGTTTTATGTACAACCCAACTTAAATGTTAGGAAAATGTCAACTGAACTGGGGGTTCATTCATAATCATTTCCTTGGGATCCAGCTTAGTTCCATTTTCCTGAAAATACTCTCATAAAATAGGTATGAGCGGTGAAGCCCAGTAGAAATACCGTAATTCTTTAAAACACAAGTGTAAGATGCAGTAAATCTATGCCATGCATATGTACCCGTTTCTTTTTATTATCATTAGAATCCCGCAGGTATATCTTGCTTGGGGCATCATCAAGCCCAGTGGGCCTACCCTTGACACTCATTTCTTTTCAAGTTTAGTGGGGGTCCACCCATGATCATCTAGCCCAGACCAAGTTAGTGAGTACTGATTCATGGTAGCCCCGATACTAGTTGATCAGTAGTCACCCATGATCTTAACCCGGGGTCCTTTCGTTTGTTCGGTTATGCCTCCCTTATTCCTCCCCAGTGATGCAATCATACAAGAGATGTATATATACAGCGTGCAATAAATTAATACAAGATATATGTTAAGCCTAATACTAGTATTAAAGAACATGTCATATGATTTATGTGGGGGAATAACCCCCGGCCCAACCCAATGGGTGAGGCCCAATCTGCGCAAATTAAAGTTAGGGCTGCTTTGCTAGCCCAGATCAGAATTACAGGGAAGGCCAGCTTTGACTGCCGACCTCCTTCGCAGTATAGCCCAAACTGCGAAAAGCAGGGCCCAAACTGCTAGCGGTCTTTGCGTATTAAATGCAGAGTTGACTCGCATTAAATGCGCAAGCGACTGCCCATGCGACGTCGACATGCACGTCCGGTTAGCCGAAATCCTCCACGACGGTGCGCCAGACCCTGTAAATAATCAGGCGGCGTCAATGATGATGCCTACCCAGTAGGCCATGAAAGCTTGCTGGTAGGCCAAGGCAGAACACACTCCCTCAAAGGTTCTATAAATACCCAAGGCATCGAGAGCCAGGTATGGACAGTTAACTCCAAGTATTCACAACTTTCATTCATCTTTATCGATTAAGCTTGCTAACTTAATCTTCGGAGTGTGATCGACCCATTACGGGTCGACCCATCCTAACCTCCTTGTCTTGTAGGAGATATTTGGACTCATCCATTTGGGGCTTGAGAGTTCGGCCCAGCCTTCCCGAAAAATCTCACTTACAATTTAAAATAAACATGTATCATAAAGAATGCCCGGTTTCCTACCCTATCGATTTCTTGGTACAGAAGATTCCTATCAGTTCTTCACGTATTTTCTGTTCATATTACCATGAGTTAGATATCTATTTCTCATATCATTTACATATATTATTATCAAGTTAGGTTGTTAGAAGTGTGTTAGAATCTTGGGTGATACACGTCTTTGGGTTGGAACAAAATTTCTTGGTAACTTGGACTGGAAGTTATTCTGGAATTTTTTTTTCCGAGGTAGCTAGGAAGGCTACTCTCCTATATATAGATCCCTTATATTTTTGGGGATTTTCTAACAAAATTCCAGAATATTTTCTTATCTCTTGTATTTTCTGTGAATTTTCATGTCAAACAGCGTAATAAATTCATGAAAATTCATAGAAAACTCTTTAGGGCCTAAAATTTTGAGGGTATTATAATAAGACATTCATAGTGTAGCCCTCAAAATTTCAGAGCCTGCCTATGTGGGATGCGCCCTCATGCGCCACCAGTCGCGCGTGGGGGAGGAAGGCATGGCCTTCTTCTTCCTCCCACCGCGACTGGTCGCGATGCAGGTCCTTTTTTCGGCCAAATTCTGGGTTTTCTAGCTATGCATGAGAGCCCCAGGGGTTGGCAAGGTCTTGGGCTTCATGCTCATGGTCTGGGCTTGACCCATGGTGGCCGGAGGTGGCCAGACAGAGGCCAAAATGGCGGTTGCATGGCCGAACCCTAGCGGTTCAGACCTGCAACTGCCATTTTGGCTGCCTTCCCTTCGTTTTCAGCCCTTGGTCCCTTCTTGACATTTGTTCCTGACCCTAAGAGGAGTTGACCCCAAGTGGTGTGACCGGCAAAGGTGGTCGGTGGCCGAAGTTGTGCCCCTGGATAGATTTTCTACTTCTTCTCTCCTTCTACTTCTTCTCTCATTTGCTAAAAGACCGAACTTTCTACTTCTTCTCTCCTTCTTCCCTTTCTCTCGATTTTTCCTTGTGTATTGTTTCGGTTTTCTCCGCCACCTTCAATAGTCATTTGTAACATATATACTACAAGCATAAATAGTCTGTGATAGGTGTGCAGGCCAGGTGTTGGTGCGTATGATGTGCATAGTGTGCAAATAGCTTAAGTCGGTTTTGGCGAAGTCGGTTTGTTTTTCGACGATAATCCCTGACATTCGAATTGCTTACCGAATTCTAGAGCATTGTTTACCTTCATGTAGTCAGGTGTCATGCTAAGGTAGTGCATGGATTGGCCAGGTGTTTTGGTCGGGTGTAAGTCCGATGGTCACAGTCTACTAATGTGATCATGAATGTTCAATTTGGTTGTTTTATTTAATATGTTTGAAGCATCTTTCTAGTCACGCATGTTATGAAATGTATATATAATTTATGCTATTAAATTTGCATGGGTGAAATCATTTACAATGGTGTCTTGGCTTGGTTGAACCGGTGGGGCTTTGAACCGGTTTTATTTTTATTTACTAATGCACAAAATACATGTAATAAATTACCTGTGTTTCTAAATATATTTATTACCTCAAATATTTATTATAGTAAAATTATCATAGGTGTAGTAATGAATAATTCTAAGGTTACCAGAATTTTCGCGATGTTACATGAAGCCATTGCAATACTATGATATTTAGCACGACTTAGTCGGTATCTAATATTTTACCATGGGTGAATTTTTAGCTCTAATTTTGCATAGTTTGTTAACTGTTCCCTGTAGATTCGATCTCGACTTATCGAGTTATTACTGCATTACAACCATACACTGGCAGATTTCAATCATATTATTTATAATTGATCAGTATTTTAGCGCCGTTGCCAAGGAATGGTTTTAAAAAAATCATGCAAAAAAAAATTAAAAAATTAAAAAATTAAAAATTAAATTAAAAAATTAAAAATTATTATTATTATTATTATTTCCTTGTGGTTAACATCTTTGGTTGGCATACTCGCCTATTGTTGGATGAAACCAGTCAAGTTGGTTACCATATTTTTTATTTATTTATTTATTTATTTATTTTATCTAACCCATCTAACTCATCTAACTTACTAACTATTTAACATTTTATTTTATTTAGTGGATAACTAACATTGGTTACCATTCTAACATTTTATTTTCTACACTTTATTTCAGCTTTTTTTTTTTCTTTGTGATTTATCTTTCGAGTTGATTTCACCGCCTATTTAGGTCGGCGCCGCTCATTATTGTGACCATATAACTTAATATATATATATATATATATTATTATTATTATTATTATTATTGTGGATAACCTTGTTTTGAGCTAATTCACCGCTTATTTAGGTCAGTGCCGCTCATTAAGGTTACCATAACTTTGTTACTAACTTGTCTAACATTATTTTCGTTTGTTATTTTTGTGTGCAGGAATTTTAGTATATTATTGTAATTTATTGTTTTTATTTTTATTATTATCAGTATCTTATCGTTAGCCGACTCCAAAAGTGTCTCGGTCCAGTCGTTACTCTGCCCGCATCCCTCCAGGTAAGTGACTTTCCATTTTCTCAGCTCTAAGAGCCGTTAATATTGTTTCCCTTCTCATACCCGTTTTGTTAGTGGCCCATTTGGGTTTTCAGTCCGGCATTCTAACTTATAAAGTCCGTGTTTATGTTTCGGGATGGATTCATTAGAGATGTACATGGACAATTGGTGAACGTTGACTCTTCTAGTGATTTTTCCCCTATCTTCAGTACTCTTTCCCCATTTAGGACTCTTGTTCCAAACATTCAATTAGTTAACTGAGGTCCTAGTTATATCCCAATGGTGGAAGAATTTAATCATCAACAACCTGGGAATCTTAACCCGCCAAATCTAAATAATGTACCTAAAGGTGGGAGTGTATATGGTAATCCTCCCCATAGGTCTCTCAGTGATTATTTGAATCCTGCTAGGCAAGCGCCTACCTCTTGCATTGTTCTTCCCGAGCATCACGCTGTGATGACTTTAAAACTGGAAGTGATCCAGCTGATAAATCAATTCCATGCTTTGGATTCTGAAAAGCCATATCAGCACATAAAAGATTTCGAGGATGTATGCTCTATGTCCTTCGATAATTCTTACCCAAGGGAAGTTGTACTTTTAAAACTCTTTCCGTTTTCTCTCAAAGACAAAGCCAAGACATGGTTCAATTCATTGAGGCCTAGGTCTATTCATTCTTGGCAAGATTTGCAGACAAAATTCTTAAAAAAATTCTTCTCTGAGCATAAAACTGAGGCAATTCATTGTCAGGTCTCTCGATTTACCCCTGTGTCTAGTGAATCGTTTTTCCAATGTTGGGAGATATTCAAAGAGTTGTTGAATGCTTGTCCACATCATGGTTTTATCAATTGGCATATCATAAATACTTTTTTTTCATCATTGACTCCACAACTGAAGCAATTCGTTGAGTCTATGTGCGCAGGGACTTTGTATGACAAAGACCCATTTGAAGCGTTTGATTTCTTTGACTACTTAGTGAATTTGGCTAGAAATTGGGCCACAACTGGGACCCAAAATCCTGAGTCTAGGCCTAGGGTAACATTTTAGCTTAATCAAGTAGATGATCTGAATGCTAGAGTTGCTGCACTTACCCAAAAGATTGAAGCCATAGAAACAAATAATGTCAATGTTGTGAATACTGAGTCTCCCAGGGAAGAGAGTTGTTTAATGTGTGGTACAATGGAACGTGACACTGCTGTATGTCCAATTATACCAGGTTTCAAGGAGGCTTTGTAGGGCCAAGCCAATGTAGTTGGCCAATATTGGGGTACATATAGTGATCAACTAGTTAGGGGGAACCCTTTTTCGAACACATATAACCCAGGATGGAGAAATCACTTAAACTTTCGGTGGAGAAATAAGGGTCCTTCGAATCCTCAAGTATTCCAAGGAGGGCCTCAAAACCCTCAATCTTTTCAATCCTAACTTGTTCAAGCTCAACAATTCATGCCTTTCCAACCCTAACCTAATGCATACCAACCCCGACATAGGAAACCATTAGAAAATAATATTCATCAATTGACAAATGATATGAGAGGAGTTAATAATAGAGTGGATAGGCAAGACAAGGTGTTAGACCAACACGCTAGGATGTTAGAGGACATAGCAAAGCAAATGTCAACTTTGACACAAGCTTTGACCCACCAAGTGTTGGGAAGATTTCCACCTCAACCCAACCAAATCCAAATCCTAATAAGCAAGTGAACATGATTGAAGCGAGGACTGATCCTCAATCCAGTCATGAACAAGTCTAATACATCACAACCTTGAGGAGCAAAAAAATTATTGATAAAACCATTCACCCTAGAAAGGAAACTTTTAAGGTTAGTGATGAAGAGAAAGGAGATGTGAGAGAACAAGAGAGAAAAAAAAGATGAGAATGGGAAAGAAAAAGAACTAGTTGAGCCAGTCTTAGAGCCAACCAAAGTATTTGAAGATGAGGGCATTGATGTTGTGAAATATGCCCCATTTCCTCATAGATTGACCAAACCAAAACATGAGCTTCTGAATTCTGAAATTTATAAAGTGTTTAAACAGGTTAAGGTCAACATTCCAATCTTAGATGCCATCAAACAAATTCCCTCCTATGCCAAGTTCTTGAAGGACTTGTGTACTGTGAAAAAGAGGTTGCATGTTAAGGAAACTGCCTTCATGAATGAGAGCCAAAGTGTAATTTTGCAATGTATGTCCCCACCGAAGTATAAGGACCCTGGCTATCCTACTATTTCGTGTACAATAGGGGGAAACAAGATAAATCAAGTCCTTCTTGATCTAGGAGCAAGTGTCAATCTACTCCCTTATTCAGTTTATCAATAACTCGAATTATGTGAGTTACGCCCTATACGTGTCACCTTGCAACTAGCTGACAGATTTATTAAAGTTCCTAGGGGTATTGTAGAGGATATTTTCATTCAGATAGATAAGTTCTACTATCTAGTGGATTTCATTGTGCTAGATACACAACCGATTGAGAATATTAGTGCTCATTTCCAAATTCATGTTAACTTAGGACGACCATTCCTAGCCACGTGTAATGCCGTAATCCATTGTACGAATGGACTGTTAAAATTTTCATTTGGAAATATGACTGTCGAGATGAATATCTTTTCAGTTAGAAAACAACCGGGAGAGTATGAGGACATCAAAGAAGTGGACTACATTGAGTCTATTGTTCAAGAGTACTTCGAGAATGAATTCTTTGATGATCCTATTGAAAAAGCTCTTGTTTTGAGCAAGCCTAATGACCGGTTAGATTGTGATCGTGTCAAGTCTAGGGACACAATTCTTAGAGGGATAGAGAAATAACAATGTATGCAAGTGGGTCACTGGACCCCATCATTTGAGCCTTTAATTCCTAGTGTTATAAAACCTGTCCCTTCTAAAGAAAAAGCACCAACTCCGGAAAGAAAACCTTTGCCATCTACATTGAAGTATGTATTCCTTGGTGAAGGTGAGTCTTATCCTGTTGTTATATCCTCTAGCCTGTCTAAAGGCCAAGAGAAGAGCCTTATGCAAGTGCTAAAGAATCATAAAAAAGCCATAGGTTGGACCATTGCAAACCTTCACGGTATTAGTTCTCTTGTATGTACACATCGTATATATTTTGAGGAAGAGTCTAAATCGGTGCGTCAAATGCAAAGACGTCTAAATTCTAACATAAAGGAAGTTGTAAGAGGAAAAGTACTGAAACTTCTTAATGTGAGTATCATATACCCCATCTCTGATTCAAAGTGGGTTAGTCCAACCCAAGTTATTCTTAAGAAATCTGGAGTTATGGTAATTCAAAATGAGAAAAATGAACTAATGCCCACTAGGATTCAAACTGGGTGGTGTATGTGTATTGATTACCGTCGACTAAATGCTGGTACTAAAAAATATCACTTTCCACTCCTATTCTTGGACCAAGTCTTAGAACGAGTGGCAGAACGGGCCTTTTATTGTTTTCTAGATGGGTACTCTGGGAACAACCAAATTAAAATTGCCTTAGAAGACCAAGATAAGACGACTTTCACATGTCTTTTTGATACTTATGCTTACAAAAGAATGCCCTTTGGCTTGTGCAATCTACCGACCACCTTTTAAAGGTACATGATGAGTATCTTTAGTGATATGGTGGAGAGATTTGTGGAGGTTTTCATGGACGATTTTTTTGTGTATGGAGATACCTATGAGAGTTGTTTAAAACACATCAAGAAGGTGTTAGAAAAATGTGAGGAGAGTAACCTTGTCCTAAACTAGGAAAAATGCCACTTCATGGTGACACAAGGTATAGTGCTTAGATACATCGTGTCTAACAAAGGGATTGAGATAGATAAAGCCAAAGTTAAACTGATCTAGGAACTATCTACTCTTAGAACTGTGAAAGACATTCGATCTTTCCTTGGACATGCTAGTTTCTACCGGCGATTCATAGCAGGATTTAGTGCCATCTCGCGTCCAATGTGCCATCTATTGTCAAAAGATGTTTCATTTGAATGGACGTCTGAATGCCAAAAAGCTTTCGACAAGCTTAAAGAATTGTTGAAAACTGCACCTATCATTCGGTCACCCGATTGGTCTTTACCTTTCGAGTTAATATGTGATGCTAGTGATTATGCTATAGGAGTAGTTTTGGGGCAAAGAGTGGACAAGAAACCCTATATGATCTTTTATGCAAGCAAAACATTGAATGAAGCCCAAATAAACTATACCACAACCGAAAAGGAACTCTTTGCTGTCGTGTTTGCATTAGATAAATTTCGATCGTACTTGATAGGGTCATTAGTCATCATATACACTGACCATTCTGCACTAAGTACTTGCTCACCAAGCTTGAAGCAAAGCCACGCTTCATCCTTTGGATTCTTTTGTTACAAGAGTTCCACATTGAGATTAGAGACAAAAAAATGGGTAGAAAATGTTGTTGCTGATCATCTGTCACGGCTCCCTACTGATAGGGAAGCCAAAGATACTCTCCCTATCAATGAGTATTTTCTGGATGAACATCTTTTTCAAATTCAAGCACTTTCTCAAGCAACTGTTCCATGGTTCGCTGATATAGCCAACTTTTTTGCTACTGGCAAGATATCGTCACACTTGTCTTACTTAGATAAATGAAAATTCTTCAGAAATATAAGGTATTTCTTCTGAGATGATCCATACTTGTTCAAGTATTATCTTGATTAGATAATTCGTCGGTGTATATCCGACAATGAGTTTCATTCTGTCATGGAGTTCTGTCACTCCTATGCTTGTGGTGGGCATTTTAGTTCAAAAAAGACGGTTGCAAAGATTCTACAATCTAACTTATATTGGCCTACCCTGTTTCGTGATGTTCACACCTTTTGCACATCCTGTGATAGGTGTCAACGACTAGGAAGCCTGACTAGAAGGCACATGATGCCCCTCAACCCCATTCTTACTCTTGAGATATTTGATTGTTGGGGTATTGATTTCATGGAACCGTTCCCTAGCTCGTTTGGATTCCTTTACATTCTTGTAGCCATTGATTATGTGTCTAAATGGATAGAGGCCGTTGCTTCTTATACCAATGATCACCGCGTTGTAGTCAAGTTCTTAAAGGAGAATATCTTTTCTCGCTTTGGTATGCCTCGTGCTGTCATTAGTGATGGTAGCACTCACTTTTGTAATAAACCTGTTAGAATGTTAATGCGAAAGTATGGGGTCATTCACAAGGTTAGTACACTTTATCATCCCCAAACTAGTGGCCAAATTGAGTTAGCTAACTGGGAGATTAAGCACATTCTTAAGAAAACTATTAACCCTAACTGCAAGGACTGGTCCTTAAGGTTAATAGATACACTACGGGCTTATAGAACTGCTTACAAAACTATGTTAGATGCTTTCCCTTACAGGCTTATATATGAAAAATCATGTCACCTTCCTGTAGAAAATTGAGCATAAAGCCTATTGGGTCATTCACCAATTTAATGAGAATATTGATGCAGTCGGCCAAACTAGGAAGCTGCAACTCAATAAACTTGAGAAACTTCGAAATGATGCCTATGAGAATACAAAGATCTCTAAAGCTAAGATGAAAACATTCCATGACCAGCACATCCTTCGTAAGTCTTTTCATGTCGGTCAAAAAGTATTGCTTTACAATTCTGAGTTATACTTGTTTGTGGAAAAATTGAATAGTAAGTGGTCTGGACCTTATCAGGTAAGAGATATGTCACTGCACGGAGCAGTAAAAATTAAGAATTCCAACAATAGGAATATTTTTAAAGTCAATAGGCAAAGACTGAAGCCCTACTTGGAGAATTTTGTAAGTTTGATAGAAAGTGTGGATCTTATGGATCCACCATTGCTTGAGTAAAAACAACACCCAATTAGTTTGTACAATTAATATAGTCTATTTATTTAGTTTGGTAGCTAGTTTATCTTTAGTTGGAAGGAAGGGACCTTTCTTGCCATCCGTGTTTGTCTCCCACCCTTTCCTTTCCCTTTTCGCCTCGCGATCGTGGATGTTATCTGGTTGGGGGGGCGAGAACACATTCATTTTTCTGATATTTGTGTTATTATCTTCTATTGTTTTGTCTTTGTGACCAGCAGACATTAAAGAACTGGATAGTGTCATGTCTTCTCATATAGATGGTTGAGTGCTTACATTTGCATGTTATATCTCTCGAATATTTTCATTTAGTATCAGGGGCGAGATAATTCGCCGTGCAAAGATGGTGAGGAGAGTTGAGCTCCAAGAGGAACAACCTCAACCTCTTACTGGTAGCGGTACTCTGGCCAGAAAGTGAAGAGCAAAGAGACTAAATAAGTGTCACCGTTGTGTTAGACATACGTGTGTGGATAAAAATTGCAAAGAGAATAACCCACTAATGTCAGGGAATCAGATGGTTTACCTAGATATTATTAAATGGTGAGTAAATGTTGTGGCATTGAGATGCCTTGGAATCACTAGAACAGTGGACTATCTTGATTTTGATGTCAAAAGTTTGGCTCGACTTTGTAATGATTCTTCTTAGGGTTTGTTATGTTTAAGTATTTTATTTGCGTGTTTATCTTTCTTTGTAAATATGACTAATATTTATTTTGCAAATTTTTTTTCATGTTGGTAAAAAATAAAAAAATGAAAAAAAAAGTGTTTTATAATTTTGTACAGTTTTTTTGTGGAATGCAAATGTAGATTTTGAAAATTTTTTGAAACGTGTTTTTATTCACTTTGCACAATTTCTGTTTTATCCTTTCTTTTTAATACAATTGTAAGATTTTATTTTAACACATAGATAGAGACTATTTGAAGTACTCAACATCTCATGATAAGTCTAGTAGTTTATATATTGTACAGTTTCATCTTTACAAAAGTGAAGATTATTCACCAAGTGAGCTTTAAAGCCAATTACGCCTTTCGAAGTTGTGGGGTAAAAATACATGACCCAATCCATCTAGTTAGGCCCAATCCACATGACATTAAAGTTGGACTGCTGGGTGGCCCAAATCGAGCACTAAAAAGCGGTCCGGCCCAAGATGCCAACCTTGTGCCAACCTTGGCCCAAACCGCGAAAGGTGAGTCCAAATCGCTAGTGGTCTCAGAGTATTAAATGTGGAGTTGACCCGCATTAAATACGCCAGCGGCTCCCCACGCGACGTCGACTTGGACGTCCGATCAGCCAGATTCTTCAGCGACAGTAAGATAGTCCCTGCACGCGGTCAGTCGGTGGCATATGATGATGCCTACCCAGCAGGACATGATGACCTGCTGGTAGGCCAAGAGCAAAACACTTCATCGATCACACTATAAATACCCAAGCCATTAAGAGCTAGGTATGGACAATTAATCCCAAGTATACACAACTCTTATTCATTCTACTCTTGATCAGGCTTGATAACTTAATCATTGGAGTGTGATCGGCCCAACAAGGGTCGACCTATTTTAACTTCTCTTTTTTACAGTGAGTTTGGAATCGTGAACGTGGGCTTGAGTGTTCGGCTCGGCCTTCCCAGAAAATCCCACCTACAGGAGTGTTTACATTTACTCTTGATAAAATTTTTTCACATCACTCATTCAATAGCTCCATTATATTTGTATTTGCCTTAATTATTTGAATTGCTTAGGTAATTAAATATGTTGAATTCTAAAAATTGTGAGCTGTTGTGCACTTTCAAAATTGAATCGAGGCCATCTTTGATATATTTTTTTTTTTGGCCATAGATTTCTTTTTATGGACATAATTCTCTTGGAACCACTTTAAGCACATGCCTTTCTCTCTTGCTATATATATCATTGCTAAAGTTTTGTTCCTAAAAATGAAAACACAAATATTTTTACTTGTGCATGTTGAATTGAGAAAGTCGGTAGAAAGAAAAGAAAAGAAAAACAAAGAAAAAGGGAAGTAAAAAAAAAAAAAAGAAAGAAGAAGAGGTTGTCTATCGAAAGAAAATCAATCAAATGAAAATGGAGAAAATAAAGGTACGTATTCATTGATCATTACATACCTTGATCACACATGTTTTGAACATTTTATCCTTTCTTTCTCCCTATCTTAAATCTCATGATCAAGTTACAACCTGAATAAAGCCCTCAATGATTTGAAGTGCACATTGCTTGTTTATTAACTCATTAAAGAATTCACATATCAATTGCTTTGTAGTTTTAACATTGAGTATTCTTTTATGGAGACATGTCAAGTCGTCTCTCATTTTCTATATTTACGTCATTTCTTTATAATTGTCTTTTTTTATTTTACATTACATTTACTCTTTTGCAAGAACAACCAGTGTGAGATGTCTATGTTCTTTCTTACTTCTGAGAGAATATCCAGTGAGGTTGAATCAAAACTTAAAGAATAATGCTGTGTTTTTATGTTGTAATACTTTCTTTATCATGTAATGAATGCACACACACACAAAGCCTCTTGTATGTTGTTCTAAGACATTATCTTGCTCGTGTATTAAAAAATAGAATAGACAAAATATGTTTGTATTTGATACATGTCATACGTTGTCTCTATTATCCTCACTTCTAGGCCATATTTTGGTATTTATGGGTATCATCACTGAAAACCCTCACAAGACTCTACTCGTCCTCTAGGAGTAACCTAGAGGTTTAAAGACTTAGTGCATAAGCTAAATGCACTCATGATCCCTACAAAAGTGGAGCTTACCTTTTTAAGTATGTTTATTTGTTTTGCTAAGGACTAACAAAAGTTTAGTTAGTGGGTGTGATTGTACTCCAAAACGTACAATTAGAGTCCTTAATTGTAAGCTATTGTTAGTATTTATTTATATATTATTTATTATTTTAATATAAAATTAGTTTTCTTTTACGTTTTTATGTATTGTGCAAATTTAAAACTAAAGTTGAGTAAAATGAAGATGGCATGCACATAAGTGTAAAAATTATGTGAAATATATTATATATATATATATTATATAAAAGTTAAAAGTGCACTAAATGCATATATATATATATATATATGTATATATGTATGTAATAGTATATTATATTATATTATATTATATATACTATAATATAACCAATTGTTTGTAAAGTTGTGCAGGTGTGCAGGTGACAAATTCGCCGACGCAAGAAAGCAAAGAAGAAAAGAAAGGAGGAGAGAGAAGGAAACAATAATTAAGAAAAAAAAAAAAAACTCTTTCTCCTCCTGTAAAAGAAGATATTCGGCCATGAGCCCAGAAAGGGAGAATAGAGAGAATTCATAGAGAAATGCCAAGAGCTCTCTCTTGCATTATTCAGTTTAGTTGAAAATTTTCAATTAGTTTGTTAGTAGTTTTTTTATTAGATTTTAGCCTTTTCTTTATCGTTATTCTGCTGTAATAAACCATTTTATTTATGAAGTTATATTTTTTTCATGCCGAGTCTTTTAAATACCATGAGTAGCTAATTTAATTCTTGGAGCTAATTGTGAAGATCCTCTGAGGATCTTCGAATATCAACGGAGGTAATTGGGTTTTTATTATTTTATCTTTAAAATATTTCAACTATTGATAATTAAATTCTAAATATTTTTGAAAACGTAGATTCTTTATTATGTTTGGTAACTTCTATGCACAAATCTTATTTTAGTATAGTTATTGCACAAATTGATGGTATGAATCTATAGCTTTAATTTTATTATTCTAGATTTAATTAAATATTTTTGTTACAAAACCTCCATTGAAATTTCAGGTAAATCGGGTGATTGGATCAATTGGGTCCAAGACCGTTTTATTCAATATTTTAAAGTTAAGTTAACAATCATCAATCTCCTAAAAATAAATTATTTTTCTTTTGGTTACTATTTTTCTGCATCAACTGTCCATATTTTAGCGATACTATTCTTAGTAGAATTCAAATAGGTTGACTTAGGTTCCAACTGAAGCCATTGCAATATTACGGTATTTAGCACGGCTTAATCTGTATCTAATATTTTACCATAGGTGAATTAATCTTTTACTGTGGGTGAATTTTTAGTTCCAATTTTGCATAGTTTGTTTACCGTTTTCTATAGATTCGATCTCAACTTATCGAGTTATTACTGCATCACAACCGTACACTAGCGGATTTCAATCACATTATTTATAATTGATAGTAAAATGAAGATGGCATGCACACAAATGTAAAAATCATGTGAAATATATTATATAAAAGTTAAAAGTGGTTGTCACATTGAATGCATATATATATATATATATATATATGTATATATGTATGTAATAGTATATTATACTATATTATATATACTATAATATAACCAATTGTTTGTAAAGTTGTGCAGGTGACAAATTCGTCGACGCAAGAAAACAAAGAAAAAAAGAAAGGAGGAGAGAGAAGGAAACAATAATTAAGAAAAAAAAAACTCTTTCTCCTCCTATAAAAGGAGGTATTCGGCCATGAGCCCAGGAAGGGAGAATAGACAGAATTCATAGAGAAAGGCCGAGAGCTCTCTCTTGCATTATTCAGTTTAGTTGTAAATTTTCAATTAGTTTGTTAGTAATTTTTCGATTAGATTTTAGCCTTTTCTTTATCATTATTCTGCTACAATAAATCATTTTATTTATGAAGTTATATTTTTTTCACGCCGAGTCTTTTAAATACCATGAATAGCTAATTTAATTTTTGGAGCCGATTGTGAAGATCCTTTGAGGATCTTGGAATATTAACGAAGGTATTTTATTATGTGTGAAAATTATATGTGAGGTATTTTATTATATATATATTATATCCATACATGTGGCTGTCATGGACAGCCACCGAATCATATAGATATATAAATATGATATATTACATTATATTAAACTAATATTATACTAATGTTGTAAGTGATGGCATGTGATTAGGTGAGGGAGGCGGCTAGAAAAGGAAAACAAATGAAGAGGAAAAAAAGAAAATGGGGTGGGGCAGCCATGAAGAAAAAAAGGGAGGAAAACAAAAGGAAAAGAAAAGAAAAGAAAGGAGGAGAGAGAAGGAAACAATAATTAAAAAAAAATATTTCTCCTCCTATAAAATGAGGTATTCGGCCATGAGCCCAGGAATCAAGAATAGAGAAAATTCATAGAGAAAGGCCAAGAGCTCTTTCTTGCATTGTTCAGTTTAGTTGTAAATTTTCAATTAGTTTGTTAGTAGTTTTTCGGTTAGATTTCAGCTTTTTCTTTATCGTTATTCTGTTGTAATAAACTCTTTTATTTATGAAGTTATTTTTTTTTCACACCGAGTCTTTTAAATATCATGAGTAGCTAATTTAATTCTTGGAGCCAATTGTGAAGATCCTCTGAGGATCTTGGAATATCAACGGAGGTAATTGAGTTTTTATTATTTTATCTTTAAAATATTTCAACTTCTGATAATTAAATTTTAGATATTTTTGAAAACGTAGATTCTTGATTATGTTTGGTAACTTCTATGCACAAATCTTATTTTGGTATAATTTTTGCACAAATCGATGATATGATTGTACGACTTTAATTTTATTATTCTAGATTTAATTAAATATATTTATTACAAAACCTCCGTTAAAATTTCGGGTGAATTAGGTAATTGGATCAATTGGGTCCAAAATCGTATTATTCAGTTTATTTTAAAGTTAAGTCAACAATCATCAATCTTCCAAAAATAAATTAATTGTCTTTTGGTTACTATTTTTCTGCATCAACTGTCCAGATCTCATCTGTACTATTCTTAGTGGAATTCAAACAGGTTGGCTTAGGTTCCAACTGAAGCCATTGCAATACTACGGTATTTAGCACGACTTAGTCGGAATCTAATCTTTTACCAGGGGTCAATTAATCTTTTACCGTGAGTGAATTTTCAGCGCCAATTTTGCATAGTTTGTAAACTGTTTCCTGTGGATTCGATCTCAACTTATCGAGTTATTACGGCCACTCGTGTTTGTTTCCCACCATTTTCTTTCCCTTTTCGCCTCGCGGTCGTGGCTGTCATCTGGTTGGGGGGCGGGAACACATTCGTTTTTTTTTTATATTTGTGTTATTATCTTCTATTATTTTGTCTTTATGACCAACATACATTAAAGAACTGGATAATGTCATGTCTTCTCATATAGATGGTCGAGTGTTTACATTTGCATGTTGCATCTTCTGGATATTTTCATTTGGTATTAAGGGTGAGATAATTCGCCGTGCAAAGATGGTGGGGAGAGTTGAGCTCCAAGAGGAACAACCTCAATCTCTTACTGGTCGCAGTATTCTGGCCAGAAAGAGAAGAGCAAAGAGATTAAATAAGTGTCACCGTTGTACTAAACACACGTGTGTGGAAAAAAATTACAAAGGGAGTAATCGATTAATGTCAGGGAATCAGATGGTTTATCTAGATATTATTAAAGGGCGAGTAAATGCTGTGGCATTGAGACGCCTTAGAATCACCAGAATGATGGACTATCTTGATTTAAATATCAAAAATTTGGCTCAACTTCGTAATGATTCTTCTTAGGGATTGTTATGTATCAGTATTTTATTTCAGTATTTATCTTTATTTGTAAATATGACTAATATTTATTTTGCAGATTTTTTTTTCATCTTTCTAAAAAATCAAAATAAATAAATAAAAAGAAATGACAAAAAAAAAGTGTTTTATAATTTTGGACAGTTTTTTGTGGAATGCAAATGTAGACTTTGAAAATGTTTTAAAACATGTTTTTATTCACTTTGCACAATTTCTGTTTTATCCTTTCTTTTTAATACAATTGTAAGATTTTATTTTAACACATAAATAGAGGCTATTTAAAGCACTCAACATCTCATGATAAGTCTAGTATTTTTATATATTGTATAGTTTTGTTCTTATAAAAGTGGAGACTATTTACCAAGTGAGCTTTAAAGCCAATTACGTCTTTCGGAGTGTTTACATTTACTCTTGATGAAATTTTTTCACATTCACACATTCAATAGCTCCATTATATTTGTATTTGCCTTAATTATTTGAATTGCTTAAATAATTAAATATGTTGAATTCTTAAAATTGTGAGCTATTGTGCACTTTCAAAAATGAATTGAGGTCATCTTTTATATTTTTTTTTTTAGCCACAGATTTTTTTTTATGGACATAATTCTTTTGGAATCATCTTTAAGCATATGCCTTTCTCTCTTACTACATATATTATTGCTAAAATTTTGTCCCTAAAAACGAAAACGTAAGTATTTTTACTTGTGCATATTGAATCGAGAAAGTGGGTAAAAAGAAAAGAAAAGAAAAGAAAAGAAAAACAAAGAAAAAGGGAAGTAAAAAAAAAAAAAAAGAAGAAGAGGTTGTCTATTGAAAGAAAATCAATCAAATGAAAATAGAGAAATGAAGTTACGTATTCATTGATCATTGCATGCCTTGATCACAGATGTTTTGAATATTTTATCTTTTATTTCTCCCTATCTTAAATCTCATGACTAAGTTACAACCTGAATAAAACCCTCGATGATTTGAAGTACTAAAGAATTCACATATCAATTGCTTTGTAGTTTTAACATTAAATATTCTTTCATGTAGCCATATCAAGTAGTCTCTCATTTTCTAAATTCACGTCATTTCTTTATAATTGTCTCTTTTGATTTTACATTACATTTACTCTTTTGCAAGAACAATCAGTGTAAGATGCTTATATTCTTTCTTACTTCTAAGAGAATTTCTAGTGAGGTTAAATCAAAACTTAAAGAATGACGCTGTATTTTTATGTTATAATACTTTCCGTATCATGTAATGAACACACACACACACAAATTCTCTTATGTATTGTTCTAAGACATTATCTTGCTCGTGTATTAAAAAGTAGGATAGAAAAAATATGTTTGTGTTTGATATATGTCATACTTTGTTCTTATTATCCTCACTTGTAGGCCTCATTTTGATGTTTGTGAGTATCATCACTGAAAGCTCTCACGAGACTATACTTGTCCTCTAGAGGTAACTTAGGAGTTTAAATGTTTAGTGTATAGGCTAAATGCACTCGTGATCTCTATAAAAGTGGAGCTTACCTTTTTAAGTATGTTTATTTATTTTTGCTAGGGACTAGCAAAAATTTAGTTGGGGGGTGTGATTGTACTCCAAAATGTACAATTAGAGTTCCTAATTGTAAACTATTATTAGTATTTATTTATATATTATTTATTATTTTAATGTAAAATTAATTTTCTTCTACGTTTTTGTGTTTTATGCAAATTTAAAACTAAAACTGAGTAAAATAAAGGTAGCATGCATACAAGTGTAAAAATTATGTGAAGTATTATATATATATATATTATAAAAGTTAAAAGTGCACTGAATGCATATATATATATATGTATATATGTATGTAATAGTATATTATATTATATTATATATACTATAATATAACCAATTGTTTGTAAAGTTGTGCAGGTGTGCAGGTGAAAAATTTGCTGACGCAAGAAGACAAAGAAGAAAAGAAAGGAGGAGAGTGAAGGAAACAATAATTAAGGGAAAAAAAAACTCTTTCTCTTCCTATAAAAAAAGGTATTCGACCATGAGCCCAGAAAGAGAGAATAGAGAGAATTCGTAGAGAAAGGCCAAGAGCTCTCTCTTGCATTGTTCAGTTTAGTTGTAAATTTTCAATTGGTTTGTTAGTAGTTTTTCAATTAGATTTCAGCTTTTTTTTTTATATCGTTATTTTACTATAATAAACTGTTTTATTTATAAAGTTATATTGTTTTCTCGCCGAGTCTTTTAAATACCATGAGTAGTTAATTTAATTTTTGGAGCCAATTGTGAAGATCCTCTGAGGATCTTGAAATATTAACGGAGATAATTGGGTTTTTATTATTTTATCTTTAAAATATTTCAACTCCTGATAATTTAATTCTAGATATTTTTTAAAATGTAGATTCTTGATTATGTTTGGTAACTTCTACGCACAAATCTTATTTTGGTATAGTTATTGCACAAATCAATAGTATGAATCTATGGCTTTAATTTTATTATTCTAGATTTAATTAAATATTTGTGTTACAAAACCTCTGTTGAAATTTTAGATGAATCGGGTGATTGGATCAATTGGGTTCAAGACCGTTTTATTCAGTATTTTAAAATTAAGTCAACAATCATTAATATCCTAAAAACAAATTATTTTTCTTTTGGTTACTATTTTTCTGCATCAACTGTCCAAATTTCAGCGATACTATTCTTAGTAAAATTCAAACAGATTGACTTAGGTTCCAACTGAAACCATTGTAATACTACGGTATTTAGCACGGCTTAGTCGGTATCTAATCTTTTATCGTGTATGAATTAATCTTTTACCATGAGTAAATTTTCAGCTCCAATTTTGCATAGTTTGTTAACCGTTCCATGTGGATTCGATCTCAACTTTTCGAGTTATTACTGCATCACAACCGTACATTAGCGGATTTCAATCACATTATTTATAATTGATCACTTTGTATTGATTAGATTTGAATTTCAACCAACCTAATTCTATTATTTAATTAGGCTTTTTATTATTGTCAATAATAAGACAACCAATAACATAATGACATGTGTTTTTTTATATTTTGAAAAATTCAAAATTATGAAAAAATAGAGTTGGTACTTTGAAATTATAACACCTAACAATGTTTTACTATTTATAATAGTATAGATAGTAAATGCACACCTATTGCTACTTCATTAGTTCTCTTTTAACTTTTTCTTATTTCTTTGAATATCTTCAAAATAAATATCTCATTGGTTAATTTTAAACATTCCATTTTAATTTACTATCTCATTAATTATCTATAGCTTGAAAGAGATTTATTTTCTTAAACTCTTTATCTCTCTACAGATAAATATAAACATACTTGTATAATTTTTTTTATTTATATAGAAACAAAAATAGAGTTTGTCCTAGCTTTTATTCTCTTTCATAACTAACATCATAACATCAACATAATATTCTCTACACTCTTATGTCGCGTAAAGGTAGTCAAATTAATATACCCAATCTCATTATTAATATGTGTATATGTGACTATAAATTTTCTAAATTAAATTATTTTTTTCTTGAAATTCCAATTCTCTAACCCCTCTTCAAATTTTAAATTTTACTTATTTCATTATATTGCCATAATAAAAACTAATGGAAGTAACAGATGTGGAGTAGTCAATGTGAATATCAATTTCTGTTTATATATATAAAGGAAGCAAGGTTTTACCAACTTTTATTAATATTCACATTCCAAGAGCCCATAGTATTTAAGATAAATTAAACTTTAATATTTTTGGTATGCGTATGGTGTGGTTATTGACTCCTATATCCCTCATTATGATATGTACATTTCTTTATTCGTTGTGGTCTATGAGTCACTATAGTGTATAGAGCATTCATGTGGGAATATAATAAAATGAAACCAACAATGGAACTAGATGTGGGTACAAGTCATGTTATGCGTGCGTGATCACATTAGGCCCACATGCATATGTCATACAGAATAAATTCATCGCCTGAGCTCGTTCTCCTCGTCTTAGTTGTTTGGTTCCAGTATGCTCGTAGCTTTTTATTGAGGTTATTTATATTTCACAACATCATTAATGTGTGTTTATGATTTGATAAGTCCAATGTATGACTCTTATCACCTAAGAACTCTTGCCTCTTGCTCCTGGTGTTGTGGGTGCTAATGCCCTAACATGATTGTTTTTTAGTCTAGCTAGCTGCTTCTCTTTAGATGTACCCAAAAAAAAAAAAAAGGAGAGAATAAATTGATTGTATAATAAATGAGGTGATATAAGGGTGACAATTATTTCACTTAAGTGGACAGGAACCAAGTGTGCTATATAACATCGTATCCAGCGTTTTGTGTTTTTTTTAACTTTTGTTTTGGGCTATAGGCTATCCAAAGCTTAAGGTGCATACCCTCTCAAGTTTATATAAGGCCACTGTTAGAAATGGTAATAAACTGGGAACAAATGAAAATTCGACCAAATTCGTCCCGTTTGAGGTGAGGATGAAGGATACAAAATAGGTATAGAGATTGAAATGAAAATTCATGCGGGGATAAAAGTGGGGATGGACTAAGTCTTTCTCCCACCTTTAGTCCTTCCCCCGCCCTACTTCCCCTGCTTTTAGCATTTATTTTTTATTTTTTTATATAGGTCGCTTTTAGCTTTTTATTGTTGCAGTAGTCATACAAGTATTTATGTTTCCTATCAAATTACGCATCTTCTACATTTGAAGTGTATTCTAATATTTTGTATATTAATGATACAATCAATAGCCTTTGTGTTGATTGGTGTCCAACATATGTTTAATAATTTTTTAATGTTGTTTATTGGATGAGCTTTTAATTTATTATTTTAAGTTTTAATTTCTTTTGACAGTACAATAATACTATTTTGATATATATGCAATCCAAAATGTTATTAATATTTGTGGTACCTTAATTCTTTTTTTTTTCTTTTCTTGCTTTGTGTTGTTTATTTTTTTTTTGTACCAAAAAGAAAAAAAAAACTTGGGCATGGGCTTGGGCTTGGGCTTGAGCTTGAGTTTGGGCTAGGGGTGGAGGAGGAGGCAAGCTTGTGCCCGTGGAGGTGGGGTTGAAGGTCCAAATTAATCTCTATGATGGGATGGAGGCAGAGACGGAAGTGGATATTTTAGGTGGAAGTGGGGGTAAAAATCTCAATCTCTGCTGCACCCTGATCCATTGCTATTTCTAGCCACCATCCATTTTATCATGTAAACTTTATGCATTACATGAAGTGTAACACTAACTTGAAGATTTGGTAATACCAATAATGTTTTACATGTCAATGGCTCAAGGTCTTTGTTATTTAGTGACAATAATATGAAAAAGAAAACAAAAGGAACAAAATATAGTACAATGAAATGGGAATATAATGAGGCTATAAATTTGCTATATGCTATAAGATGGAAAAGCTTGAAATAAGCCTTATCAAATGAACCATGAGAGTGGTACTTTGGCTTGGTGTTTGTGTCTTTGTTATCTAGCTGCTAGTTTGTAGCTTGTTTTGTATCCTTTGGACATTTGTAGTGCTTTGCATTGTGCTGGAATGACTCTCATCTGCCTAATGTAGATGAGCTCCATCCTTGATCTTGAAAAATACCCTGTATTTTTTTTTACAGTTTTTTGCCTCTTTTATATATTCATCTTACCTTTCGGGAAAAAAAAAAAAACTGCTACATTAGTATTTATGTTGCAGAAACCACTAATTTGGTGATCCTCCAATTGAAGTTGTGTCAATAATTTTCTTTTTTAACATTATCTTATGTTGTATTTGAATCAAGAATTTAGTGATGAAAAATAAAAAATTAGAAAAGAGAACAAAAATCTCTTTTATTTTGTTCTTTTCTTTCTTACATTTTTCTTTTTCTTTGCTTTTCTTTTGATAAATTCAAATTCCAAATACCGCTTCCATAATTTTAATTATGCACCGCTTAAACAACTTTTCTCTTAGGACAAATGTGTAAACTCCCAATTTTAAATAACTCAATGTCACACACAAATTTCAAATTCTCATGTCACCTAACAATTACCCAAGACAATTAGCCCTTCGTCAACCGCAATTTGCGAAATTGCACATCGTCAGCCCTTCATCATCCACAGGCGGCACTCCATCAAGCTCTTATTTCTTTTGGGAAAATATATTAAAAAAATTGAGTAAATTTTATATTAAGTGGTGCCTCCACTTCTAGGATGCTTTAGGCATGTTTGCAATTTATGGAGAGGAAAGAGGAAGGAAGAAAATAAAGTGCAAATGGATGTTTATTAGAACTAGTTTGCCTTTTTGACATGGTTGATTTAGATGAAACGAGATATATATGGAGCATAACCAGAAGGATTTAAATCAAATAGAACAGAGTAAACAGATAAATTATAAAAAAGTAATTATTTATTTTAATTAAAAAAAAGGAAGGGAAATAACTTTTTTTTTATTTAAAATTTAAATATTTGAATCTTTGTTGCCCTCATCTAAGCATATAGCTAGGTTCAATGACTTAATAACGGTTTTTTTAATATATGTGTTTTGGGTTATGACTTAATAACCATGTTACCCACCTTAGTTAACCATTTTTTTTTTTTTTTGGTGAATTTGGCATACAAACCTCTTTGTTAACATCTCAGTGGAGTTTTTTTATCCATGAAGTTTCCCAACTCGTCATCTTTGTTGTAGATTGTGTCAAAATCAAGCCATTTAGTTTCGAAAAATGCTATTCTTTCATAATTTTTGTACAAAATTTTGAATCAGAATGATATGGTATTGACAATTTTGTAATTAAAATGCATCTTGATGGGTTTTTATTTTAAAGTGATAGGCCAACAACTCAGATACATCATTCTGAATATAAATTCTGTATGAATTTTCTGGAAGTATAGCATTATCCTTTAGTTTCTGTTATGTTGGTCCTATCTATAGTGTTTCAATGTACAAAATTTACTTGTAAAGTGGAGAGAGCTAGTAAATGGATCATTCAAGCAATTCCCAGATGAGGTTTCTGTTAGTTGATTAATTTTTTGGGTATTTATAATTGAAATTTGCAAAAAGAGCAGGGTTCATGCAGTATAATGTGCCTGAATCTTCAATACTTCAAGTTGACACTTTAGTTTTCTGTGTTGGTTCCTCCCGCAGCTTCTGTCTTGTTTGTTTATGGTATATGAAGTCATGAGATCAAAATGCGACTTCAGATTCACGACTTCTGGATATGACTGGGTTTGCGAAATAAGTTTAGAAGTAACTGGGAATGGGAAAAAAGATTTTTTACAAAATAGGTTTGATAGAATAAAGAGAAACAACTCATCTGTTTTGTGTTAGTTTATTTTATGAACTGCGATAAAGTCTCTTGTACATTGTATCGATTAGAGAAATTATTATTTCCGGATTTGGAATGATTTCACTGTTTGAGATTGAGTACTAGAGGTCATGACGTTTAATGATGATGAGAAAACACACTAAACCCTTCTGCCAAAGAACAAAAAAAAATTAAGAAACCATAGAATGTGCAGATCTACTTCAAGATACATCTATGATATATCTAACGTGACATGCAAGTCATTTATAGCGCTATACCATATGGTGGTTGCTCAATTTGATCGTCTACTTCAGTAAAAGGAAAAGAAAAAGGCAGGGAGTTTGCTCGATGTTGCTTTTATATTTCGGTTGGAAGGAGGTGAGAGATGTGCTTAATATTGTTATTTTTAAGGACTTATGATGGTTGATTTCCGCATTTTTTTTTTTGTTATCAGTTTTGTCTTATATTTTCTCAAACTACATAAAGCATTTTAGTAAATGTATCACCTGAGACTCCTGAGCTTTGACCTGATCCGGGCAATGCACAGTACCAGTCGCCACTGGTGTTTGCATCCACCTGGCAAGTGATCTCCTAATGTCAATTTCAGTGTGTGCCCAGGTACATTGATCTTGCTGTGGCAGCAATGGAGGAACTTGCATAGTTGGCTCTAGAACAACGAGCTCTATGGCTGTTTCAAGAAGATGGTGTTACTTGGATCCTAAAAGATGTTGAATACGAGAAAACACTGGGTTCTCTTGACCCAATTTTGTAGGAAATAATGAGAATGCCTAAGGCAGAAGGGCCTGTACAATTGCCAAACCTGAATTGCCACACATCCGTACAGTCTGAAGCTTCTCAAGAAACCGGGCATGTCTTCATGAATCCAATCAACCTTGCTGATATGTTCATGGCTCAGGTAGGTTTTCTTCTTTCACTTAACAGTAAATGCCATCATTTTAAGCACAATACCAAAGTAACAGAAGACTGATTCATTGTTTTGAAATCAGACCAGTGGTCAATTGTGCTCTCAAATATTGTCTTGAAAGCTAAAATACTAGGAATCCTGTCAACAGGGGAGCCAGCAGAGAACCTGAATGGAACTCTGCAAGCGGTAGTTTGGAAGACATTTTAATGTTTTTCCATTCTGTATCTGTGCTGGGTTGAAGGTGAAATTCCATTCTCTTTTCAGCAAATTAAGGCCGTTTTCACATACCGGCGGACTCTTCGTAGTCTCTCTATTTACCAACCCTTTCAGAAAATGCAGATTATTTTTAATAACTAGATAAAATATGCTTAACATATGAACACATATTAGCATTTTCTTTTCCAAACGAGATCTAGCTTCATGTTAGTTCCTCGTCGGTCAAATCTTGTCACTTTATTGCCAAAGGAAAAAAGAAAATGCTCTAATTGCACCTAGTATTCTGTCCATTACTTGAACAATATATACACATATTTTTTTTTGGTTGAGAAATTTGTTGTGGCAAGGGAATTTTGAAATCAACATCGAAACCCGAAAGTGCAGCTAAATTTTAATTACTGTAAATGGGAATAGCCACTTGCCACTTGTACTTGCTGCAAATTTTAATTATCTTGTAAATTGTTACAATTTGTTTACCTTCATTATGTTCACAATTTGAATAATTGTGTATGCTGTTTTCTCTTTTTGGACAACTCCCCTCCCCTCAAAATAAATAAATAAATAAATAAAAACTCAAAGAACCCCACGCAAAAAATGAAATTAGGGGCTGAAAGTGTGACACGTCATTCGGTTCCCAAACTTGGCACCTACCTGCTTTTAATGAGAAAAAATTAATGAGTAAAAATTATTAAGTGCTTCAAGAGCATAGTCACGTAGTGTTATACTTCTCACATGAGGTAAAGCCTACTACTTATTAAATGTGAATTTTATTTTATGTGAAAGGTGAAGCACCACGTGATTGTGCTTCTAAAATACTAAATAATTTTTCATGGTTATGTTTCACTCTTTAATAAGTAGTGTAACACGTGATGGGTTTCATCTTATGTGAGAGATGGAGCATTAAGTGATCGTGCTTTTGGAGCATCGAGTAATTTCTCAGCTAGGGATGTTTTACTCTCTAATTAGTGGTGTTCAAACGAACACGCCCGCCATTAGAATGACGGGGACCTTAGTTGCCACAAGTTTCCTCAGACAAAAAAAAGGAAACATCCTTGGCCATTTTAGGATTAGATTGGCCCAGGCTGAGCCAATTTTCACCGGCTAAAATAATTTCTCACAGGCACACCTAGATCTACTGTACACAGTATTGTTTTTCTCTCTCCTAGGGTTTTCATGAATATTTTCTGCTCTACAAGAAACGGCATCTGAAACTCAGTTCGGATGGAGCTCTTCTGACAAATTGTTTATTGATCCGATGCTTCAACAGCATAAACACGAGTTCAAGGCATCTCATTGCATTGAGCAGGACTTTTTGGCCCAAATAATATTTTTTTTAAAAAAATATTTTTTTATTGAACACTTTCTAAAGAATAATAGCGAAAGTAACTTTTTTTTTCTGCCACGTGGAACAAAGTTAGAGTTAGGTGCCAGGTCAGATTTTATCAACAACTTGCTATTTGTATCTGTTCAAGTTTCAATGAAATGAGATCTAGATCTGGTGTTCCTTTTGGTGCAGCTAAGAGTAGACAAATAGGAGCAACCTTCACTGATTCAGGCGAGGACGTTTCCGCGGCTGCTAATGCACAGGTGGAGAAGTAAAAAATGAGTGGAGCAGTTGTGAGAGAATGTGTGAGAGTCCCGTCACATTGTCAATAAGATAATGGCTCGGTTTGAGCCAGGTTGAGCCGAAAATAGACTCTTGCTAAAGTGCATAAACTTGTGGTTGCTGGGACGACACGGCACGTCCCCCCGTCATTCTTATGACGGCCACTCATGCTTTAATACTAGTAGTTTATTCCCATCGTGGTGATTGGAATTTGGGAACTAGGTCAATAGGCATATTCCATTTCACATTTATTATAGCCTAAGCATTCTTTATATATATATATATATATATTTTGTTAAACTTCAACTATTCTTTTGAATTTGTGCAAAGTTACTATTTAATTTCATGCATTGTAACATTTTTGAATAAAGATTTATTAAAAGCGGAATCAATCTTAAAATCTTATGATTAACACAAGGATCAACTTATCACTATGAACAAAAAGTTCACTAATTACATCCATGTGTCTTCGTTATTATTTTCGTTATAATTTTTTACCCATTATGTGATAATGACTTTCCCATTGTAATGTTTAAAGTCTTAGTGATAGTAGTTTGTACTATTTTATTGATTATTTGCGCAATCTCTTGATATTTTTTTATTAAAACTGTAAAACGAATCAAGCTACTCGAATACGACTTGTTAAAAGCTCATTCGAGACCAACTCGCTATGCAAACAAATTAACCTTGAATATATTTTAGAACTACTCGAGTTCAACTCAAATTTGGCTTAACAAATTTAAATACAATAAAAAAATTAAAATACTCAAGCTTGGCTTGATAAAAGTTCATTCGAAATTAACTCGTTAGGTATATAAATTAACTTTGAACATATCTTAAAACTTGTTAAAATTTTAAACTTAGTTCAAACTCAGCTTGATAAATAAAAAGATTAAGTTACTCAAACTCTGCAAGATTAAAGATAATTTTTGATCAATTAAAAAATTTAACAAAATTAAATTTAAATATATTTTTGAAAGTCATTAAAAATTTTAAATCAATTTTGAATAATTCACCAACTCGGCTCCCTATTTGTGGTTGCCTAATCCTTCAATTTGTTTTTTATTACTCCAGCGTGTGACGCGGCACGTCATTGGCACTAATTCCGTCCCCATCCGAGGGCGGCCGCCTCTAGTCCTCGTCTCCTGTTCAAAATCAGCCGTTCAGCAATCTCTCCACGTGGCAATCCTCAATTGCCCCAAGTCAATTACGGCAAAAGGGTGGGAAAAAGTTAGTTCCGCCGCCGTGCAGATAGCCATTTTGTCACTGCCACCGAGATGGTGACAAATTGCATGATAACACGCTGTACCAAATCATACCATGGAGGTGAAACAGATTTGATACTTCGCTAGGTGGTTTCAGAATTGCTTGCTAGGGAATCTTTTGTAGCCCGACGCGTTCACACCTAGCAAACGAGACAATTTCATATTTAGGAAATACCATATTGTTTTGGATATGCTGAATGACTTAAATGACCTCAAAGAAGGTTTCTATCCGCTGCAACGTTCCGACTGCTACCAGGAAAATAAATTTGTCAATGTTAACCCTCAAATATCGGGCGGTGTTGAATTATAATTATAGTACAACAAGCCACAAGGTATTTTTCTTTTTTCTCTCAGTTTTAATTAGGAAACATCTTATTTTTGTCCTCTATATTTCATATATAATAATTTTTTCTCTCTTAGTTTCAGCCTTCCTCATTATTGCTTATTCTCTCTCATTTATGCCCTAATTCTAAATATATCATTTTATACATATTTTTTAACGTGCTATTATGTCACCTATTATAGCTCTTTACAATTTATTTATTTATTTTATTTTTTGGTCTATGCATTATCACTTATTGCTATATTTTTTTTTTCTTTTCTTTTTTCATATTTTTTGGGTATAGACTTCAAATTGCTCTATACACTTTTTTGTCTTCTAATATTGATATTAATGGATTTAAAAAAAGAAGGACATGTTTTTTCAAAAGACTAATATTTAATACTTTTTAGGGTTAACGACTATAATTTTAATTAATAAAAACAAGATATAAGGAAAACATAACCTTCAAATAGATAAGAAAATTTTTTATCTAAAAAAATAAAATAAATAAGAAATTGTAAAGAGTTATAATAGATAGCATAATAACACATTAGAAAATGTGGATAAAATGATATGTTTCAAATGAGAATATAAATGCGAGAGAAGGGGCAAAAATGAAGAGCATTCAAATTAAGAGGACAAAAATAAATATGCATGAAGCATAAAGGGTGGAAATGAGATTTTTTTTCTTTCTAATGATTGAGGTTTTTAATTTTAGAAAGAATTTACTTTACTTGAATGGAACATCCGGGAAAAGTTAAACAAAATTTTGGTTAAGGAAATATCACTTTGTCAATGACCTCAGCCCCTAATGTTAAGGAAATTTTGTTTTGGACCTTTTCAATTATTACCAGTTAAAAAAAAATCTAATTTGGCAAACCATATTAATGATATTATTAGTTGACGTTAAATATTGAAAAAAATTACATCTTCCCCAAATTGTGCTTCTTAAGGTTTTATCAAACAAGTATATCTTAGGGGTGTTTGGATACTTTTTTTTTTTTTATAGCAATTTATGACTTTTTTAAAATTGATTTTGACTCCTTTCTTAAAAAAATTACTTTTAGATTTAGCTTAAGTCAACTTTTGATTTATGGCTTTTTTAACCATATTTTCCCTAGAATGTAAATGAGTGAGGAAAAGTGCAATGCAGCTAATCTTTCGATTTACTTATATTATTAAAATCTATGCTGAACTCAAAAGGACCTTTGGGTAATTTTGAAATTTAAGAATCTTCAAAGTCCGTCCTCTTTATGTGTCGCTATTTTTCTATAAATCATGATTCGCTTTTTGTTTCCATTTTCCCATTGGATTTTGTTTCCATTTTATATTTTCCACCAACCAACTAAAAGCTAACCGTACAACCGATTGTCCAGATCAATCCCAACCGTCCAGTCATATGCTTCAACAGCAACCGTAAGATCTCATCAATCCAATGGTCCGGAATAGTCTTCTGGAAGCTCCACTTCCTCCAAACCCTTATATCTTCACCTACACAGAGCGCTTGTGCTCTACTCGTGCCGTCCTCGCGCTAGGGCTTTGCATTTCGATCTCTCTGCTCTGCTCATTCTCCGTTTCAGAAGGTTGATCTGCCTTGTAACTTGGTTTCTATCTGTACTATAATAGTTATCGTTATATTATTCCGCCGATCGTGTTCAACACGCTTTGACCTCTCAAATATTTATACGCGTGTGTACTTGCGATCTTATGCATTTGATCTGAAATCTGGTTTGCTTGTTCAAGAGTGAGTGCTATTTACGCTAATTGTAGCTCATTTGATCTGAAATCTGTGTTTCTTGTGTTTGAATCTGCTATAGAAACTTAGCTATGGGGAAGTGCTACCCAACTGTGAGCGAGGAATACAAGAAGGCTGTTGATAAAGCCAAGAGGAAGCTCAGAGGCCTTATCGCTGAGAAGAACTGCGCTCCGCTTATGCTCCGTCTCGCGTATGCTCTCTCCTCACTCTCTCTGTATCTATCTATGATGCATCTATCTTTCTACTGATTTTCGTTTAAATAATTATCCATCTATACGTATATATATGTATGTGTGTGTGTATGTATACCTTTGTATATTCACACCCATGAACATGTATCTATGTTACGGAGATCGATGGAGATTGACGGTGCGTTGTGTATGCAGATGGCACTCTGCTGGTACTTTCGATGTGAAGTCTAAGACCGGAGGGCCGTTCGGGACAATGAGGTACGAGGCTGAGCAAGGTCACGCAGCCAACAACGGCCTTGAGATTGCCGTTAGGCTACTGGAGCCCATCAAGGCAGAGTTCCTGACCATCTCTTACGCTGACTTCTATCAGGTCTCCCTCTTAATATGTGTTGATGTATACAGAGACATATTTATATGTCTTAATTTGTACAAGACTCTTGTTGCATATGTTGATTTTTCTTAATTGATTCTCTTACGTCCCTTGAATCTAGTTGGCTGGAGTTGTTGCTGTTGAAATTACCGGAGGACCTGATGTTCCATTCCATCCGGGGAGGCAGGTTTGTGAAATTTCATTATTTTCATGCTTCTGTAGTTGCATATGTCTAATGTTTTAAGGGTAATTTAGAATGAAGTCATTTATTATGATTGTTATACCTTGATTCTGGAAAACTGTATAATTTTGTAAGTAAATTATTTTATTGTGAGTAGCTTTAGTGCATTTGGGTTAGTAAAGAAACAATTCCTACTACTTATCTCATAAGTTGATGTGTTTAATTTGGATAATATTTATTTGTAAAACTTGGGCCTTCATTGTTTGTGATTACTTCTGCATGTGGTGTGATTTGTTTTATTTGCATTTTGTTTGTGACTCTAGAAGAGGACTTGATGCCTTGGATTAATAACACACTCCTTAGGTCGTAATATGGGTTTCCATTGGCTCTACTGTGGAGCAGCTCTAGTGTTTCTTACTGCTATAATCTGCAACATTAGAGTGGGGCTTATGTAAGATTGTGTGCTGAATGGATGTTTGTAACAAAAATCTGTTCTGGTTTGGTGTCTGGAATACCCTCTTTTAGATTGGCATCTATATGTCTTAAATTGCCCGGCTCATTAATCCTGGTTTTTGTGAAGTTGTTATGGCTTTTTTAGTTTCTTTTATGTTTTTTGCTAATGATTGGATGACATAAATGGTGATAGAAACATAATTAGTTTGATAAAAGATAATAAAGTTGTCTGAAGTCATTTGTTAATGCTCTGTTGTATAGTCATGTTTTAGTGCTCAGGTATATAATAGGGTAAAGGTTCTATGAGGTATTGCCTAGGATACATGGTTGGTGTTTCTTCTTTATATAGTTTCGCCTACTTGCTGGTTCCTGTGTTGATGCTGCTAGCTTTTACATATTGTCCTAACTTTATATGGTTCCCCAAAATGTGGAGGAAAAGAAAACCAAAGGAGAATATTTGCACTCCGCTTCTTATTTATGTTGTGCTTTCTTGGAACTGGATGTATCCAGATGCATATTTATTATTCTTATCATGTTCTCGTATCTGTAAGCATGTGTTCACACAATTGCACACACACACACACAAAACCTTCACTCAAGTTTGTTGTGGAATTTGTATTTTTGTTGTTATCTAGTATGTAGCCTCTTAACTAATTTTACATTTTAATGGGAATTCTTTTGTTAAATCTCAGGACAAGCATGAGCCACCGGTTGAAGGTCGCCTTCCTGATGCTACCAAGGGTTAGTGTCCTAATCACACTATTTTATTATTTTCGAAGGCAAAATGTCAATTGAGTTGAGAAGGTTCATTTTTGGGTATGACCAAAGCCTTGGAGGAGTGGGGAGGGAGGGTGGAGGCACTACTACCACTGGGATAACCCCTCTCAATGAATTGAGAAGTTGAACCGTGATCGACTATGATATTTTCTTGAACAATAACCCCGGGGGGAAATCAGATTTTCATAAGCCCCAGGTTCATAAGGATGTGAATAGACATCCCCTCCTTTCTCTGCAAGCCACATAGCTCTCACTCCTTCGTGGTACTGCAGACCATACAAAAAACAATTACAATCACAAAAATGGTTTGCTATCAAACAAATAAACAATGACAGATAATGCCTATTTCTATGAACCTCAATTTTGTGCTTCTACTGCAGGAACTGACCATTTGAGGGATGTGTTTGTCAAACAAATGGGCCTTTCTGACAAGGACATTGTTGTTCTCTCTGGTGGTCATACCCTGGTTTGTACCATATTCTGTTTCCTTTTTTAGCTGTCACTTTCGTTCGGCATATTGCTTGTGCTGTTAGGTTTTGCTATGATAGTAATGATTATGATGATGTCTTGTGTTCATGATTTTTTTCAGGGAAGGTGCCACAAGGAGCGTTCTGGATTTGAGGGCCCGTGGACTGTCAATCCTCTCATATTTGATAACACCTACTTCAAGTATGTCCTAGATGCCTGTTGTACTCATTGTCCTTAACTGCTGTAACTCTAGGTTTCCTAACAGCCGTTTAAGTCTCAATCATTTCTCCTGTGTTTTCTGTTTTAGTTGTTGGTAGTTTATGCTGAAGTTTAATGGGGAGTTAATTGTTGATTCTTATGTTTGAACAGGGAACTCCTGAGTGGAGAGAAGGAAGGGCTTCTACAGCTGCCATCTGACAAGGCTCTCCTCAGCGATCCTGTCTTCCGCCCGCTTGTTGAGAAATATGCTGCTGTTCGTATTCTTTTATTTCTTTCTATTTAGTTTTTCACTTCCAACTTAATGTGTAGTTTGTGTTCGTTCAGGTGTCTTTCTGAATAAGTAAGAATTGTTTAGTTGCTGATAATGGGTACTTCATTTTCATTTTAGGATGAGGATGCCTTCTTCGCAGATTATGCAGAAGCTCACATGAAGCTCTCTGAACTGGGGTACTGTCATTTCTTATCTTTTGGCAGTGTTATAATTTGAGTGTCCATTACATTTTGTTGGTTTTCTGTGATGTGGTTGGTCGTATGAATTGTTTGCCGTGTTTTGCAGGTTTGCTGAAGCCTAAACTGTTGGACAGAAGGAATGGGAACAGTGGCCTACTCTTCTTTTCATCATTTTGTTTTTGATTCCGGGAAAAACTTGGTTCTTAGGCTTTTGGTGGTTGGTAAATTTGTAGTGTTCTTGCTTTTTCGCTGGATTGAAAGTCATTGATATGGCACCATAATCCCATGAAGATTAAAACTTATTAGAATATTTGCTCATTGTGCCTCTCTCTCTCTCTCTCTCTCTCTCTCTCTCTCTCTCTCTCGTGTGAGCGTACTGGCTCGTGACATGAAACCTGCATGTCTGAAAGTTGCTTTCTATAAATCATACATACCGGCTGGGCCGGTTTAAATTTGCCAGGGCATTAGAATGCCGAAAATTTTCTGGGTCATGGTACATTGGCAGTTAACTGTTGAGGTTGTGGTCTTGTGGAGTTTTTGTATTTTGAGTTTTAGTGTTGTTACTTGTGTAGGGAGTGGTTACTTTCAGAAGTGAGGAGGCTCAACCATTTCGTTGGCCACCATTTCTTTTTCAAATCATTTTAGCAAGGAAAGAAAGGGTTTCCAAAAAATGAACTTAAATACAATGGGAGTTTAGCCAGGCCCCATTGGTTTTGAATGGTTGAACATTTTCATGTCATCGACCATGAACATTTTGACAAATCTTGAAAATGCTGGTATTCAACTTGGGCTGGCCGATTATAGTCCAAGTGCCCATTCCCTTTCCCATTAATTATACAGAAGGCAAAACCTTTTGAAATAATAGTAAGTCAGAACTAATAAGCATGTCTGCAATTTCTTCCCCCATTCAACTCAATGTAATCTCTTTCACAAATGAATTCAACGGGTTCTATTCAAGGTTCTTGCCATGATACTGCGAATGCTGTTCAATGGAGAAAGGAAAGGACAAGTGACTTTAGGTGCTGCTATTAAGAACAAATTATTTAGATGAATATTACTATTTATTTTGCTTAATGAATCCATTTTCAATTGAAAACATTAGTCATTTATTTACCATATGAGTACATCAAGAAATCATACATTGTATATCATGGGGAGGAGTTGGTACTTGAACCCAGACACATTAGTACATTGTTAAAGTCCCTAATCACTGGTGTGACCATTTAGCTCACTTGATGCTTATTTTGAATTTCGTGACTCTAATCTGTTTCTAGTGTTGCAAAATGGAGTCTGTATCAATCAGAAAATTTCATATGTTGAATTACACTTCGAGTTTTTCGTTTTTGTTTTTGTCTTTTTTTTTTGTTTTGGTTAATTTTTGCAATATTTTTCTCTGCCTTTGGAGCGTTTGAAGGGATTTGCCAATTCCATGATCATTTTTTTCTTCTATTTAAAGGAAAGCGTATTTTCGTCAATCCAAGGAAAACAGCATGGTGGAACAATAGAAAAACCCCAAGATAAAATATTTCTCGTTATCACTAACTTCAAGTATAAATTTCAATTTAATGTTTAGAGAAATTTTAATTTTAATTTAATGACAGTGTAAAAATTTCTTACACAAGTGGAACATCAAAATACAACACGTATTTTTAAAACTTTAAATTCAATTAAAAGGTGAGAGCCATGGAAAATTGTCGTATTATAGTTTCAGCTTGTGAAAACAAATTGTACCTGAATTAAAATTGAACTTAGAGAGAAAATTATCAATGAGGTTATTTTAGTAATTCTCACTATTAAGTTGCTTCCAGCCTTCCAGTTGTGCCTTACAAAACCCGTCCGTCTTACTTGTGGAAATGGTCAACTAAGGCGGGTCTGATGCCTCTGATATGCAATTGTTGACTCTCGTTGTGCATATCTCGATCTTTCTCATTATTATTGAAGTATTAGAAAATTAATTAAAAGTCACATGTTTTTCAGTAGTTTGAAAAATGTACAGAGGATCACTGTAACCAACATACAATTAAATATTATAGGAAATTGAAGAAAAACATTGTATGAAATCTTACAAATTGCCATATAGAGACATCTTTCTATGAAAGTCGCAAACTTACAAGAGAATAAAAAATATGTTTTTTTTTTTTTTGGTTTAATATGAATTAGGGAAACTATGTTTTTTTCCCCTTTCTTTTTATGTTTTTGGTTGAGGGAAGCATCAACACTCTTTCAAGAAAAAAAAAAACAAAATTCCTATTTATTATTGATTTTCAGTCAAATATTTAAGCAATAAGTGAGTTAGCTTCCAATCGATTGCAAAAAATAAAAAAATTGAGCAATAAGTGAGCGCATTCCCTTATCAACTAGATAATTGTAACTATCAACCATTATATTTATGCTTGTTTTTAAACATATCCTTATCAATCAAAGTTGGGATCTAATATTTATATTCCAAGATAAGCTTCAAAAACTTTATATGCTTGTTTTTAAACATAACTTAACCAACAAATTCAATGATTCAAAGTTGGGGCCTATTCTTTATTGTAAGGAAAAAAAAAAAATCCATCCAACGTTTCCATCGCCGACAACTATACTTCTGATAAAAAAAACTCTATTATTATACAATTTTGTAACCATAAAATTTTATAAAAATAATATGATAATGATATTTTTAAAATTATAAACTAAATTAAATATAATTTTAATTTAAAATAAAAAAATGACAAACAATTATATAATTTTATATAAAAAATATTATTTATACACCCCTATTTATTTTGTTTTTATTTTTGTATACTCTAAAAATATCACATCATCTTAGTCCCTTACAAGTGTATTGTTGGACAGTGATCCCTATTAAATAAGACCGAAGTCATATCAAGACTCGAGAAATTTACTGTACTTAAAAGACAAAGATAACGTGAAAATATTGAATAATTTATCCTTTCAGTGTCTCAAACATATTGGCGTTCATTGGAGAACCCCCCAAAAGACTCCAAAAGAGCAGTTGAAAGAAGTGGCCGTTGAAAAGATCGAAAGGAGGAAGAACCACCACCGTTGGATCATCAAGGCGGCTGGATTCAAATGACAAATACACTGTTTTCACTTTTTGGTTTCCGTCCAAACGCGTTCTGGCGCGTTTTCGCATTTCCTTCCTCGCACTTACTCCGAACTCCTAACAACTCAGACGAAGTCATCCCTATAAAGCAATCCCCCTTCAGAGTCACAAATCCCATATAGAGAGGTGTGGTTGCATACAGAACTCAGAGAGAGAGAGAGAGTTTATAGAGAGAGACGGAGCTTCATCTCTTCCTCAACCTTGGAACAGCAAGACGCTATGGCTGACGTCAACACAGCCGGGGGTCCGTTCCCGGAATTTCCGGCCGTTCCGACTCACGGAGGCCAGTTCATTCAGTACAACATATTCGGCAATCTCTTCGAGATCACGGCGAAGTATCGGCCACCGATCATCCCTATCGGTCGTGGTGCTTATGGAATTGTCTGGTAATTGATCGATTCAATCGATTTCTGGCTATTGATTATGCTTTGATTTTGGTGGATTTGATTGGTTTGACTTTTTGATTGATAGTGATGGATTGGGTTTTCATTTGGTTTATATTGAATTGCTGTGTGTTGATTTCTGTGGTTTGATATGTAGCTCGGTTATGAATTCGGAGACGAATGAGATGGTTGCGATGAAGAAGATTGCTAATGCTTTTGACAACTACATGGACGCAAAGCGTACACTTCGGGAGATTAAGCTTCTTCGCCATTTGGATCACGAAAATGTAAGTGCTTGTTTGTTTGTGTAGAATCTTAGGGTTCCTTATGTATTTAATTTCATATATTCTGATTTTTGTATATGCAAACTCAGTATCTATTTCCCTATTTGTTTGAGTTCGATGTAAATAGAATAGCACAATGAACGCGAGCGTGGGGTTGGGTGGGAATTCCCTCGCTTCCATCAAGAATCACAGTTTAATAGACCTATGTACCTTTATGGTAGTTGAACTAAAAATCCTCAACTAAAATGTGGCCATGTACAGACTTTTATCTGTTTGCCTATTATTCAGTGTTTGATCATTTCTAGATTTTGTGGAAATGGCCTCATTTGAATTTTTAATCATTGCTTGTGCTGTGCTTTATTGGGCCAGCTACCGCTGGGAGTCAGGGACTGTGACATTGCTTTCATTTTCTCGGGGGGAACCCTCCCAGAGTTTTTGCTTGGTTAAAAAAAGGAAAAAGAAATGATAGGACTTAGTGGTTTCATTTGAGACGTTAAGTTTCTACATTGACGTGTCACACACATATAAATGCCAATTGGGTCATTCAAATTAATTAAGGGATATTTGAGAAAAGTGCCCTTGGTGTCTTCTGCCTAAGGTTTTGGCATTCTTATGGCTATCTTCCACAATCAGGCATTTTGGGCCTTACCAACTTGACCAACAATATTTACAACATGAACTATTGGTTCAAACATCAAGATTCATTGAGATCCTCGAGATCGCGTCATTCTTTGTATTTAATCTTCTTTTTATTAAATATCCTGTCAATATGTTCTAATAATATACTTGTTCAATTTTGCTTCTCTGAAAGACTTGTGGTTATAGATTTACTACAGTATACAAATGTTTAATCTTCTCTTCATTATTGTTGAGTAATAATTTAAGAAACATAGGTTCGGACACAAGACATGTATATGACACAATACAGACACGTGAACACTGTAATTTTCTTAAAATTAGGACACAAAATGGTTGGAAATGACAACAAATTAATAGATATTTATATTTATTTAAAATAAATACATTTATATTAAGATAATAAGAAAACATTTTTTCACATTTTATATATGGTAAAAGAATTGTAAACAAAAAGTTCTGAAAATCTATTTTAAAAAGCTCTATTTGCGAACAAATTGAAAATTTTTGGTTTTAAATTAAATAACCTAAAGCAGAAGGGATTAATACTTATAAATTAACCTTATTTTGATTTCAATCACTGGCCCTTAAGTTATTTTCTTCAACTTGCATATGTTTCATGTGTGTTTCTAAGTGTCTGAAGCTTGTTCAGTTCTAAAACGATTAAAAAAAATAATAGGACACATTTGAACACATGTCCGTCACGTTTCAGGGAGTGTTCGATGAGTGTTGGTATACAACACCTTAGAAATGTTTGTGCTTCTTAAATAATAACTCTGTCTACCAAGATCATAACCAATCATCCATTAATTTTTTTCATCATTAACGCAATTAATGTTTAAAAATGAAACCTATACCCAACTTTGATGAAGTGAAAGAAACTCTCGGAAAGATTTAAAAAATAGCTTCTGTGTCCACGAGATACAGTGTTTGCACAAGGGAGTCCAAGTACTTTTGAAAATGACATTACTGTTTTTTTTTTCCATTTGAAACAGGTAATAGCTTTAAGAGATGTAGTTCCTCCACCATTAAGGAGAGAATTTTCTGATGTCTACATTGCAACTGAACTCATGGATACTGATCTTCACCAAATTATTCGATCTAATCAAAGTTTATCAGAGGAACACTGTCAGGTAATACATTTTGTTCTTGACTTCTTGGATTCTTTAACAATGCAACACTCTCAATTATGAGCTTGATTTTTTTTCCTTCTTTCTATTGAGGAAAAATGAGATCTGATACTTATTTTGTGATTGATCTTCTTGCAGTACTTCTTGTATCAGCTGCTTCGGGGACTGAAATATATACATTCTGCAAATGTTATTCATAGAGATTTGAAACCTAGCAACCTCTTGCTGAACTCCAATTGTGATCTGAAGATCTGTGATTTTGGTCTTGCTCGGCCAACTTTGGAGAATGAATTCATGACTGAATATGTTGTCACCAGATGGTACAGGGCACCTGAGCTATTATTGAACTCTTCAGAGTACACTGCTGCTATAGATGTGTGGTCTGTGGGTTGCATCTTTATGGAGCTTATGAACAGAAAGCCTTTGTTTGCGGGTAAAGACCATGTGCATCAGATGCGCTTGCTGACAGAGGTAAGATGAAATTTAAGCAATAGATCTAGCTAATTAACTTTTTAACCATTTTTTTTCTAACTTGGAACATTATTCAGTGCAGGATCTAAAATTTTAGAAAAGTTCCGCATTTTAATTTTAATTTTTTCAAGAACCAAATGCTTGGTTACCTGCATGACAGAGTTAGGCCCATGACATTCCCTTTGTTGACTGGGCTTAAATGTTCTCATTATTTGACTTCCTAATTGGTTTATATTACCAGAGATGTTGACCTAGTAAAAGTATCACAGTAGTGATAGTTCTATTGTAGCCATTTTCTTCTACGTGATCATAGGATTGAATTACAGAGTTATTTCTGAGTATGGGTCTTCATTCGATGAATGCTTACAAATTCTTTTACTCTTCTTAGCTTCTTGGCACACCCACTGAATCAGATCTTGAGTTCGTTCGGAATGATGATGCAAGAAGATATATAAGTCAACTTTCCCGACATCCTCGCCAGCAGTTAGCAAATGTTTTCCCTCATGTCCATCCATTGGCCATTGATCTTGTTGATAAAATGTTGACATTTGATCCCAATAAAAGAATTACAGGTAACTTTCCTGTCATGTCTGCTACTTCAATGTGAAATATAAATGGATTTGATGGTAGTTATACAATGGTCATGTTAAATGAACTACTTTCAATAGGCACTATAAAATGATAAGGACACCAAGCTAATGAACCTTTATTTATTTATTCTTTTGTCATACTGATCTATAGTTTGAGGCAACATTCTTTCCTTTGGGTCTTTACTTTTTTTATTTATTCTCCATCACTCTATATTCCTAGCTGAATATTGAGCAACCTGTTGTCATACTGATCTATAGTTTGAGGCAACATTCTTTCCTTTGGGTCTTTACTTCTTTTATTTATTCTCCATCACTCTATATTCCTAGCTGAATATTGAGCAACCTGCCCTGTAACAAGTGTGTTAGAAGGACAAGGCCCAGACCTCCTATAAACTGACCTCCTATAAACTGGCTTGAGGATAACAAATACAAGAGATCATCAGAACAAATTTCAGCTCCCATGAAGTGTCAAGTTCTCATAGAATAGAATTATTTAAATTAGGTTCTTTTGGTGGATCTTCGTTGGGAAACCATACAGGTATCAAGTGCACGGATAGTGTGAGTTGGCCAAGGCATATGAAAGTGGCTTGATCACCTTGACAATTTCAATGCATTGTGCAATGAACCTCTCCAGCCGAAGACAATGTAGTCGTCGCAGTCTCATTGGTAAAGTTAAGAATGTATGTGGAAGTCTATTACTTATAAAAAAAAAAAAAGTGGATGAGGAAGTCTTTAAGCTATGTAGAGATACATAGGTTGGAGTCAGTTACTGTCACTGATGTTCAGATTAGAAAGACAAAAGGTACCTTCCATAGCCATTATCTGTTGGAGAGTGACCCCTAATTCAGATATTCAATCAGAAAAGTAACAGGTGTCATAAGATGAGAAAACCCAAAAGCTCCATGCAAATTAATAATTTGGACTTAGTGCAACATAATTGGATTAGTTGAGGTACACGCAAGCTGGCCCAAACACCCGGTCATTAAAAAAAAAGAAAGCATAGTGCAACATAATTGGGCTTCAAAATTTTTAGGGAGCCCCAAATTTTTCATAGTTATATTTTGCCATTACACTACTGCTTAAGTTAATTTACAATGTCGGTTTGACATTCATTACAACGCTATCATACATCGAGTTCAATTGCATTTGTCCCAAGTTTTACGTCATTGTCCTGGGAACGACAATATTATGCTTCATGCATTGAGCTTAGCTTTTTAATTTTTACCCTTACTTTTCTTGTTTTTAAAAGCAAATTTTATCTGTGGCTGCAGTTGAAGAGGCATTAGCCCATCCTTACCTTGAAAGATTACATGACATAGCTGATGAACCAATCTGCACAAAGCCATTCTCCTTCGATTTTGAACAAGCCTTGGGAGAAGAGCTGATGAAGGATATGATTTACCAGGAGGCTTTAGCACTCAATCCAGAGTATGCATAATTTAAAATACGACGTCCATGTCAGGCTGTCTTGTATCATGAACGAGTCTATAAGTCCACATTCTGCTTGATGGAGAAAATCCTGCAATTAAAATATTGCAACAAGTAGAGCAAATACCTCTTCAGCAGTCATATGCTTAATTTACAGACCAAATAGTTGACATCATCTTCTCTGATTGGCTTGGATCTGACATTATCTTTTTGGTTTCTCTGCTGATTGAATGTTTAGTCCACTCAGCCATCTCTCCCAGTCAGTTGTACTGGGCCGCTGGATGCTTTGTTTATATGGTCAGTACCTTCACAGGTTCTGTTGGCCTCATAGCTTTTAGTATACTGGAAGGGGTTCTTCTTTTGATTATATGTTGGTTCATTTTGTATTTGTTTGATGTCTTTGAAATTATACTTTTTCCCTCTGAATGTACTGCTACTTTATTGTGCAGTAGCTTGTAAAACCTACTGTTGTAAATGTAATGTATTAAGAGAAGTACCAATTGTTGTTCTTTTATGTGGTTCTGTTTACAGTTGTGCTAAATTAAGTTTAATTCCATACCTGAGAACTACGTTATGGAGATCGATCTGTAAAACCAGTTATGTTAAACAAAGTTGGTTTGTGGACAACTACTTTTGATGAAACTGTGAACAACTTCTGAGTGCAGTTAGCTAAAAGCGGAATTTATGTTTCTTTCACTTCCTGTTGAGAGCATTAACCCGCTTATATGGGTAGTTGCATTTTCTTTTTACATCTAGTTGTAATAAACAGGGAGCTCATGGCAGGGTATTTTAAAGGTAATTACAGAGTTGGGACAGGGAGATCTCATCTCTCCATACATGTTTGTTGTGATCACGGGGTTTCTCATGGGGCTATTCAAGTTATCATCTGCAAAATTGCAATGGAGATGAAAGTTCACTGTTAAAATGATTTTGAATGGTTTTGAGATGCTTAATGCTGATAAAGAGTTGGTTTTTTTTAATTGGAGTTTATGATAATCTGAAAGGGAAAATTCTTTAGCAGCTGGAGTATAATGAAGGAAAAACTTCCTACCAAAATTGAGGAGTTTCTTTGTATTTCTACCAGGTTGTCCTCCGTTGATTGCAAGGTGTTAGTGGATTGGATAATAATTAGGAAAGAAATGTTTATCTTCTTAACCAGCATAGTGTACTGAGAACCTTTAAGTGGGGACAGTATCGTACTTCTCCATTGTTTTTAGTGGGTTTTACATAAATAGAGAGGTCAGCGACTGGTGAGATGGATTTTTCCCTTGTTTCCTCATTCTAGCCTCTCTCCTCTCTCTTATTTTCTGTCTAATAAATTACTACTGTTGCAATATAATATTAGAGTTTGGTTTCAGAAGGTCCTTAGTTCAAATCTCGCTTCTGTTAGTGGGTGTTGGATTGCTTGATACATTGTTGAAACCGTTCTGCAGTTTAATTTAAGGGACAATTGGTGATTTAACATAGTATCATGTCATTGCTATTAAAAAGTATCCTTATTGCTATCTTATGGTCTGGAGCAGATACTAAGAAAACAAAGGCAAGAATAGCTTGGGGTAGCCTATGTAATCCAACTAATGGAGTAAGTTATCACCTATCACACGCTGGGCTTGTAGAAAGTCAACAGAATGTGTGGTGCTAACAAGCTCGCCCTGCTAGCTTGCAAGCAATCACAAATCAATCAGCATGTGGGCCAAAATATTAACACAAAGCAAAGCACACTGAGGGAAAACAACCTTATGATAGGCTCAGGTGTTAGTAGTTTTGTTGGATCATGGATGCTTGTATATAACCGTGGCTGATTAGGATCTGGAGGTAAGCTTTTGTGTTTCCTACTGTTATAGAATTTTATCTTTTGTTGATTACTTGTGGCAAGCCCCTGGTTTGTACCTGTAAAGGTTTGTTGTTGGACTTCTATTATATTCTTCTCTTCTTCGATAAAATTTAACTCACAGAGCTAAAAAGAAAATGTAGGAGACAAAAGTGAGGAACAATGTCTTGGTTTTAGATCTTGCTTATCCTGTTTGCTAGTCTATGCTAGTAATTGGAAAATATTTCAATGAACAATATTTCGATACTTTTGGCATTGGATTCGACTTCCCCTGGGATGACAGGATTTGAATCCGTGACATTTTGTGCTAGTCTAAATATGTCCTGGAATATTTTCCTAAAATTCGCAGTATAATTGGACTTTGCACCCCCCTTCGTTAATGGAGTGCCACCACCTCAAGCGATTTGTGTCATCGTGTTGAGAAAGATGATGAAGAAAAGTATGGACTACATGCTCAACTCGCTTTCAGAGATAAACACCGTTACCTGCTGGATGCGTAATACTTCTATTGGGACCACCATTGGTTCATGCTAGTGGGTGCCTCCTACTGCTCCAATGTTGGTCTTAGGACAGCCTCCGATACACTATGAGAGATCCTCCTCCTTGAGGGTTGCCTCAAGTCAGGCGGAGAGGTAGGGCTGCGACTAGTTCAAACCGAATGCTTCTTAGCAGTCTGATATCATGATACACTCAGACAGAAACAAAATATGAAACTAGTGCAAGGTTCAAGAAGTTCCATTAAAGAGCCAATGTGGTATGGCCTCCTCTCCTGATTACTGTAAGGTTTAGCTGGAAACTATAATCTTCAATTGATAGCCCACAAGAAGAGTCTTGGATAGATGCATCTCTGTTTGTCTTGTGGAAGAGAGGTGGTAACCAGTTTCTGGTGAAGAAAAAGACTGTGACGTCCAATGGATATATACACTTCAAGAGATTCAATACTCGGCTCAGAGTGGAATGTCTTCAAGCGGTTGTTGCTTGTAAAGTGGGTCTTAATTTTACAGAGGAAGTCTGAAGGCCAAGACATCTAAACTGGGCATGTATAGCTGACTTAATAAGAACTTCATCGAAGGAGATTGCTGGGTAAACTAGAAGGGGTTTGATTGTGGTATATTGATAGAAGCCTTCTTTACTATTTTGAGCTAATTGATCATTTTTGGTTAATCAAATTATTGTGTTGATCTAAATGCTCCATGATAGGCCAACTAATATTTGAGTTAGTTGCATGACATGGACCCATCTTGAGATTATCTACACCAACATTTTTGGACAGGATGGATATATATATATATATATATATATGTATATATATGTAGAGAGAGAGAGAGAGCAAGTGCTTGATGGCGGATTTACCAAAAGAGATTTATTTTATTCAATAAATATTAAATCAGGGTCATTTTTTTAATATTTACAAAGCACTGATTAGGCGTTATTAGCATTAAAACCTTTAACAAAAGCGGCAATGTTAATGACGATTTAAATTTTAATTTTCTGTTAAAAATTAAATTACGAAAAATAACTAAAAGCGTCAATTGCACTAACGCTTTCAATTCCTTATTAAAATCGTCTATAGAAATGAAGCTTTAAAGAAAGGCGTCAATACTATTAACACCTTTTATTATGAAGTTGAAAACGTCAATAGTATTGATGCTTTTCTTAAAGCGTCATTGCTATTGATGATTTTAGTGTTTTATATCATCAGCCTTAGGGTTTGACGATTTCAAATTGAATCAACGAATTCCCTTTCCCCTCGACTACTGCTTTGACGATCGACGGGCGCAACGATCTTCGCCGGTATCCCTCTCTCCGGCCCTCTCCGTCCCCTATTGCTGTGTCTTCATCCCTCCCCGCCATTGTCTGCATTTTCGGAAGTTAGCATTGAGGTAACATTTCTTCGTCTCTCTCTCTCTCTCTCTCTCTCTCTCTCTCTCTCTCTCTCTCTCTCTCTCTCTTGCTCTATATATATATAGTTAAGTTAACATTGGCTACTCTCTCAAACTTGTGCATTGTTAAATTCATATGTTACATAAATAATGATTGAACATGAAGTTTAGGTGGGATGGGAATAGATTTGAGAGTTTTGAATGTAAATGGAAATAAAGATAAGAGTTCAATCCATAATGAATATGAAACCAGATCTGAAAAGGGTTTTCCATTAGGGTTAGTTGAGTAATGTTTAGACAAACTTGCACATAGCTGCCCCATTTAATAGTAGGGTTTAGGCTAGGAGTTCACAAATGAATTGAAAAAATTGAGAATTGAACCAAACCGGTCTGTCAAATGTTTAGAGTTTAAGAAAAGCCAACATGATTAATTCAGTTAGGTTATTCGGTTTATATTTTTGGAACCAAACTGAACTGAGACCGAGACCCAATATTATATTCTTATAAAAGTTTATATGTTACGTCTATGTCTTTAAATAATTATTATTTGTATTTGTATGTTATTTTTTAATTTTTTTGAAACATTGGAGATGCAAGATTAGTTTTTCTTTTTTTTTTTTTAATTTATAAATGAATAAAGTATGCTTCACACAATAAAGAGTAGACCCAAGTAGCCAATATTGACCCAAACCAAACTGAAGCATGAAATCGAATCAACTTGGGTTGATTTGGTTCGGTTTTACAGGAGGATTAGTTTGGTTTCGAGACCAAAAAAAAAAAAAAAAGTGAAACATTTCAACTAAATAATTTTTTATTTTTCTCATTGAATTTGTTTCTCATATACATATCATATCATAATTCAGATATGCTACTTTTTTGGTACTTAATGTTTCATTGTTTATTAATGAAGTCGTTGATCCCATAATGCTAAAAACCATTACTATTTCATTTCCATTCTAGTAACTTTAGCACTTGATGACCTTGTCCTCTTTCCTTTTTTTGTCATAAGGTTTGAATTATCTTTATATCAATAGATACATCACATTAGCTCTTGTAAGTTGTTCACAGTGATTATTTAAATTTAAGTTTAACTTGATCTAGCTTCATCTAACTTGTATTTTCATATGTTTAGTTAGAGTAAGTTTGACTGAATGGGTACCGTAAAGGTGATGTGCTATTGGGGCTGGATGATAATACAAGACTCTGACAAAGACATATCATATTATACCGAAGCGAAGGGGTTTTACACTATTCAACGCAGAACAACATTTGAAGAATTAGAACAGTTTCTTATGCCCAAGGTTGTAGATGAAGGGAAAAACATCTGTTTAAAGTTGATATGTAGACATTTCCATAGACAATGGGAGAGGTTCATTTATTACAAGAAGGTACCAACAATGATGACATGACCTTGGATAGTGTGCTAGACATCCTGCTGTGTTTTTCGACACTGAATTATGTTGAACTGTACGTGGAGAAACAGAACATACCAAGTAGGTTGAATGCACCGGAGCTGATGTATTCAAGTTATGGGGCGTATAATGTTCACGAAAGAAGTAATGAATTTCTAGGAACGCATACTTCATTGTTGACTTAGGTGGCATACAGTGGAATTCCCAGCTCATTCATTGGAATGTTGACGTAAGAATCTTACACCATAGCTTCACAGTATGCTGATATGTCCCCACACCTGTATTATCCAATGTATAGGTCATACACAGCCGGGGGGTCATAAATATAACATGATATTGGTACAAGTTCAGGGGTTGAGCGTCTATCTCCATTACACTTATCGACTTCCCTAGTTGGCAGGTTCCACCCTCCTGTTGATGAGTACGTTAATATGGGTGGTGATGGAGCTGAGGGATGCGTACCTGACAGTGCAAGTCCTGATCTAGACGTGGACGAGGACATTAATGCTAAACTAATAGCCGATGATGAGGGGTATGAATTTGGTGAACCACCATTGTCCTCGGTTGATATACCTGAACGATACACTCCTATCCCTTTCTTCACAAACTTGGAGGGGGGTGGTGACGCTACTGTAACCAGTCGGGACCTTTATTGTCATGAACGTATGGATCCCGGATACCATAGAGTTCTAAAAGGGGATGGTTTTTAATGACAAAGATTCTGTAAAATATGCAGTAAAAATGTACAATGTGAAGAAAAGAAAACAGTACGTGGTGGTGGAAACAGGCAAGAAGGTTTGGGATGTAAGGTGCAAGAATGATTGCAGCTAGAGGTTTCGAGTGTCAAAGAAAGAGAGACATGGTTTCTGTGAAGTGAAAACGTATTCCGGTCCGCATCATTGTGTGTTTGCAAGATTGCCGAGGAACCACTGTAACATTGACATTGATCTCATTACAACGGTTATATTGGACTCAGTGTAGGTAAACTATTTTTTTTTTTTACCAATGTTATTTAAAATTAAAACGAGAGTTGTTTATGTGTACATTTGAATACATTCGATATTCGTGTACAAGTAGATGTGGAAACAAAGGTGGCGTCGCTTATTACCACCGTACGAACTGCATTGAAGCACCCAATACCTTACAAGAAGGTATGGTTTGCAAAAACAAGAGCCATTAAGGTGGTATTTGGGAATTAGGACAAGTCGTACACGAAGTTTTCCTGGTACATGACGGCACAACCGACCTTCAATCTTGGAAAAGTTGTAGGCTGGAATGTGTTGCTGTTGAGTTTGCCGGATGAGGTGGTGTTTAATTATGTGTTCTGGGCTTTCAAACCCTCCATCGATGGATTCGCTCACTTCAGTATTGATGGGACTTTTCTTAATGGTAAATGCACCAGGAAGATGCTGGTAGTTACCACACCAATTGGCGATGAATATATTTTACCACTTACTTTTGCCATTGTAGATGAAGAGAATATAGTGTCCTGGTCGTGGTTTATTAAGAACTTGAGATGACATGTAGTGCCTAATCGTGAGGGTATCACGTTGTTATCTGATAGGCACGCGGGTCTTTTGAATGCTATTGCGCGGCACTGGGACCTTCCACGTTTGCGACTGGTTGGGTATCATCGATATTGCCTCAGGCATGTCCGCAATAACTTCAATAAAAAATTCAGCAACATGAAACTCAGCAACATAAATTTCGTATGGAGGGCTGGTAGTTGCCATCAAATTCGAAAGTTCAACTTAATTATAAAGGAGATTAAAATTCTTAAACTAGAGGCATTAACTTGGTTGCAAGAGATGGCGCCTAAAAAGTGGATACTTGCACATGATGGAGGTCGTAGGTGGGGGATATTGACTATAAACCTATCATAGAGATTCAACAATGTATTGAGGGGCCCTCGGAATGTGCCCATCACGGCATATGTGTAAACTACATTCCACCGGCTTATTAAGTATTTTGACAAGAGGAGAATTAAATCTATTAAGAATTGGGTTGTTGGTGTGAAGTATGGCCAAAAGGTACCCAAAAAAAAAAATAGAAAAATACCAGTGCAAAGGAAATACACATTTATTGAGAGCGTTTAACAGGTACTTACCCTACCATCACTTTTAAGATTACCAGTATTTTTGTGAAAATGATAGTCATTTCAATTTTGTTCACAGGCAAGAAGGTGAATATGAGGTTGAAATCACACACCGCGAGAGATTGGGTGGACACAAGCAGGTTGTAAGACTTAACCAGCCTATCTGTTATTGTTCGAAATACATCATCAATAAATATCCTTGTTCACACATGCTTACTGTCATCCTGGACTTAGGTGTCGATCCATTTTACTTGGTGGCGTAAGAGTACAGAATTAATGTATACCCACACATTTGGGATTCTAAATTTAGTCCAATGCCCCATGAAGATTACTAGCCCTTGAGTAGTATGGCCACGTTGCTCCCCAATACAGGCTGTTTGCGATTACTGAATCCAAAGCCAGGTCAGCCCAAAACGGCCCATATTCGCAATGAAATGTGTTGACTCTACGCCTTGATTTTGATGATAACTAAACCTTGTATTAGTTTATTAATACATTTAATTAGTGTGCAGATTAATAAGGATTATAATTTAGACTTAAAGCTTGACTTAAAGTCTAATCCATATCAAATTGGATGCACAACAAGACAAGAGTTAAGCAATACACCAAAGCAGAGCAATTACACCCATTCAAACTTCAAACAAATGATTTGCATTCGAAGATATTGAAAGTGCTTAAAAGCAGATTTCATTAAGTATGTGAAGACTCAATGAAGTTAACTTGAATTTGAAAAGATTGAGGGTGATTCAAAAGAAGAGTTCATCATGTGTGCAAAGACTCCATGAAGAATCCATGAAAAGATTTTGAAGAAGCCAAAGTAAATTCAATCCAAATTGAATTGAAGCCAATCTTGAATTATCACCTCAGATTGAAAGCTATGAAGAATCACTATACCCGAAAGAAGAAGATTCCTTGAAGTACTTGAAGTGTTTTTGAAGCTAAGTTTGATCAAGGATAACATAAGACTTTTTTTGGGTGATATGTCGACACGTGGGTTTGATGTGTCAACACATGAGGACAGTGGCCAATATTTGAAAAATGAATAATCAAGTGTCGACACATGGGTTTGATGTGTTGATATATGAAGACAGAGAGCAACTTCTGGAGAATGCAGGTTTGATCATGAAGCCAAGTGTCGACACCTAGGGACTAACAACTATATTTTTAAATGTTATATTGAACTGGGCGAGAATTTAATGAACCCCCAACTACCTCCAACGAGTAAAATCAATTCAGGGCCTTATATACAAGTCTCCAAATGCATTTATTGACAAGAGATACAAGATTATTCCATCATTTGATCATCAAGAGTTGTCAATTCTGAAAATTCTCTTTGTCTTCAATACTTAACATTTAGTGAGTTATTAATTTTCTCATTTACTCTTCATAGAGAGTTTGTACTTCAATTGTAAATCCTTTATACACTTGTGATTGAGAGTTTGAGTGTTTTTTGTAAAAGAAAAACACTTGTAAGTTTGAGAGAGCTTGGATAAAACTCTTGTAGCATTGAAGTTTGGGTGTAAGCTTCAAGGAAAGTGAGTTAGGCACTTCAACTAGCCTCTATTTTGTAATTAGAGATTGCATAGTGTCAGAAGACTTTAAGGGGATCTTGGAGTGAGGACGTAGACCATAAGTTGTGGTTGAACCTCAGTAATTCTTTGTGTTCCTTTCTTGTACTTTGCTTTCATTTCATACTTAATTTTATTACATTGCATTCACTTGAATTACTGTTACATTCATTAAATTAGTTTTAATTTGTCTTGATTGCAATTAGTTTTTAAAAACTCAATTCACCCCCCGTTCTTGGGTTGCCTTTTGGGCCAACAATTGGTATCAGAGCTAGTATTCCTATATTTGGCTCAACATCCTAGGAATTGATCCATGACAACCAACTCTGGAAGCTCTGTTGGAGAGAGTCAATCCACAAATAGACCACCTATGTTTAATGGCACCAATTATAACTATTGGAAGAATAGAATGAGGATATATATTCAGTCCGTTGGTTAGGAATTGTGGAGAATTATAGTAAATGGTCCTAAAACTCCTCCTAAGAAAGTTGAAAGAGTTGATGTCCTTAAGCCCGAACTGAATGGGATGAGGATGATTTGAAAATGTTGTAAACTAATGCTAAAGCCGTGAATATTTTACATTGTGCCATTGATCCTAACGAAGATAATCATATCTCTACTTGTGAATTGGCCAAGGAAATATGGGATAGACTTGAGGTAACCCATGAAGGTACTAATCAAGTCAAGGAATCTAAAATCAATACTTTAGTTCATAGTTATGAATTGCTTAAGATAAAATTGAATGAATCTATTACCGAAACGTTCATAAGATTTACCGATATTATTAATGGCTTGAAGTCTCTTGGAAAGGTTTATCTTAACAATGAACAGGTTAAAAAAATCTTGAGATCGTTGCCAAAGACTTGGGAAGCTAAGGTCACTACCATCCAAGAAGTAAAGGACCTTAACATATTACCACTTGAAGAACTCTTGGGCTCCCTTATGACATATGAACTTATTCAAAAGCTATATGTCCAAGATGAGGAAGAAAAGAAAAAGAGGTCAGTGGCGTTCAAATCCACCAGCCAAGAAGATGAATTAGCAAGTGATAATTAAATTGCCCTTATCATGCGAAAATTCAAAAGATTCATGAAGAGAAAATGGAAAGGTGGAAAGAAGCATGAAGCTAAAGGAGATTCTAGCAAATAATCAACGATTATATGTTATGAATGTAAGAAGTCCGGTCATATAAAGGCTGAGTGCTCCATGCTCAAAAAGAAAGGAAAGAAAGATCAAAGGAAGAGGCCAATGGCTACTATGACTTAGAGTGATGATAAAGAATCCGGTTCTGAAAAAGAAATCGAATTGCAAGAAGTGGTCAATCTATGTCTCATGGCACATGAGGAAAAGAATGAGTATCATCTTTTAAGTCCTCTCAATTTATTTTCAATGAATTACAAGATGCTTTTGATGACTTAATCATTGAATTAAAAAAGATGATAATTAAAAATGGTCTTCTCAAAAAGATAATTTCTACTTTAACTAAAGAGAATGAGGACTTACAAAAAGAAAATGCAGATTTGAAGAATGAAATTTGTGTTTTAAAAGATAAAGTCATGGAAAACTCATTTCAAAAGGATTCCTCACTTTCAAAGGAAAATCAATCTTTAAGGAAAGAAGTTAAACACTTGGAAACAACTCTTTTTAAATATGTAAATAAAAAAGAGAAATTGGATGTTATTCTTGAAAAACAAAAGTGTTCACTTGATAAAGCGGGACTTGGTTTCAATCCCTTCAAAAGGAGAAAATTTTCAAAAACTAGATTTGTTTCTTCCACTAGTAAACCACAAATTTCATGCTTTTATTGTCATAAACTAAGACACATTGCTAGTAAGTGTTATACTATGCAAAAGTCTATTGTTCCTAACAATGCATGGGTCCCAAAAAGACCATTGAGGACTAACACCAAGAACCCAAGATGGTTTGGGTACCTAAAGTCAAATGAACTATTTTGTAGGTATGCTTTTAAGCTAAATCCAAGAAAGACCATTGGTACTTGGATAATGGATGCTCAAGATACATGACGGAAGATAAAGTACAATTCATATTTCTCTCACCAAAGGATGGAGGACTTGTCACCTTTGGAGACAATAGCAAAGGAAAAATTGTCGCTATAAGTAGTGTTGGTAAGAACTCCTCCACCTCAATTGAAAATGTCTTGCTTGTTAAAGGACTTAAATATAATCTTTTGAGCATTAGTCAACTTTGTAACAAAGGATGCAAGGTTGTCTTTGAATCCTTTAAATATGATATGACTGACATCAATAGTAACAAGACTATTCTCATTAGGCATAAACAAGGCAATATAAACATTTTCGATCTAAATGACTTATCTTCTTACAACATTGAATACCTTGCCGCTATGAATAGTGATGAAAATTGGTTATGACATAGAAGACTTGGTCACATTAGTATGAGTCTACTTTCAAAGGTTTTTAAAAATAATTTGGTCAAAGGACTTCCAAAAATCAAATTTGACAAAGATAGAGTTTGTGATGCTTGTCAAAAGGGTAAGCAAACTCGAATCTCTTTTAAATCTCTAAATATGTTGACCACTTCTAGGCTATTACAATTATTGCATATGGACTTATTCGGATCAACCAGAACTTTAAGTCTTGGTGGGAAACAATATGCACTTGTTATTGTTGATGACTATTATAAATTTACCGGGACATTCTTTTTAGCTCACAAGGATGAAACAATTGTTTTCTTCATAAAATCTTATAAAAAGGTTGAAAATGAGAAAGATTTTTCAATCACTTTTATAAAAACTGATCATGGAGGAAAATTTAATTGCAAACCCTTTAAAGTATTTTGTGATGAAAATGGTTTTGACTACAACTTTTCAACCCCTACAACACCTCAACAAAATGGAGTTGTTGAGAGAAAAAATAAAACTTTAAAAGAAATGGGAAGAACCATGTTTTGTGAAAATGGTTTGCCAAAATATTTTTGGGCTGAAGCTGTTAACATGGCTTGCTATGTTTTAAATTGAATTTTATTTAGAAAATTTTTAAATAAAACCCTCTATGAACTTTGAAAAGATAAGAAACCAAATGTCTTATACTTTTGAGCCTTTGGATGCAAATGTTTTGTGTTGAATAATAATAAAGACAACCTTGATAAGTTTGATGCAAAGTCTGACGAGGGTGTATTTCTTGGGTATTCAATACATAGCAAAGTATATAGAGTCTTTAATAAGTGGACTCTAATGGTTGAGGAATCAGTACATGTTATTTTTTATGAACATAACTCCCTTTGTAGAAATATTGCAAGTGATGATGTAGATGAAATAGAGCGAAATATGAAAAAGATGGACATCCATCTAAGCTCAAAAAAAGATCAACAAAAGGAGAAGGAAGTGCAAGAGGTCTCAACAAGTCAACAAGAGTTAGTGAAGGTCTACCTAAGGAATGAAAGTTTGTTCATAATTATTCAACCGAACAAATTCTATGTGATCCTTCACAAGGGGTAAGAACTAAATCTTCTCTTAGAAATGTATGTAATCATCTTATATTTTTATCGCAAATAGAATCTAAGTGTTTTAATGATGCTGAAAATGATGAGTTTTGGATTAATGCTATGCAAGAGGAGTTGAATCAATTTAAAAGAAATTAGGTATGACACCTTGTTCCTAGGCCTAATGATCATCCAGGCATTGGAACTAAATGAGTTTTTAGAAATAAAATGGATGAATCTAGATTTGTTGTGAGGAACAAGACAAGACTTGTTGCTCAAGGATATATCCAAGAGGAAGACATTGATTTTGATGAAACGTATGCTGCGGGTAGTTAAATTAAAAGCTATTAGGTTACTACTTGCATTATGATATTTTAAGAATTTTAAACTTTATCAAATAAACACTAAAAGTGCATTTCTAAATGGTTTTATTACTAAAAAGGTATATGTTGAGCAACCTCTTGGATTTGAAGATCCAAAATTTTCTAATCACGTTTTCAAATTAACAAAAGTTTTATATAATTTGAAGCAAGTTCCAAGGGCTTGGTATAAACGATTAAGCAAATTTTTTTATTGAAAAAGACTTTTTAAGAGGAAAAATAGACACTACTATTTTTTTATCAAGATAAAAAACAATGACATGCTCTTAGCACAAATATATGTGAATGATATTATATTCGGTGCTACTAATGAGTTGCTTTGCAGGAATTTGCTAAGTGTATGCTAGGAGAATTCAAAATGAGTTGATGGGGGAACTTAACTACTTCCTCGGTCTTCAAATCAAGCAATTAAATGAAAGCATCTTTATCAACCAAGCCAAGTAAATCAAGGACTTAATCAAGAAATTTGGCATGAAAGATGTAAAGCCCATAAGTACTCCAATAAGTACTACAACAAAATTGGATAGTGATGAGAAAGATAAATCAATAGATACTAAGATTTATAGGAGCATGATAGGTTCTTTGTTATACCTAACTGCTAGTAGGCCAGATATAATGTTTAATGTTTACTTATGTGCTTGATTTCAATCAAATCCTAAGGAATCTCATGTGATTGCTGTGAAAAATATCTTTCGTTACCTAAAACACACACCTAACCTCGGACTATGATATCCAAAGGGCACATTTTTTAACTTGATTGGATACACCAATGTTGACTATGTGGGGAGTAGAGTTGATAGGAAGAGCACAAGTGGCTCTTACCAACTCCTAGGCAACATGATTGTGTCTTGGTATAGCAAGAAACAAAATTCGGTTGTTCTCTCCACAGCTGAGACTAAATATGTAGCAACTGGTAGTTGTTGTGCTGAAGTATTCTGGATTAAACAACAATTAGAAGATTATGGTATCTCATTTGATCATATACCCATTAGATGTAATAATACTAGCGCTATAAATTTGAGTAAGAATCCCATTCAACACTCTCACACAAAACACATTGAAATTAGATATCATTTCATACGAGACTATGTACAAAAAGGGGATATTGTACTTGATTTTATAAGTACAAATATACAATTAGTTGATATTTTTACAAAACCATTAAGTGAGAATATGTTTTGTATGATAAGACAAGAATTGAGAATGAGTGATCCTATGTCTTGATCCTTGTTAAAATTGAGTGAAATACATGATATTTGTGTTTTTAATGTGAACATTGATTATATAAATTATATTTCTTGCTCTCATGATTCATTGCATGCTCATATTAGAACACATATTCATCTAAAGTCAAAGACTTGAGCCCTGAATTCATAAATACTCAATCTGACTCAGTCTGGCTTCATGTGTCGACACATCATTTTTATATGTCGACACATCAGAATAGTGGGTTCAAAATGATTTGTTAACACGCATGTGTTGACACATCAAGTTTATGTGTCGACACATGAGTGGGGCCTATATATTTTAAAGAAGCCCACTTCATACATATTTAAACTTTTCCTCTCCCTCTCTCTATATTTATTTCGCTCCTTCCTCGCACCAAACCAACCATCACCAACCGTCCATCTTAATCTCTCTTCTAAACACACCTTACAAAGACTAAATTGATTTGTTCCCATCTCCTTACAACCCTTATTGATTCCACCATGGCTCTGAAAAACCCTAAACTGAAGAAAAACTCAAAAACCTGAAATACATCGACGTCCCCTGTCCCTAAAGGCCAGAAGCAAAAATCTAAGGGGGATTCGAGTAAAGACAAAGGGAAGAAGAAGAAGAAAAGCAAGAAGGGAGAATCGGCATCTTCAACAGCCTTGGAGAGGAATGAACTCTATTTTAGTGAGGATAAAGCTCAGGAAAGGTACAATTCAAGTTTCTCTCTTAGGAAGGTCTATAATGGTCGATGGGTGGATTATAATTTCTTCGATCATTACAAGTTTGAGTTGAGTACGAAATTAACCAATTTGGGATAGAAATCTATGACTACATTGAGGGATGATGTTTAACTTGACTTGGTGGCACATTTCTATGCCAATGCCGAAAGAGAGTATGGAGATATATCAATAGTAAGTTATGTTAAAGGTGTTAGTTTTACATTAGATAGAACTGTGATAACACACATTCTTGGCATTCAACTTGGTGGAAAAATTTATAGAGATAATATTCCTAGAAAAGATCAACTGAAAGTTCTTTATGGGAAGGAAGTGGATATGTGTATACAACCTATTGCCAATGACTTGCCTCTGAAATTGAGGCTAGTTCATCACTTTATTTGCACTATCTTTACCCCCAAAATTGAAAAATATGAATATGTGTCTGAAAAGGAGTTATTTTTTTTATAGGCATATCTGACTGATTCTAGAATTGATTTGCCATTGTTTATCTTAGAACATATGTACAAGGCAACTATTGTTAGAATTACTTTACCATATGGTATATTCTTGACTAAAGTTTTTAAGCATTTCAATATTGATTTGAGCAATGAAAAGAAGAGAACTACCAAGGCCATCAGTGATGAATACAATGAAAAACCTCTCAAGAGAATGGGGTATACTCTGAAGAACAGCAAGTGGACTCCTAAGAAAACTAGTGGAGGTAGTACTTCAAAGGAAAATGCTCCATCTGGGAGTAGTTTCAGGCAAAGGAGTACCAAAAGGAGTTTGAATCAAGAACTTAAAGAGAGTGCAGAGGACTTGATTGGGTTCATGGCCCAGTGATAGAATCACTGGAAAAACTGAATAAAAAGGCAAATATTGTTGCCATAAGAATGTTTTTTATGGAAAGAAAAGTTAGAGAATTGAAAAAAGAAATGAAATTGTTGAGAACAGGGAAAGGAAAATTGATAGAAGAAGAAGATGAGGGAGAAGAGGAAGAAAAGTAGAAGAAGAAAATAAAGGAAATGAAGAAGAAGGAGAAAGAGAAGGAGAAGAAGAAGGAGAAAAAGAAGGAAAAGCAGAGAAAAAGGCTAAAGAAGCAAGAGCAGGTGGGGAGGAAGAAGCACAAGAAGCTGAAGAAAGGGAGAATGTTGAAAAAGGGATTGAAGCAGAGGAAGAGGATGACTCATTTGCTATTGAATTTGATGCCCCCCCTTCTGTTTCTAGTCACAAATACGGGTTGAGGGACAAACCTAGCAAAACGTTATCCAATACACCTGATGAACCCCTTCTCCTAACCCCCTCACCACTAGCCTTTCCCTAGTGACCTCTCTTCTCCATATCTTCTCTCTCCATCCCATTTGAATTCTCATCTGCATTTTTGTTGAAGGATGACATGTCATCCTCAAAGACAATTACTTTTGTAATATTTTATGAATGATCATTGACTCATCTTTTGTAATACTTTTATGGATAAAATATAATTATTGTCTAATCTCTTATTACGAAAGCTTAATGTCTTGCTTGCTGCCCTATTTCTACAAAATTATCTTGTTATAAGTTTTTTTTGGCTATTGTACCTATCTTTGTTATAATTTTTTTTCTTTCACTTTTTGATGAATTGATAAAAAGAGGGAGAATAATAGTAAATGAATGGATGACAATAACAGAAAAAGAATGGACATGATGAATAATTGTTGATTAATGACATGAATGATGAATGTTGATTGTTGTTGAATGATGAATAATTGATGAATGATTGAAATAATGATGAATGTTGATTGTTGGTGAATGATGAATAATTGATGAATGATTGAAATAATGATGAATGTTAATTGTTGTTGAATGATGAATAATTGATGATGAATAATTGATAAATGATTGAAATAATAATAAATGTTGATTGTTGTTGAATGATAAATAATTGATGAATGATTGAAATAATGAAAATTGCATGTTATAGTATATGAAACCTTATAAAGCATGTTCTTAGGGGGAGTAACATGATAAAGGAATTATTTTCCTCAACTTGTTTTGGAATTGACTGATAAAAACTCTTTTTGAAAATTAAGATCCATTTTTGCTAATTAAACAAAAGAAAAGATATATATATATATTTTTTAAAGCATCAGTTGCAAAACAAAAAGGGAGCTTTTTCTGGTAAGAAATTTGATTCTATCTATTTCATTTTATCTTATATCGATTGTTTTTACAAAGATTTTGTTATCATCAAAAAAGGGAAGATTGTTAACTCTACGCCTTGATTTTGATGATAACTAAATGATGCAGATCACATAGCAGAAGATTACTTGGAGACACGAAGGCGTCGTTATGCGTGGGCCGGTGATCAGTAAACTTCAATCGGCTATAACTTTTGACTTGTAGCTCCGTTTTCCTATTATAATATGTTTTCGAAAAGCCAGCGACGAGCTGGAGAAAGAAAAAAATATGAAATGATCTTCCAAACTAGGAAAACGTGAAAAAATGCTTCTAAGTACGATTTTGGACTTATTTTGTGTTTTGGGCTTAGTTTTTTGGGTTTTTCGTTAGTTTTTCTTTTAACCCGGTTTGTTCCAGGCCTAGGGTTTTGTGCCGCCTATTTATATTCTTGCTTAAGACATTTTTCAGCAGCTTTTGAGGATTAATAAAATTTGTGTGCGATTTTGCACTTCTCCAATTGTTCGGTATTTTTACGAAAATCAACGAGCGTTTGATGCCCTAAAACCTGGCATTCGTGGTGAATCAACAGGTTGTAGGATGACTCTTAATCTAGTATTCGTGGTGAATCAACGAATTAGGGTTGGTTACCTTGTTCTTGCGATCCCGCTGTATCAATTGGTATTAGAGCCCAGTTTCGATCTGCAGTGAATATGCCTCCCAAACGCAGACTAGTTGCAAATGTGTACAGGGACCGAATGGACAGATTACAGTAGATGTTGAAGGACTTGACAAACACGATTGCAGCCATGCAGATCCAGATACGGCAATAGCAGCAACAGGCACAGCAGCAGCAGCAACAGCAGCAGCAGCAATGCCCAAATCCGCGTGTTGTGGATGAGGGGGTTGATGAGGACGCTAATACTGAGAATGAGGAGGACGAAAATCCTTTTGCACCCTTGGAGCAACCCGAGAGACATCCTCGTCAGATGGGGGGGCGTGTAGCTGAAGGCGGTTCGAATCGGAGGGAGGCAGGCCTGAAAATCGATATCCTTGAGTTTGAGGGCAATCTAAAGGCAGAAGATTTCCTTGACTGGCTTGTTACCATGGAAGAAGTTCTGGAGTTCAAAGAGGTCCCAGCCAATAAACAGGTGCCTTTAGTGGCGACTCATTTTTTAGGAAGGGGGGCGGCGTGGTGGCAGCAGTTAAAGGTGAATCATGCTCGGATGGGGAAAAGAAAAATTGAGTCGTGGGATAAACTAAAGAAGCACCTCTGAGAGGCTTTTCTGCCCCATAACTATGCGCGTACGATGTACCAGAGGTGTCAAAACTTGAGGCAGGGGATGAAATTGGTGGATGAATACACCACTGAATTTTATCAGTTGATGGCGCGTAATGATTTAGGAGAGACTGGTGGTTAGTTGGTTTTGCGGTATATTGGGGGATTACAGCCTCAATATCAGGACACTCTAAATATGCTTGATCTGTACTCTGTTTCGGATACCCATCAGAAGGCGTTACAGCTTGAGAAGCAGGTGAAGCGGCGAGCGAACGGTCTACCTTGGGCGGGAGCAAGTAGCCGTGGTGTGGCCCAGCAGGGGTCTGGACGTGGTGCGGTTTAGATGGACATAGCTGGGGGTGTGGCTGGAGAACTGCCAGTCCCGCAGCTGGTTAAGCCTGTGCCAGCCAGCGCAAGTCGTTGTTTTAAGTGTGGTGAGCCAGGGCACCGATTTGCGGACTGCAAGAAGCCTTTTGTGCAGAAGGGGCTGTTTATTGATAATGAAGGAATGGTAAGGGTGGAGTTCGATCAACCTGTGCAAGGGATAGGCGAGGACCCGCAGGGTGAAGAGTTCATGGATAAGGAGAATGTTACCGGAGACGGTGGGCCTCTATTGGTAGTGCGTAGGGTTTGCCTTACCCCTCGTGATTCTAGCGGTGACAAGTGGCTGTAGAGCAATATCTTTTAATCCAAGTGCATAGTTGGGGGCAAGGTCTGCAGGTTTGTGATTGACTCGAGGAGCTATGAGAACATGGTCTCCGAGGAGGCAGTTCAAAAATTGGGGTTGCCAACAAAGAAGCATCCCAGCCCCTACAAACTGACATGGCTGCAAGAAGGAAAAAAGGGAACAGCTTTCAAGCGTTGTTTAGTTTCGCTGTCCATTAGTTCCAATTACAAAGATGCAATCTGGTGCGATGTAGTTGAGATGGATGCATGCCATATTTTGTTGGGTAGACCGTGGTAATATGATAGGGCTGTGCAACATGATGGTGGGAAAAATACCTACAGCTTTGTCTTTAATAGTGTGAAGGTGGTATTGTATCCAAGCAAGGAAGAGAGGCTGAAGCAGGTGACCAAAAAGAACCCCAATTTGCTGACCATGCAGCTCTTCGTAGGGGAGATGGAAGAAACTGGGACAGTGTATTTGTTGGTGGGGAAAGATTAACTGCAAGACAGGGAGGCCGGACAATGTGCAAGAGCTTATTGAAAAGTTTTGTGATGTATTTCCAGAAGAGTTACCATCCGGGTTATCGCCTTTGCGGGATATCCAGCACCACATTGATCTAGTTTCGAGTTCAATTATGCCAAACCGACCACATTATCGAATGAGTCCTACAGAGCACGAAGAGTTGTGGCGTCAAGTGGAGGAGTTGCTGGCTAGGGGTCACATTCAAGAGAGCCTCAGTCCATGTGCCGTGCCTGTGCTTTTGACGCCCAAGAAAGATGGGTCTTGGCGCATCTGTGTTGACAGCCGGGCCATTAATAATATCACTGTCCATTATTGGTTTCTGATTCCCCGGTTGGATGATCTATTGGACTAGCTTAGTGGGGCAGCGGTGTTCAGCAAACTGGACCTGAAGAGTGGTTATCACCATATTAGGATCCGCGAGGGTGATGAATGGAAGACAGTCTTCAAGACAAGGGAGGGCCTTTACGAGTGGCTGGTCATGCCATTTGGGTTGTCGAATGCACCAAACACTTTTATGCGTGTGATGAACTAGCTCTTTTAGCCTTTCATTGGGAGGTTTGTGGTAGTTTACTTTGATGATATGCTGGTTTATAGCCCTGACCCATGCACTTGCAGCACTTGCCACAGGTTCTTGCTCTGTTGCAAAAGGAGAGGTTCGTTACGGCCACTGCCAAGTGTTCGCTCATGTCTGATAGTGTACTGTTTCTTGGGTACATCGTGTCAGGAGATGGGATATCCGTGGATGAGGTGAAGATTGAAGCTATCCGTAAGTGGCCAACTCTGAAGAACATTCATGACGTGTGCAGTTTTCATGGATTGGCTTCGTTTTATCAGAGGTTCATTCTGGGCTTTAGTAGCATCATGGCCCCTATCACGGATTGCATGAAGGCTGGGCAGTTTACTTGGTCAAAGGTAGCGGCTAATGCTTTTAAGGAGATCAAGCACAAACTGACCACTGCTCCTGTGCTTGCATTGCCGAATTTTTCTAAGCCTTTTGAGTTACATTGTGATGCATCAAAGGTAAGTATTGGGGCAGTCCTTAACCAAGAGGGCAGAATAATTGCATACTTTAGTGAGAAACTGAATGGAGCTAAGGTGAATTATAGTACATACGGCGTGGAGTTCTATGCAATTATACAGGCCTTGAAGCATTGGTGCCCCTATCTGTCGCAAAGTGAGTTTGTGTTGTTTTCTAACCATGATGCCTTAAAGCACATTAATAGCCAGGACAATCTGTCAGCGAGGCATGCGAGATGGGCTACGTATCTAAAACAGTTCACCTTCTCCCTCAAGCATAAATCTGGGCTGCAGAATCGGGTTGCCGATGCCCTTAGTCGTCGCACTTGCTTACTTACCACTTTACGGGCAGAGGTAATTGGTTTTGATTCATTTCGTGAATTGTTAAGTACTGATCCAGTGTTTGCCCCTATTGTTCTTGAAGTTAAGACAGGTCAGCGCACAGATTTTGTGATGCATGATAGGTTTCTATTTAAGGATATCCAACTGTGTGTGCCTCAATCCAGTCTACGCCTTGAGATCATCAAAGAGTTGCACAAGGAGGGGCACATGGGGTGTGATAAAACTTGGCAGCTTGTGGCCAATTCCTATTATTGGCCTTCTATGTGGCGTGAAGTGGCCAAATTTGTTGACGGGTGCCGAATCTGCCAAGTGTCCAAAGGGACGGCAACCAATGCGGGATTGTATATGCCCCTGCCAATTCTGGAGAGGCCATGGGTGAATGTGAGTATGGACTTCGTGTTGGGGCTCCCGTGTACACAGCGTGGCAACGATTCTATCTTCGTGGTGGTGGACAGATTCACGAAGATGTCGCACTTCATTGCTTGTAAGAAGACTAATGATGCTATCAATATTGTTCAGTTTTACTTTCAGGAAGTATCTCGTCTTCACAGGCTGCCAATGTCCATAGTTTCTGATAGGGGCTCTAAGTTCCTTAGCCACTTTTGGAGGTGCTTATGGCTGATGGCTAATATGAAACTGAATTTTAGCAGTGCCTATCACCCTCAGACCGATAGGCAGACTGAGGTGGTGAACCGTTCGCTGGGTAATTTGCTGCAGTGCTTAGTGGGGGAAAATCTAAAATTATGGGATCAGAAATTGTACCAAGCTGAGTTTGCATTTAACCGGTCGATGAACTGCAGTTCGGGTTTCAGCCCATTCTTTGCCAATTATGCATTCCAGCCGCGAGCTCCAATTGACTTAGCCCCTGTCCTTAATTTGAAGAGGGTCCATAAGAAGGCGGAGGACTTTATCACTGATCTGCAGGTTGTTCATATAAAGGTGCAGCAAAATCTGCGTGAGTCGACGGTGAAGTATAAGGACACGGTTGAGCAGAAGCGGCGCTTGGCGGAGTTTGAAGTGGGGGATTTTGTGTGGGCTGTGCTGACGAAAGATCGATATCCAGCGCATGAATATAGCAAACTGGCAGCTCGAAAAGTTGGGCCGTATGAGGTTGGTGAGAAGATCAATCCAAATGCCTACCGCTTAAAACTGCCGAGTCATGGCAACACTTCTGATGTGTTCAACGTGAAGCATCTCATGCCGTATCGTGGTGACAGCTCTGAAGAGGAGGAGGAGGGATCGAATTCGCGGCCGAATTCTTTCCAACCTGGGGAGGATGATGCGGATCGTATAGTAGAAGATTACTTGGAGACCCAGAGGCGTCGTTATGTGCGGGCAGGTGATTAGTAAACTTCAATCGGCCATAACTTTTGACACATAACTCCGTTTTCCTATTATAATATGTTTTCGAAAAGCTAGTGACAAGCTAGAGAAAGAAAAAAAATATGAAATGATTTTTTGGCCTAGGAAAACGTGAAAAAATGCTTCTAAATACGATTTTGGGCCTATTTTTATGTTTTGGGCTTATTTTTTTGGGTTTTTCGTCAGTTTTTCTTTTAACTCGGTTTGTCCCGGACCTAGGGTTTTGTGCCGCCTATTTATATTCTTGCTTAAGATGTTTTTCAGCAGCTTTTGAAGATTAATAAAATTTGTGTGCGATTTTGCACTTTTTCAATCGTTCGGTATTTCTACGAAAATCAATGAGCGTTTGATGTCCTAAAACCTAGCATTCGTGGTGAATCAACAAGTTGTAAGACGACTCTTAATTCGGTATTCGTTATGAATCAACGGATTAGGGTTAGTTACCTTGTTCTTGCGATCCCGCTGTATCACTAAACCTTGTATTAGTTTACTAATGCATTTAATTAGTATATAGATTAATAAGGATTATAATTTAGACTTATAACTTGACTTAAAATCTAATACATATCAAATTAGATGCACAATAAGATAAGAGTCAAGCAATGTACCAAAATAGAGCAATTACACCCATTTAAACTTCAAATAAATGATTTGCATTTGAAGAGATTGAAGGTGCTTAAAAGAAGATTTCATTAAGCTTGTAAAGACTTAATGAAGTTGACTTGAATTCGAAGAGACTGAAGGTGATTCAAAAAAATAATTCATCATGTGTGCAAAGACTCTATAAAAAATCTAAGAAAAGATTTTGAAGAAGCTAAAGTGAATTCAATCCAAATTGAATTAAAGACAATCTTGAATTATCATATCAGATTGAAAGCTTTGAAGAATCGCCATACCCGAAAGAAGAAGATTCCTTGAAGTACTTGAAGTGTTTTTGAAGCTAAGCTTGATTAAGGATAGCAAAAGATTTTTTCTGGGTGATGTGTCGACACATGGGTTTGATGTGTCGACACATGAAGACATTGGCCAATATTTGAAGAATGAATAATCAAGTGTCGACACATGGATTTGATGTGTCGACATATGGAGACAGAGAGCAACTTCTGGAGAATGCAGGTTTGATGTGTCGACACATGAAGCCAAGTGTCGACGCTTGGGGACTAACGCCTATATTGTTAAACGTTATATTGAACTGGATGCGCATTTAGTGAACCCCCAACTATCTCCAACGGGTAAAATCAATTCAGAGCCTTATATACAAGTTTCCAAATGTATTTATTGACAAGAGATATAAGATTATTCCATCATTTGATCATTAAGGGTTGTCAATTCTGAAAATTCTCTTTGTCTTCAATACTTGGCATTTAGTGAGCTATTAATTTTCTCATCTACTCTTTATAGAGAGTCTGTACTTCAATTTTAAATCCTTTATACACTTGTGAATGAGAGTTTGAGTGTTCTCTTATAAAAGAAAAACACTTGTAAGTTTGAGAGAGCTTGGACAAAACTCTTGTAACATTGAAGCTTAGGTGTAAGCTTCAAAGAGAGTGAGCTAGGCACTTCAACCAGCCTCTGTTTTGTAATTAGAGATTGCATAGTGGAAGAAGACTTCAAGCGGATCTTGGGGTGAGGATATAGACCACAAGTTGTGGTTAAACCTCGGTAATTTTTGGTGTTCCTTTCTTGTGCTTTACTTTCATTTCATATTTAATTTTATTGCATTGCATTCACTTGAATTACTGTTACATTCATTAAATTAGTTTTCATTTGTCTTGATTGCAATTAGTTTTTAAAAATTCAATTCACCCCTCTCTTGAGTTGTCTTTTGGTCCAACAAAATAGACACCTCCAGACAAAAGCATAACTACCACTACAGTATTTATCAAAAAACTGGGCATGATAAGCAAAAATGTCCAGAGAGGCTTCGACGAGTGGCATAATAGTAGTTGTTATTTGGACACCTTAATGTTGTATTAAGTAACTATTTTTTGTTATGTATGTAATGTATTTTGTTATGTAATATAGTTGTCTTGTCTTTGTTGAATCATGAACTTGGAATAACATAGACTTATATTACATGAAACATAAAATCTCAAATATGACTACTACATGGACATATATTACATAAAACATAAGATGACGAATATTATCGTAACATTTTAACTTATTTCACACCAAACTTAACTCGAAACAGGAATAAGCTTTATGGATCATGTTCGTAACAGCACAGTGATTTGCCAGCAATGTAAAGGCTACTAGGTAGATAGTTAACATAGTCATCGTCGCCTTCTTCTTCTGAAAAGTCTGAAAGTTCTAGATCAGAAACCAGCAATAGATCTTCAATAATGTCTATTATTCATTTTGTTGGATTAACACATTCTTTCTTCACATGCTTTGTAAAATGGTACCTATTCAACCTTCGTTGCATTTGGTTAATCTCACATTCGAGTGCTTTTATGACCTTGCTGGCAGAATGTGACGGACTACCCCTCACCATAGTTGAACGGGCCTTTGGGACACGGAGGCCATGCCAGCGGCAATACATCTTTTGTTCACACGATTTATTGAGTAAGTCTTCCCATGACAACCTCAACTTGTTGCATTGGTCGTCTGTCACACTGCTGGGTGGTTGTTGGGATGCCTCGCCAATGAATACATGGCTAACCGGACCCGTTAAATTATGCATTAGGATAAGTTTGTTGAGAAATTGACGCTTTCGGCCATACCATTTGTTACCGATTGCATCCGTATACGTACCCACCCTAAGGAAGTCCAAAAAGGTTCGGTTGTTTGAGTGCGTGTCGTCGCCTGGAACTGAACGACCAGATGACGCACCATGTAAACCTTTTTGCTTTGGCATCTTTGGAGGTGTGGTTAAGGCTTATGACTTATTGACGTTATCACATAACTTATATAGGTTATAATGGCTTCATGTGAAGCCTGCAATTGATTTGTCAATTCATGCCAAGATGTGGATGACAATGTAATGGTTATAGATTTAATCGTCCGCGTGAAGGCTTTCGTACAATGCAATGGATTCATGTTGAACACTTGTTATGTCATCCTTCGCATGAAGGCTGCAATAGACTAACACTGAAGACTTGCATTAATCTCTCTTAAGATTATAGGGTATGGTACATTCCTTTTTAGGCTTCACGTAAAGCTTCAAATGGACTGACACTGAAGACTTCTAAATGACTGCAATGGACTGAGACTGAACACATTTTTCATAGCTGTCGCGCCCTGGTTTTTGGGACCGAGTCTTTTTGGCTTGGGAAAACACGAAACTCTGTCATTAGAATTCACCCTTCTAAAAGGACGAGTGCGACTAGGTTTAAACTTAAAATTGGTTGGATTAAGGGCTTTTTAAAAAAAAAATGAGTCGCCACCTAACTTGATTGAAGCGAGTTAGGTCACCTAAAATTAAGTATTAATCCGATTTTAAATTTAGGGTTTTTGGAAAAGGTTTTGAAAGACTCCCTCGAGAGAGGGTTTTTAAGAAAATAGGTTGTTTGACAACCTTTAGAAAGTTTTATGCTCTTTTTGAAAATAACTCCAGTTTGGTCTTTCGAAAACAGAGAACTATAGTCTGGGGGTTGGTTACGTGTAGGGAAGATATCCTAAGATCATCACCCTACCCCGCCCGTTCGGTACCTACATGTCTAATCACCCTTTGTTCACTCACTAGAATACCCGGTTACGCTTATCCACTTGACATCCACTTTAGAATTTTGAAAACGGGGTTTAGTCATCATTTTTCGGATGAATGATGCATGATGCAAGTTTTAGAAGAAGTTCGAAAACATAGGAGTTTGAAGGGGTTTGAGATAGAAACTTTGAGTTGATAGAAACTTTTGAAAAGAGAATTGGGGTTAAAATAGAAGTTATGACAGCACCATTATAGGTTACCTACATATCTCATTTGGCGAGAATCAGGTCATTCATAGTTCAGGTAAAAGCTCAATGGAAAATAGGCGCATTAGGGCTTTTGAAAAGTTTGAAGACACTTTGAAGTCTTTGGAAAGTTTGAAGACACTTTGTGATATTTGAAAAAAGAGAACTTGAGAGTTTTGATTTGGAATCAGATGTTGGAGTGTTTTGAAATAGAACTTAAAAGTTTTTGAAAACGCTTTTGAAATAAGGTTTTGAAGTGTTTTGAAATGTTGTTAGAACAACTCGAGGGAGCTTCGAAAGTGTTTTGAAATAACTCAAGAGAATTTTGAAAATGTTTTGAAGCCTTGTTTTGAAAACTTTGGTGGTAGGGTTTTGAAGTGTTTTACTAAACTTTTCTTCGAAAAGTTTTGAAAGTGGTTTTTGAAAACATTTAGGGCTTTGGAACTCTAATATGGACAACCTTAGAGGTTGTTCTTAATATATCACCTTCTTTTGGAATCTTTAACTATAAAAGGGGTAGGGACACCTTAGAGTTGTGAGTTCTTGAAAACATTTTTGAAAATAATTTAAATATAGAATGTAGGAGTATTTGAAAAGGTTATGGAGTTGGTTTTTGAGATCACAAGAGAGTAGGATGTTTTAGAAAAATGAGTTATGAGAATAGTTTTAAATTGAGAGATCATTTAAAAGGGGTTCATGAGTTGGAACCTTGAAGTATACTAACCTGGTTTAGGTTGGCCTAAGGTTAAGAATGACCTGAGGTTCACTAACATGGGTTAGGTTAACTTAGGGTTAAGGTGACCTAGGGTTAACTAACTTGGGTTAGGTTAACCTATGGTTGGACAACTAGGGTCAAGTTAGCCTAGGGTTAAGGTGACCTAAGTTTAACTAACTTGGATTAGGTTAACCTAGGGTTAAGATGATCTAGGGTTAGCTAACTTGGGTTAGGTTAACCTAGGGTTAAGATGACCTAGGGTTAACTAACTTGAGTTAGGTTAACCTAGGGTTGGACAATTAGGGTCAAGTTAACCTAAGATTGGATAACTAGGGCCAAGTTAACCTAGGATTGGATTGGAAGATGGTTTTGAAAGGTGGTTTTATGCATTCTTGAAAAGAGTTTTGGAAAACAAATCATATTATGCAAAGGACTTTGGTAAACAACCCTTTTGAAGATTATTTCCTTGAAAATTTGACCCTAGCTAAGAATATGGTTTGTATGGTTGGTGCTTGAAAACCATTCCGAAGAAGGTTTTCTCAGGACCATTATAACCTTTATCTTGAAAAGAGTAGGGGTTTCAAAAATCAACATAATGATGACAACTTTTTAAAAAACTATTTTTAATGCAAAGGTGGAGAGAATGAACTTTTGAAAACCATTTTTGAGATGAAGATTTTGAAAACTATTTTTCAAATGAAACTGTTCTAATAAGTTAGGGTTCCTATAACCAATGTAAAAGGAGTCCACTCAAGAGAGGGTTCCATGGGGCCATTCCAACCATTAAACTTGAAAGAATAGAAACCGTAGAAATCAAAGAGCTTGAAAATCATTTTCATACAAGAATAAAAAGAGAAGAGAACCATCCTAACAATTTAGGATTCCTATGGCCAATATAAAAGGGAAACCACTCAAGAGAGGGTTCCATGGGGCCATTCCAACCACTAAACTTGAGAGAATAGAAACCTTGAGAATTAGAGAGCTTGAAAATCATTTTTATGCAAGTTGGAATGCAAGGATGCAAAAATGTGAGGTAGGGGTTAATGGGGAGGTTTTCTAAGGCATGATTTCCTAGAACCTCATTCAAAGCTTCAAGGAACCAACTCTTAGAACCACTTTGAAGGCAATATTGAGCTTGAAAATGGTATGTAAATAAGAATAGTGTAAGCTTTGATAAACATGAAAATAAAGCCAAGCACACAAGACATGAACAAGATAGCAATGTGTAAGAGGGTCATGAATTCATACAAGACTTTAGGCTACACCATTTAATGAAGGGGCTCTAAGGCCATACTATCTTAAGGTAGGCTAGTGAGAGATTCCCCTACACGGTAGCTCTCACTAACTTTCCTCTAGGCATGAATTAAGAGCCCTCTTGCTTCAAGCATGCAAGAAAGGGGGGTAGAAGATGGGGATTAAAATAGAGAATATCCTAAGTAGGCTAGGAGGGAGAAGAGAGGAGTGGGGAAAGACAAGAATGTAAAAGAAATACCACCTTTTGCCTTCAATACACTTGTAATCTTCTATGGATGTCTTGACTTGAGCTTGGAGGGCTTTAAGTGTGCTTGAGCGGCTGAAAGGAGGTGTTATGTGGTATAGAAGGCTATGTAAGTGAGGTGTATGAGTTAGAAGAAGGTGGAATCTAGCCCAAGTGTTTGAGGTGTGGGATGTATATAGGAATTCGAGGTTTTGGAGCAGTTTTAGCAGAGCTTTGCATCAATTTTGAATCTGACATATACAAAGGGGGAGGCCTGTATTTATAGATAAATCTGGGAGAAGCCAGGCGCATATGCTACAAGTGCCAGGCAAATTTTGCCCTGGCACATGTAGCACATGCGCCAGTACTGTTCCATTGCCAAAATGCCACGTGACACTCATTGAACTGGCTAAATCCTGACGGTTGATCAAACTTTGGTTTATTTGATTAAAATTTGGGTACATGTAGCATACGCTCTGTCATCGGGAGGGTTCGTTTAAATTTTGCCTCGATAATTGAGCCAACTGGGAAGGTTTCAGAGGAATCCGTTGCATCCACGGTGTTCTCTTAGGGTTTCCGTGAACTTTCAATTTTTTGAAAAGCTTGAATGATGTTGGGAAGTGTGAGATATTGTCTCAAAAAATATGCATAAAACGGCATATCTGCGGAGCGTCTATGATACGCTCCGTGGGGGTTCGAAAGTAGCTGTTTTTATGTCGCATGATCGGGGCCTTTGGGAAGCGATCTCTCCGATCGGACCGTACTGATCGAAAGTACTCTAGAAATGCTTTTGGGAATTCTCTAATTTACGCATTTTTCAAGTAGTTTGACTATGCGTTTTAATCAGGGAATTGGAGAAAAAGCCAACCTTGGCAGAGCGTCTGTGAAATGCTCCAGGGGTTGCTGAAAGTAATAGTTTTCAAAGGAGCTTCGGGAAGCGATCTATCCGATCGAGTCGCATCGATGGAAAAACCTATGAACGAGCCTTCGAAAATTTCTTAGTTTATATAAGTGCTTAAGTCACTCCTCATCAGACATATAATAGCCTGACAGATATTGGTCATTACTTAATATATTGTTTTGTTCCCTTGGCATCAGTTCTTTCCCGCTAGCCTTGGTTCAGTGGTGAGTTGTAGCATGAAGTAATGAAATCATTGCATTAACATTCGGTTATTCTCTTGCTTTATTCTTATTACCATTTCTTTGTAATCTGCCTTATTCCTCCTTGGCATCTCTTGAGAACGTCGATGCGATATCAAAACCCTGAGATTTTGTAGATCTCTTACCAATCCCTCTTGTTCTTTCACCTTGAATGGCCACTCCTATCGTAAGCCAACATAATACTCCTCTGATTTAGAGTATTTTCCCACCAATACTCATCGTAAAACAGAGGTAGGATCCACACTCGAGCATGTTGGCGACTACTAGAACTACATGGCCTTTCGGTGGCCATTGATTTACAAATGAGAGTGAGTAGATGAGAGTGTGAGAGATGGTAAGGCATTATTCCTAGATGATGCGGGCATTATTTATAAAGAATCGTAATACTCAATGGACTATACATTATTGTAATAAATATTGACTACGGTTTTTACTTTATGATTATCAACACTGTCCAATGATAGCCTTCTGGTGTAATGATAGTGACGTGACAGGTCATGACATTTGTAATTTTTTTATTAGCATTTATTTGTTGGTTATTATCATTTATTCGTATCACATTTTTTTATTATTTATTCATATGCATTAATATAGTTAATTCTCAGTCATTTATACCTAACTTTATAGTATGTGTACATTACAGCTTTTATGGATAACGTGGCTGGACTACTGGGACCTGTTGACCCATCAGTTCTCACTTTATATAAGCATCACATGTCATCTATTATATGGACGCAACAGCAGGTTTGTGAGTTTGTATTGGCCAATATTACATTTTAAATATTGTTGTTATCTATTTGTTTCTTATTATCTCATTATTTTTTGTTATAGTGTGACCAAGTGCTTCATTGTCGCCAAAATGATGTCGCATGCTGGGCCAGACCCTTATCCCCTCGGATAGTTCCATACTTGATGAGTGCCGATTTCTGCGAGTTGTACCAGATTGGTTATACAAGTTTGACCACGCACTTATCACAGCCTTGGTCGAGAGGTGGAGGCAGAAGACTCATATATTCTACTTGCTAGTTGGAGAGGCCATTGTGACATTACAGGACGTGTCTGTGTTGGTAGGCCTACCTGTTGATGGTGAGCCGATTGGAGGCCTCGATGGTAGGGGTAACGTAGAGCATTGGCGGCAGATTTGCCGAGAGTTATTGGGTGCCGAGCCTAACAGGTAGGATTTCAGTGGTGGCCATCTAAAGCTTTCATGGCTATCTCTCACATTTCAATAGTTGCCAGACGATGCTGACGAGATAACTGTGCAGCATTATGCTAGGGCATATATCTTGCAGCTCATTGGGAGATTAGTGATTCTAAAAGTGTAATCTTAATCCCCTAATGAAGTAGTTGTTAGCCCCAATATGTTTATTATAATAGGTTTTTAGCAATAAATTGTTCTAAACTGTTTTTCTTTTTGCATTGTAGGTTTTTCGGGCTAAAACAGGCAGAAATAGGACCACCATTCGATCACCCTATGACCATTCAATCGGCCGTTCGATTGGCTGATCGGTCGCTGGAGCATTGTTTGATTGGTGACGTCGGAAATGCCCTTTGCAGCAACATCCTTCCATTTAGAGTCGAAACTTCAGAGGAGGAGGTTTAACGATCGATCGAGTGTTCGATCGATAACGTTAGAAATGGCTTCTATAGCAAAAATGAGCGAAACTTTAAAAAGGGTCTTTTGCCGATCATTCGCCACAGACCGTTCAATCGGCGATTCGATCGCATTTGACTGTTCGATTGGTCGATACAGAAGTTGCAAGTATAAAAGTTGTGTGTGCAGGAAAAACAGGATAATGTTTTTATGAGGGTTTTGTGCGGCCAAGAATAGGAAGAAAACAAAAGGGAATGTTTTATTTTGGACGTCTTGGATCTGTATTGTTGTAGTTTGGATTTAGTGAAGTTATTGGTGAGATTTTTGTCATTTTTCCTTGTAATCTTCCATACATTTTCTTATTCAATATATATTTGAGATTTTTGAATGTTAGTTTTGTATTTTGGCAAGATCAATCCATGGGATCCCCTAGCTTACTCCATAGTTTAGGTACAAAAAATGTGAAGATCTACCAAAGAAGGCATGAGAATTGCAAGGGGAGTTTCTAAATCTCATTGAATATTTTTATTGATTTATTCTCTATTATTTTGGAATTAATTGTTGTAGAAATCTTAGATCTATAATCGTAGTTACTAACATGTGATTTATTTCTAAGAATCTATTAAAGATGATAAAATCTAATTCCAAATTAATTAGAGAACCCTAGATTTTCAAAGTTAAATTCTTTGAATCAAGGATCCTTTGGAAGATCCTTGATTTGAGTTAATCCAAAATTTCCCCTTCCAAATTCCATGCTAGAGTTGATAGATTGAAGCAATTGCATCCAAATCCCCTTTTTATTCAATTTAACTTCCGAAATTTTATCACTTGAATTTCCATTAGCTTGAAATTAATTCCGATTTAATTGTTTTAGTTGTGTTAGAATTATCATGTTGATTTAATTGTGGTATTTAGATTTTAATTGCTCAAATTAGTGTTTTAATTGTCACTTTCAATTTATTGCCTAGATGATAGTAAAAACCCATTAACAAAACTTCTAAAGATATTTGGTTTAATTTTAGTCACCATAGATTTCAATTCCATCTTTGTGTTGTAATTTCAATTTGAACAATTCCTAAATTGCACTCATTTTTATTGCTAGATTGGTACAAATCCCTTGGGAGAACACAATAATGAGGAATGCCTCCATTTAAACTACAACTGCTTCCGACCTGTAGTTGGAAGGCGTGACTAGTTAGTATTTCTATATAAGTCACAGAACTTAGTGAAGTTGATGTATTTACCCTTCCTTCGAGATTTTGACCAGGCCGAGTGATATAGCTGGGATGCGGTAGCTCTTGCCTCACTTTACCGAATGATGTGTCGGGTGACTAAGATCGACACAAGAGATATATGAGGTGTTTTGGTGTTGCTACAAGTATGGAGTCGTTATAGGAAATGTTATATGTTTATGACTTTTTATAAGGCATACTTCGTTATGTTCTGCTATTTGTGTAACATATATGGGTCTAGGAGAGATTCTCTAGGATTAGCCCACGTCGGCATGTTGCACCGACTCTTGGATAGCGGCCGCTAGACATTGGAGATGAGCAACACCTATCCGCTAGGCCATGGGGTGCTAGGTATTATACTTATAAATTCAAAAATAAAATAGTTACGCAATGTGCAATTACTATTAAACTTTTCATTTTATTTAAATATATTTTGTATTGTTTTGAAATAAGGTGGAAGAGTAATTTTACACTAGACAAAGTTTCCACCCACATTGTTGCAGTATATAGAGACCAGTTTGATCGATTGAGAGATGATGAGATTTGGCTTTTAAGTGCTTACATTTTTTATTCTTACATTACGTAAACTTAGTACAGTAATAGATGTTTGTCTCCTAACTTGACATTTATATTGGATGACTTAGTTTTTGTGGCAACCTTATGGTCGACACGGTAAGATCATCGATATGTCTAGCGGGAGTGACATATGGATGGCTGAAGTTCCACTTATATGCTTTAATGTGGTCGAGTGGCATCTACCTAGTCATATTCTCTGATAGTTTGGTCATCGCCAGGTCATACCTATAACTCTTGACACTGGTATTGGTCTTCATAGCATAGACAGGCAAGGTAGGCCTGGCATGGATTGGTTGTAATTTCATAATTATTTTGTCATTAGATGGAGAGAGCGACGACAACACATTATTGCTGGTGACCCCGAGAAGCCTATGTCACACAATAACCCTTACGTAGGGTGGTACCAATCTATCACGTACCCCTTAATTGCCAATCCGGCGCACAAGTCTTCGACTGGGTACCTTAGAATGGGGGGAGAGATGATATTTTGGTAAAGGTATTGTATAACAGTATATAAAGTGGACTACTATTAAATAAATATCTTCATTTTAACCTTTTTTAATATAATATTCGTTATGATTTATTGCGCTACAGGCCCAGTGTGTGACCCTTATGCAGCAGTGGGCGGCGGACACCATTTGCGGGATACGATGCTGATGCAGGCTTAGTGACGCTTATGTTCATCCGCGACATGTGTAACATGACCCTGCACATTATACAAAAGGCTTACTGTATACCACAGGCCACAGGTGCTGATGCGGCCATGCCAAGTGCCACCTCTTTCAGATAGAGCCGACCTTTGTACTCTTATAGGTCCATTACCTCCTACAACAGGGCCTTTCATGTCCAGTCACGTGCCACACTTGTCAGATATAATCGACCCTTTTACTTCGATGGGTTCATTGGCCTCTACATCAGGGCCATCCTCATCCAGTCATGTGCCACTGCAGTCCACTTCTGTTGGGTCGTCCATATTTTACATTCAACAAGATCCATTGACGGCCCCTCATTATCATGTGTCCCTGGTATAGTATCACCATGATTCCGCAGTGCCATCTACATCAGGGGGCGACGTTATGGCACAGGTAGTTGAGCCACAACCGATTGGCAGGGGAAGAGGACGTGCGGGACCTCCGTGCAGAGGTAGAGGTAGAGGTACAGTATAGGCAGAGGGTGTATATGAGATGCACGAGTTTCGCAAGATGATCGCTACTGCCATTTTGGATAGAGTCATTATACTGACTTTGACCAGCTCGTCATCACCTCTTTTAGAGTCACATGATGAGACAATTCACCATTCACCTCCACCACCAGAGTGGGCCTCACAGATCATGCAGGAGTACCCACCATCGACTACACAGGCTGATGAGGCAGGATTTGGGGATGTGCACTCACAAATAGATAAGGCATCACGTGGACAGACACAGACTCCTCAGGGGGGTGGTGGAGATGACTAGATACAGGCCTTACAAATCACTTAGGAGCATCCAACATCGAGCACACAGGCTGATGACTTGGTTATAGGAGATGTGGACCTATAGGCAGAGGCACCCACATGAGTTCCCATTGTATATCGCAGGAGTAAGAGACCTAAACGAGCACCTACATGTTGTACATAGGATGTATTTTGTATTTATTTTTTTTTTTTTGTGGCTGGGATGTTGTCACTTATGTTACATCTTTTTTGTACAAAACATGTGCGCATATGTGAATAGTTTTTAGTAATATATCATCATATTTTGAAACATTTATGAGTATTAAACTTCATATATTTTCATCTATAAATTGTAATATTATGTCAAAAACATTGTAATCGGGGTTCGGCAATACCAAATCAGTGAAACGGCTTCCGTTGGAGGCGAAACTTAACACACAACACCGTCTAGGGAAAGTGAAGTTGCGGGTGCTGATGGCGTGTCAATCGAAGTCTTGGTGAAGGAGTTATTACGTTTTTCCCTCCCGTAGACTTAAATATTTGAAAAGCTGTGAAATCGGGATTCAGCGATACCAAATTAGCCAAACAGCCTTCGTTGGATGCGAAACTTGACACACAACACCGTATAGGGAAAGTGGAGCAGTAGGCGCTGACGGTGTGTCGATCGGAGTCTCGATGAAGGAGTTAGTGCATTTTCCCCTCCTAGAGACTTAGAGATTTGAAAAATTGTGAAATCGGGGTTCGGCGATGCCAAATCTGCCAAATGGCTTCCGTTGGATGCGAAACTTGATACATTGCACCGTCTATGGAAAGTGGAGCTACGAGCACTGACAGCACGTTGATCAGAGTCCCGGTGAAGGAGTTATTTTGTTTTTCCCTCTCGGAGACTTAGAAATTTGAAAAACTGTGCAATCGGGGTTCGACAATGCCAAATCAGTCAAATGGCCTCTGTTGAACGTGAAACTTGACACACACCACTGTCCAGCGAAAGTGGAGCTGCAAGCTCTGACGACGTGTCGATTGGAGTCCCAGTGAAAGAGTTATTGCATTGTCCCCTCTCGAAGACTTAGAGATTTGAAAAACTGTGGAATCAGGATTCGGCGATGCCAAATCGGCCAAACGGCTTCTGTTGGACGCAAAACTCGACATACAACACTGTCTAGGGCAAATGGAGTTGCAGGCACTAATGGTGCGTCGATCGGAGTCCCGGTGAAGGAGTTATTGCATTTTTTCTTCCCGGAGACTTAGAGATTTGAAAATTTTTGAAATCAGGGTTCGATAATGCCAAATTGGCCAAATGGCCTCCGTTGGACACGAAACTCAACACATAGCACCGTCTAGGGAGAGTGGAGTTGCAGGCGCTAATAGCGTGTCGATCGGAGTTTCGGTGAAAAAGTTAGGCTAGATTAATGTTAAACATTAAAAAAAAATCTGATATAAAAACGTTAGTGGTAATGACGTTTTTTTATTAAAGCGTCATTACCAATGACTTTTTGGTAAAGCGTTATTACCACTGACATTTTTAGTAAAGCGTCAGTGCTATTGACGTCTTCTAGTTATATCTCTTGATTCAATATTTTGATAAATTAAAACGTAAATCGTCATTAGCATTGATGCTTTTGTTAAAAACGTCAACGCTAATGACGCTTAACCAGTATTTTGTAAATATTAAGATTTTAACCCCTATTTAATATTTATTGAATAAAATAAATTTATTTTGGTAAATCGCCCTCACAGCAGTGAGTTACATCAGTTGGGTTGCACCACGGATGGTTCACTCCGTAGCAATGGAGAAGCACAAGTTTCTACTTCTGATTGCAAGCGAGGTGGTTGGATCACATTTCCATTTATCATAGGTCTCTCTCTCTCTCTCTCTCTCAGGCATGCTCATGATTTATTTGTTATTGCATGTTGTATTTTTCTAAAATCTCTAACAAGCACAGCCTCCATCTGTTGACATGATATATGTGCCTTACTAGTTTGAATTATCATAAAGATAGCTAAAGACACCCAACTACAAGCTGCAAACGTCGAGTACACTTTTGTATTAAAGAGACCCAGCTACAAGCCACAATTGTGAACTTAATTAAAGAGCCACACGAATTCGGAGTCTGGACAAACTGCTCTAAACTGATTTGGGTTTGAACTGTTTTAGTCCATCGATCGATCAATCCAAGATTTGGTTTTATGTTCTTGTGTATATATAGTCAATCTCATGTAAGATACTAAAGAAGTATCGGAGAGTTGCTCGAGTTGAGTTCCCTCATGTGCAGATCCTTATGTCCTATATATATATACATATATGTGGTGGATCTCTGATACTTTTCCAATGAATACCAGCTGACCATGTGTTCAATGTGCTAAGCATGGGAGCCTCTCAGCCCTGGTAGAGTTGAAGTGGCTCAAAAATCCAGCCTGCTGGTTCTATGGCGCTCATGTTGCCCTTTGGTTGCTTCCACAGTTAGCAATGGCTGGCATTTGTGAAGCATTTCATTTCCTAGATAGCTAGGACCATTAATTTGCATTACAGTATCAAGGACTTCCCACGTCTAGGGAGGACAATTTGACATGAAAAATCCGAAACCCGCTTAGCCCATATAGTATGTGTTTGATGTATGAATAAACAGGTTAGGGGCGGGTTATGGAGAAAAAAATAAAATCCGAAGAGGGTTTGGGGGTAGGTAAGGTTTAGGTCATCCCATCCCGAACCTGCCCGATTATTTGTAAAATACATTAAATATATTTGTTGTATATTAATAATACAAAATACCCTTTGTTTATTATAAGAAAATGTTTGTGTTTTGATGTTATTTATTTTGGGATTTAGTTTCTTTTTCCCAATTTTTTTATGGTGTTTATGTTTCTATAACTTGTATTATTTTTAATTTTGGAGGACTATTTTTATTTTGAGTTTTTATGCGGGTTTAAGCCGAACCCGATTAATTTAATTGGGACGGGGTGAAGTGAGATGGTTCAATTCGTCATGGGTTTGAGGCGGAGTACGGGGTGAAGATTTTTCATAGGGGGACGGAATAGAGTTTAATCTAACCCATCCCGAACTTGTCCTGTTGCCATTCCTACCCACAGTATTATCTAGCTTGCGGGTACAAGGTTTTAGAAGTTACAAATTATATTGAAGAGTGTTGGGAATTTATACTAAAAGACATGTTTTGTGTAGTGACTTTAGTATTTATTAATAAATTAGTTATTCCATTTTAATGAGAATCTGTGTGAGAAATGTTTGCATTGCGTTATTTATTTAATAATTATGCATGTGTGTCTCTTATTCTATATAGTAGATGATTTGGTGTGTAGAGTACAACTTACACACGGAAGATCATATCATCGGTTCTTATGGAATATAAGTTAATCGTTCACAGTCTTAGATGGAAATGGACACACCATCAGTAGGACTGTAGTACAAGGTTTTAATAGGTCTGTCTTGACTATGGGGAATAGTATAGTTCCAACTCCTTGCACTAGTACACTTTGTGTGTATTGAACATGACCGTGTTAAGGTAATTGTTTTTATATTGACTATATAAAACAATTAATACCTCATGATTATTATGAGTGCTTATACTCTTAATCCTAACATAATAAATAGACACGTGCATGTAGTATTTATTGTTTTGATTCACAGAAGAGTGAGATTCTTTGTGGGTCAATAAACTCAGTGAGTTGGACGATAATATTACGTGTATGGTGAATATTTATTATTGATGGAATCCACGTCCCCGTATAGGGATTGATGATACCCCATTGAGGAAGCTTATAAGTTTTAATTATGTCAAACCCTGCAGGTGGATTATGAATCCGACATATCAAATAAGTTAAGTGAAAGGTCTCAAGGAATTAAATAAGTCTATTAAATTTAATTGTTAGTAATTTAATTTAATAGACGGGTATCTGTAATCTTAACATGGGGAGATAAATAAGCATTTAATAATATGGAGCTCGAAATATAATTTCTAGTATAACAGGGAGTGCAATTATAATTCCTTAGTGGTATGAATTATAATTTACGTAAATAAAGATTAATCCTAGTTGGATTAGGAGTCCTTATTTGCGTAGGAAGCTCTAATTATACTAATCCTATGGTCCCTGTTGTAGCCTATATATATACGCACTCTAAGAACTGCTAGGGTGACATACTCTACACATAATTGAGAGATAGGGTGACATACTCTACACATAATTGAGAGATACACGATTTTGTGAGGAAGAGAAACCCTAGCAGCAGCGAGCCCACTTTCTATAGAGCAAGGCGTGTACGAGAAATACAGCAGAAGTCCGAAGGTTGAGTTCGAGCTTGCTGATTCTTGCTTGGTACTGATTCTTATTTTTGGGATTAAACCAGAGAGATCTCGAAGGTACGATTCTAATCACGTAAATTAGGTTATGTTAATCAGATCAGAATTTTTGGTAGTATGCGTATACACTATAACCAGGTCGTGGGAAATTCCGCAGTCCCCAACAAAGAGTTGGTGATTGCTAGTTCTGCCTCCAACAAGTGACTTCGATATATTTGAAAAAAAATAAAAATGGCTGGAAGGCATCTACAACCCTGAGACGATAATGGGAATTTTCTTATGAACGATTAAATCTTATAAGGCTGATGTAGAAGCGTCCCAAAGAAAAAGATGTCAGAGAAGTTGAGATGCGGTTCTTTCTCAAGTCTAGTTGAAATGTCCCAAAAGCAATTAATTAAAATAGATAGATTGAGGAAAAGAAAGGGATTAAATCAAGCTTTCAGGGTTCGTTAAGGAAGAAAAGAGAAAGGAGTCAGTGGGTAGTTTTCACTAATTCAGGGAGTGACCAACTTCCTTCAGCAAAAAAAAGGGCAAAAAACAGAGGTGTATAGTGAGAAAAATCTAACAAAATTCCTATTCTCTCTCTCTCTCTCTCTCTCTCTCTCTCCTAGTTAACTAAATCAAACAAAATTAAAGAGAGAAATAAAGGAAATTTAGAGGGCAGGTGACAGATACTTATAGAGTCGGTAGGTTTAAGGTTTTATTATTATTGTTGACTAAAACATAGGAGGTATTTTTTTCTTCCCAAATTCATGGATGTAGAAAATACCAACTTGCATATTTTCATCTTAAAAGAGTCATGCTATGATCATTGCTTGAAGAAGGTTTATGTTAGAATACTACAATAACAATGTGACTTCTCACTTAGATTTGTATAATATATAATTTGTAGTCCAACATTTCAACATACATATATAAATTTTATGGACCATAAGATTTTTAATCCCATGTGGCCCATCTATTTCATCATCATAAATTGAAATTTGATACCCAAATTATACTTTGATGAGAAGCGTCCTATAGTTGGTATATAGGTGAAGCACTCTATATATTTAACAAAAGAGAACCAACTGATCCCATTGACTTTCCCTGCTGCATGGTAGATCAGGTGTCATGATATTATCATAATCCCGATTATTTGAGCGTCTCAGATTCAAACCTTGTAGCAATCGAGTTCCTTCATCGCCATGCCAATGCTTGATCTATAGCTTAGAGTTACAAGTCCAGTTTATGGCCTTTAAAAGTCCGTGTATAAATGTATAGTTAAACATTTGTAATTAATTTACATGTTTTGAAATAAATACTCAACGATCTATGCCAAGTTGCTAATCAATATTTGACTTTGTGATGGAGTATCTACACCAACACTGCTGGACTATGAATGAATACATATATAAATATATAGCAGTTGCTCTTGAAGGCATAACAGCCACCGTGAGATACAACAGTTTGGTAATTGCACTATGGACGGTTCTCTCTCCACCGCCCATGGCGAAGCACAACTGCCTAATTCCGGTCACAAGGGAGGGGGTTGGATCACATTTCCATTTATCACAGGTCTCTCTCTCTCTCTCTCTCATTGCATGCACAACTATGTTGCATCGATATAATATGTTGTCTCTATGTTGAAAGCAGCGGCTATGGGGTGCTTGACTCTTGCAGCTGGAGGATGGATGAACAACCTTATTGTATTTATGATTGGGGAATTCAATGTGAAGAGCATTGATGCTGCACAAATTTCTAACGTTGTTAATGGCTGCATTTCTTTCTTTCCTGTCGTGGGAGCAATCGTAGCGGACTCCTTTCTAGGCTGTTTCTCAGTCGTATGGATATCTTCTCTCATCTCTTTGCTGGTAATTAGCCTTCACATTCTAACACTCAAGTTACTAATCTTTCTCGTCTTTTATTTTTTCTTTTAATAACGCTGGATTATTACTTTCTGCTGACTTTGGTGATTTGGATTCATTTTTCTTGAATGATAATATGATTTTCTCTTTTATTCTTGTGAGAATTGATAACTATGTCAATTAGTTACTTCACCTTTATTAAGAAGACATAAAAAAAATGAAAGAAGGAAAGAACCCTTCGAATACATATACAAAATGAATGACTTGTATTGAGGAAATCTTTACAATTAGATTTGGAAGCTTGTGTATGTTTTTAACTATTTCCTCCTTTTTCAATATTTTAGAGTCATTAGACCCTTTCTTCGACTATTTTCTTATTGTTTCATTTGATTGCGAAGAAAATCAAATGAGATTTTGGAAGGTTGTAAAATATAAAGTTTGGAGTAAATAAATAAAAGGAAAACATCTCTCAATTTATTTTGAGTATTCCTTACGCACAGAATAAAAAGCAAAACAATAATCGGAAGTGTATGTGCTACTTCAAATGATTCTAGTAAGTAACTGAGTCAGCCATTTGTTGTTTGAATGTTTCTCCATAACTATATATGTAATTCAAATTATTGCAGTAATTGGTTATCGAGTCAGCTATTGGTTTGAATTTTTCTCAAGAAACTGAAGTATATACATGCTGCTACTTTTTAAACTCGAAATCATTTCATGTAGGGAATAATCCTTCTAGCCTTAACTGCAACTATTGATTCCTTGAGGCCTCCACCATGTCAAAATAGTTCAAGCTTGTGCAGCACCCCAACCAAATTCCAATTTGCAGTCCTATACTCGGCTCTAACTCTTGCAACTTTAGGGCTGAGTGGCACACGCTTCACTCTAGGAACGATAGGAGCCAATCAGTTTAATAAGCCAAAGCATCAAGAAAGTTTCTGGAACTGGTTCATCTTCACACTCTACACAGCTTCTGCAGTAAGTGCTACGGCCGTTGTCTACATTGAAGATAATGTCAGTTGGGGTTGGGGGTTTGGCCTATGTGCCGGGGCTAACATAATTGGTTTAGCCATTTTTCTTGTTGGGGGCCGCTTCTACCGCCATGTTAAGCCCCAAGGGAGCCCCTTCAAGGGTTTAGCTCGTGTTGTTGTAGCAACTATCAGGAAAAGGAAGCTCGTGCTCTCACTTGGAGCTGACGATTATTATCACAAGCAGCAGGAGGGAGTGACAAAGATTGTTACTCCAACACCTACAAAAACTTTCAAGTAAGATCTGTTGCTTTAAATCTGCAGATTTACTATCAATAATCCTGATTGGAGATGCATCATGAAATATAGACTTTTGAGCAGTTTGATTTTTCTTGAGAATTTTGGGAAGTCCATAGTTTATTGTTCCTTACAACTTTTAAGTCATTTTCCACGGAGTATTTCTTGAAAAGCATTACCACTTTCTTGTATACAGATAAGCTATTTGACTCAACCATGAGAGAAAAGCATATTGTTATATTTGAAGTTTCATGTTTCCCATTTTAAAATGAGAAATTATCAGCATGAGTAGTTGAAAAAATGGAAAAGTCTTAAAAGATGAGTAGCCTGCGAAAAATTCTATTATTATAAAATTTGATACAGAAAACTCGATCTACTAGAATAATATAACAATAGTACCTGTCTACATTAACAGTTTAGAATATAAGTCACTAAAATACTTTATTATACCACCTGTTTTTATCACACAAAACAATATACTTGGCACCATGCATGCACAAAATAGTAGCTTGTCTATCATTATATTATATTCTTCACAAATTTTTTTTTATCTCTAACTCTTTGCGTACAGATTTCTAAACCGAGCAGCTTTGAAAACTGAAGGAGATATCCGATCAGACGGCTCCATAAGAAAACAGTGGAAGTTATGTACAGTCCAAGAAGTAGAAGACCTCAAAACCATAATCAAAATCATCCCATTATGGTCAACTGGTATTTTCTTAGCGACCCCACTAGCCATCCTAAACAGCTTCGCAACCCTTCAAGCTCTTGCCATGGACCGTCACATCGGGCCCCACTTCAAAGTCCCGGCCGGGTCCATGATAGTCTTCACACTGATAGCTACTTGCTTCACCATCGTCCTCCTAGACCGCTTCTTGTACCCTAAATGGCACAAGCTCACCGGCCGATTTCCGCCTCCTCTCCAACGAATAGGAATCGGCCACGTCCTCTGCGTGCTTAGCATGGGCGTGTCAGCCCTAGTAGAGTCGAAAAGGCTCAAAATAGCCCAATCTCACAACCTCCAAGATCAAAATGGTGCAATCGTGCCAATGTCATTTTTTTGGCTAGTGCCACAACTAGCCCTTGCTGGAATAGGGGAAGCATTTCATTTTCCGGGAAATGGTTCCTTCTATTACCAAGAATTCCCGGAATCGCTGAAAAGCACGTCGACAGCAATGGTTTCGCTGTTTATTGCCGTGGCCTATTATTTGAGCACGGCTTTGGTTGATCTTGTTCGGAGGGTGACCGGATGGCTGCCGGATAATATAAATCAGGGGAGGATGGATAATGTTTATTGGGTTTTGTTTTTGATTGGTGGAATCAACTTTGGATATTATGTAGTGTGTGCTTGGTTGTACAAATATCAAGGTGATGCGAAGGTGGCCGATGAGAATTCTAGTTCTGATAACTAATGTATGTCGTGAAAAAACTTGATGATTTAATGTATCTGCTGGTTTGTATGGTTTTGTATTTCTCATATGAAATACATATTCTTGTATTTGTGCAATTTTATGAATTTTCTATCTTTTTCTGGTTTTGTGGCTACTTCCACAACAGTTTCACTCTCAATTGTATTAGAAACAAAATGGTTACCAGATACTAGAAATGGTGGAAGGCAGGTTGTCTAATGCATATTAATTTTGGTTGGAGTGTTAAGTTTTTTTTTTTCATATTTTTTTTTATCTTGCATGCACCAGGTTTTAGAATTATCAAAATGTTGAAAAACGGGGGAGGATAATCTCCAAAAGTTATGATGATCATGAGCAAACAAGGATTTGAATGCTTCGGATCTTAATATGAATGCCTCTAATGAACCACGATAAGGCATACCTTTCATCGTTTAGGTTCCGCAGCTGAAAGAAAGCTTTTAGGAAAGCAATCCATCCATCATAAGGCGCAAAAAAATGAAAAAGAAAAGAAAAAGAAAAATTCATAACACTTTACAAATATAATTTTTTAAGGAAGTGTAACGTTGTATACATTGTGAATAATGATATGAAAAGAGCAAAATCAAAATTATTGTAGGCCTACATAACAACGAAATGACGGTATTATATTGATCAGCTGAAGTTGTTAGCCTTATATATAACTAAATGTCAAAAAAGATTTCGTGTGACCCTCTCAGGGAGTTGTACCAAGATTTTATTCAATTGGGTTTGAGTTAAAATTATCTTGATTTATGGTAATTAATGGCAAGTGGCAACTCAAAATTAAAAGGCAAATCAATTATCTTCTAAGTAATAAAAGACAAATGAATCACATACATTACGTATGATAGTATATCTTTTCTTAATTTTGTTTGATTCAGCTTTTACAATGATATAGAGTGTATCTTAATTTTCCTTTTCTTCTATTTGTTTTTGTTTTTCAAAGTTGAGGGCTTACAAGACGTTCTCGTGCTCATAATCTCCTAGTTTGGGTGAAAGCAGGATTCGGTTTCAAGTTGCCAGCATGATAGTACACTATATTACCTTTTCTCTATAATTCTGAATATTATTCTTATCGATCCCCTTGAGCAACTTCACCTTAATAGTGATATTTATTTATTTTTCGTCCATGCACTTTTAATCTCATGGCATCTATCCACTTTCTCTCAAGCACAGTATGACAACTCTCTCTCTCACTCTCTCTCTCTCTCTCTCTCTTTGCCCACAAGTAGCTCAACATGAACTCCACTGGGATCAATTTGAATCTAAACCTCTCAATGATGGACAAAACCTTCCCTACTTTAAAATTTTAAAGTATCAATATTGCATGCATGTGAAATTCTGATATTTGCTACAATATTATTTCACTTGTAGCTTCTCATTAAACATATATGACCCAAGAGGAATTTAAACATGGGGAATGATATCCCATCGTGTGAACTTAGACTATTTGCCTTGAATAATAAGAGAAAAAACATGCAGTCTTTTTTAAATTAGGTTCTGAATTGCGCAGCACTGAAATATGAAGAACCATTCGTGTCTGGTAAAATAATCGCAAAATTACAGAGTTATAAATGTGCTGTGCAAAAGCTTGATGACATCAAAATAAACATTAAGACTATTTGCCACTTGCACTAGGAACTCTGTAGCATTTTAATTCAAGCGATATATGACAATAAATATTGCGTAAGCATGGTGACACTTTACTTGAATAATAAGCAGTCTTTTTTAAATTAGGTTCTGAATTGCTCAGCACTCAAAATAAACATTAATATATCTTCTTGTCTCCATGTGCACCTTTTTCTATTCCTCCTGTATTCCTTTCTAATTTTCTTTCCTACCAAACAAACAGACCGAGCATCAAAGAAAATTTAGAGGGTACCACCTATTCATGAGTAAGTTTAAGATTCTATTATTGTTTTGGATGGAAACATAGGCGCCCCTTTTAAAAATATTGAGGAAGTAGATAATAGCAACCTGTCAAATTTTCCCCTTGAAGCAGGCTCTCAAAATATTTCAATAATCTATCAAGTGTTTCCAAACGTTTGAAAATACATGATTGTTGTTAGTTGTCCCTTGTCATGTAGCTCAGCTATTTTTGGATATTTACTATTGTCGCCCCCCTTTTTACATAGTCTCTCACTTCCAAATAATTTTGTCTTTCTACAATTATATATATCGGCTTAGCAATATTTTACTTTATAGCTAAATAATTGTGAATATATAGACTAGACAACAAAAATATACGATGAGAAGCATCCTATTATTGGTCGGTGAAGTATCATATTCTACAAACCAAGCCAACTCTAGTTGACTTAAGTTTTGCAATGGTAAATCACCTTGCATGGTATTACTGTACTCTTCTTTTTTGGGTGCCTCATATTAATTTGGATGACTGATCATTGATCTGTAGCTTCCTTCGTTAGAGATGACAAGATTTGGATTACTTGCAAGTGCCAATTCAGAAGATTATAAACATTGTATGAGCCCGGTAAAACTTGATCTGAAAATTTTGAATAATCAGAGATAAAGATACTGTCTTCTATGTCAGATATAGGTTTCTGAATCATGCAGTGCTGAGGGAAGTGAAGAAAATCATGGTAGATTTACTTGCTGCTATACCAGATGACAGAATTAATTGGAGGCTAAAATATCCAACCAAAATCCCTATTCTTTTCCGATATCCTTCTTAGTTAACTAAATCACTCGAGTTAAAGGAGAGAATAAAGATTTTTTTTGCTTTCCAAGAAGACCTTCTATCCGTCTTACGTTACCTTCTAAATTGTTTTCCATCAAGCCAAATGGAGCATAAAGAAAATTTAGGGCGTAGGTGAAGATATATATATATATATATATAGAGAGAGAGAGAGAGAGAGAGAGAGAGAGAAGGTTTAGGGTTTTATTAGCAATAATTGTTGACCAAAACATGAGGCATTTTTTTCAAATGAGGATGTAGACATATAACAACAAGCTTGCATTTTTTTTTTTTTGTTCCCATTAAAAGAGTCCTCGTATCTCATTGCATTGCTTGAAGGCATTTATGTTAAATTATTACGATTACTTAGTGGCTTTTCTCTCTTATATATAATCTACTTGCAGTCCAACACTTGCACATGCATAAATTCTAAAATGATAGTCAGTATATTAATTTTATCATCACAAATTGAAGTGTGATACCAAAATATATTTTGATGAGAAGCATCCTGTAATGAGGTGAAGCATCCTATTTGACAAACACGTCTCAACTCCCATTGACTTTCCCTTCAGCATGGTAGATCAGGTTGCATGATATTATCATACTCCCCATTTTTGAGCATCTCAGATTTGAAGTGCTTGTGGCAATGAGGTCCTTCATCACCATGATGATGCTTGATCTATAGCCTCTAGATCAAGTAATTAGGGAGCTAATTTGCACCAAAAGTGTTATCAGACAATTACAAGTACAAGACGGTGAAATAGTATAACCCGGTGAGTCCAAGGTCGAGTACATAGAGAATTTAAAATTAAAGTAAAAAAGCTAACACTCGCCTCTCAGAAAGCACAAGATTGTCGAATTACTTCTAAAAGAAAACCAAAAATTATTTTTTTTTTTTGAAAAAGTTTGATTTACTAAACTAAGATATTGAAAACGTTTGACTAGATAAAAGAAAATCTCAAGACCAATTGTTCTGATCAATTGCTTTACTCGAAATCTTAAGATGGGATTTAGCTACTCATTGCCATAATAGATACACAAAGATATATAGAAATCATATTAAAACTATAGAATCTGATTACATAAATTGAAAAAATTCTCATAAACTATGTAGAAAACTAGCCTACCCTCTAATGCTGCTAACTAAGACCTAAAATTCGTAAAATAAACAGAAACCCTAAAACACTGAATTGGGCTTAAATAGATGTGAAAATCTGCCATGCTTGTAAACCGTTTGAATAGATCTGCGTAGCATTCGAACAGGCATTCGAATCCCCATCTAACGCACTTTCAAGCAGTATTTTCTAAAGCGCTTTTGACTTGGTTCAAATGGGAAAACCAGACTTAGAAGTTTCTGACTCTTTGCAATTCTTGATGCACCGTTTGAACGGCCTTACTAGCATTCGAACGCTTGTTCTCCGAACGGCCTTACTAGCATTCGAACGCTTGTTCTCCTTTTGGTCTAATTTTATCATTTTTAAGCCCGAATTCTTGTTTACATCAAACATTATAGGTTAGATATGAATTATGACTAAAACTATACAATTAATCTTACTCTAAGTCTAACAAAGAACTAATTAAGGCATACTAATTGTACTTTTAAAATATAATCAAGAGCAGCAGAAGGAAAGTTTGTCACAACCTTTGAAGGACCGTGTATAAATATATTTAAAGATTTTTAATTCACATGTTTTGAAATAATTAACCATATATCTATGCCAAGTTGCTAATTGACTTTGTGATGGAATATCTAAACCAACACCTCTGGACTATGAGTACATATAGCAGTTGCTCTCGAAGACTTAACAGCCATTGAAATTACAATAGTTTTGTTGCACCATGGACGGCTCTCTCCCCACCGCCGATGGAGAAGCTCAACGGCCTACTTCCGGTCACAAGGGAGGCGGTTGGATCACATTTCCGTTTATGACAGGTCTCTCTCTCTCTCTCTCTCTCTCTCTCTCTCATGCTCAACTATGTTGCATCAATATAATGTGTTGTCTATCTGTTGAAAGCAGCAACTATGGGGGGCTTGACTCTTGCAGCTGGAGGATGGATTAACAACCTTATTGTATTCATGATTGGGGAATTCAATGAGAAGAGCATCGATGCTGCTCAATTTTGGAACATCGTTAATGGATGCACTACTATGTTTCCCATCATTGGAGCAATCGTAGCCGACTCCTTTCTAGGCTGTTTCTCCGTCATATGGATGTCTTCTCTCATCTCTTTGCTGGTAATTAGTATACTTTGGTAATTCGGATTCATTTTTCTTAAATCAGTGTATGATATATTCAACTCACAACTTTAACTCTTTTTTTCTTCTTAAAGTGGGTGCATAAATGTTAATATATCTCTTCTTCTTGCAAAAAATTGATAACTCTATATGTCAATTAGTATAACTTAAATCTCCATTAAGAAGAAACGGAAGGGGAAAAAAAAACCCCGACTAGCACATAGTCCAAATGAATGAGTACTTGTAGTGATGAAATCTTTAATTAGATTTGGAAACTTATATATGTTTTTAACTGCTCAAAGTTCACTATATTTGACCCGTTCAACTATTTCCTTATTCCTTCATTTGACCGCCAAGAAAATGAAATGAGATTTTGTAATGTTTTAAAACGCAAGGGTTGAAATAAATAAATTATTAAAACTAAAATATCTCTGAAATTTTTAAGTATTCTTTGTGCACACAATATAAAGAAAAAGAAAATGAAGTATATATGCTAGCTACTTCAAATTAATTATCATATTAACTACTCAAACGAGCCATTTCTTGTTCGAATTTTTCTCAAGAAAATGAAGCATTTATGCTGCTACTTTTTTTTCTTTTTGGAGGCTTGGCTAAGCATCATACTCAAAATCATTTCTTGTAGGGCATAATCCTTTTAGCCTTAACAGTAACAATTGATTCCTTGAGGCCTCCGCCATGTGAAAGTGGCTCAAGCTTTTGCAGTAACCCAACCAAATTCCAATTTGCAGTCCTATACACTGCTATATTTCTTGCAACTCTAGGGGTTAGTGGCTCACGCTTCACTATAGGAACAATGGGAGCAAATCAGTTCGACAAGGCTAAACATCAAGAAATTTACGTCAACTGGTTCGTCTTCACATTTTACACAGCTTCTGCAATAAGCGCCACCGCCATTGTCTTTGTTGAAGATAAAGTCAGTTGGGGATGGGGGTTTGGCCTGTGTGCAGTGGCTAACGTTATTGCTTTAGCCATTTTTCTATTTGGAAGCCACTTCTACCGCCATGTTAAACCCCAAGGGAGCCCCTTTACGGGTTTGGCTCGTGTTATTGTTGCAGCTATCCGAAAGAGGAAGCTCCTGCTCTCACTCCGAGTTGAAGATTATTATTACAAGCTGCACGATGGAGTGACAAAGGTTGTGGTTGCAACACCTACAAATGCTTTCAAGTAAGATCAGTCGCTTCACATGCGTGTGCAAATTTTCTATATACCAACAATCATGATTTGAGATACATTATGAACAATTGTTGGAATTTTCTTGTGAATTTTGAGAATTTTGCATAGTTTATTAATTGTTTCTGACCAAAAGCTGTAAGCCATTTTTTTTGCTATGTAAGGAAAGGTTTTTTGAGTCAAATTGTCCATGATAAATGCATATTGTTATGGTTAAAATTTCATATTTTTCATTTCCAGATAAGATGTTATCACCCCATGCTGAAAATTAAATGGAGAAGTTTTAAAAGATCTAGAAATTATGCACTATAACACAAAACTAAATATCAAGGGGTTGGCCTGGTGGCAAGACTTAGAGTTTGAGAGTGTTTCCTCCAAGATCTCATGTTTAAGCATAGTTAGTCCTTGGTTTGTGTGGGATGGGAGACTGCACAAGTCTCGGAATTAATCAAAATGCGTGCGAGCTGATTTGAACACCCGATTAGTAAAAAAAAAACCCTAGAAATTATGCATGCCAATTAGAAAGTACATATTTTTTTATGAAACATATACCTAACCCTATAAAGAGTATATATTAACATTTTAGAATAAATTGACATTCTTTGATGCCTATTAGAGGTCACAAAAACACACACTTGTATCACCTATCTTTTGTTACATCCGAGGACTAACCCATAACCTAAGGCATGGGCGGGGGAGCTACTTACCACTGGTCTAACTCGCTTCTACTTATGTGATCTGTTTTGATCACACGAAACAACACATGTACTTGGCAGCACCTGTTGACTGTAGCAGAATATCTAAACATACCCTTCCATGAACACAACAGTAGCTTTTCGATCATTATACAATGTTCTTCGTACACTTTTCAACATGAAATTTTTATGAACATCAACATTTTTGAGAGCCAAGCAAAGCTGATCAACCCATTAATCAAAAGAAAATTTTCCTTCTCTAAATACAGGTTTCTAAACCATGCAGCTTTGAAAACTGAAGGAGATGTCCGAGAAGACGGCTCAATAGGAAAACCATGGAAGCTATGCACGGTGCAGGAAGTAGAAGATCTCAAAACCATAATCAAAATCTCCCCACTATGGTCAACTGGTATATTCTTAGCCACCCCACTAGCCATCCAAAGCAGCTTAGCAACACTTCAAGCTCTGGCAATGGACCGTCACATTGGCACCCACTTCAAAATCCCAGCAGGGTCCTTGCTAGTCTTTCTACTAATCTCTCCTACCATCACCATCATCCTGCTAGACCGATACCTCTATCCTTCATGGCAGAAGCTCACCGGCCGGTTTCCTCCTCCTCTTCAACGAGTAGGGATCGGCCACGTGATATGCGTGCTTAGCAGCATGGGCGTTTCAGCCATAGTCGAGTCAAAGAGGCTCAAAACAGCTCAATCTCACAACCTCCAAAACCAAAATGGTGCAATTGTGCCGATGTCGGTTTTTTGGCTTGTGCCACAGCTAGCTCTTGCTGGTATAGGGGAATCATTTCATTTTCCGGGAAATATTGCGTTGTATTACCAAGAATTCCCGGCGTCGCTGAAAAGCACCTCGACGGCAATGGTGGCGATGTTTATTGCCGTGGCCTATTATTTGAGCACGGCTTTGGTTGGCCTTGTTCGGAGGATGACTGGATGGTTGCCGGATAATATAAATCAGGGGAGGATGGATAATGTGTATTGGGTTTTGTTTGTTATTGGGATAATCAACTTTGGATACTATTTAGTGTGTGCTTGGTTGTATAAATACCAAGGTGCTGCAGGGGAAGAAGATGATGATTCATGTTAGTGCAAAAATCTGTAAAAGCAAGAAGAAGATGAATGAACACGTCCAAGGCATGATTAATATCGTTTTCCTTAAGACGATATTCGCCCCCACCAATTCTCAGAATCTGGTGTGCACCGGGTTAATGACGAATCGCCTCCAGGATACAATGGAGCCCAGAAAATCTGTAATTCTGACTGCGTGTTGCACACACGAAATCAGACCCGAATACCCTCTGATTATCAAGTCTGCCAAGAATCTGAATGTCTATTTCTGCAGAAACAGACTTCAGAGATGATGAACAATAAAAACTAGAAAGAATCAAGAATTTTAATGCCTTTTAATATAAAAAGAAGTTGCAGAAAAAAAAAAAATCACTCATTTTCTGCGAATTTGCCATATTTTATAGACGTTTTGGTGTCTTTTTGGACCAGACATGACTGTTAGAATTCAAATAATAACTGATTTCTAACAGTCACTTGCAGGTTTAAATACAGCAGTCAGATCGCCCATTTTCTAATCTAACGGTGTAGATCGCACATATTCATTGTTTTCCTTTTTGCTTATGTATTAGCCATCCGATCGTTGATCATTATGATTGACAAAAATCAATGGTCTTGATCACACGCCACACGCGCACGTGCCAAGTGCGCCACTAAAGCGCCACATTGCGCCACGCGACTCGCACGCGAGACATACGCGTAGCGCACATGTGGCTTGGTGCACATACTCACACTTGTGTGCTACATCCAATCATTACTCTAAAGCAATTCATAGAAAGTTGTTGGCATTTATAAATGCCTTACCAAACTTCTCACTTTCCAATGTGGGATTCATTTAATAAGGCAATAAAAACTTTCTTCAAAGCTAGTCAAAACCATTTTGGAAAACCCCAAAACTACTATATATATTATATAATTTGAAAATCTTCTCAACAATCCCCCACCATTTTCAAAATAATTTAAAAAACATATCTTGGCCAGACAGAAAAAACTAATGCATAAATGAAGGTGTCTTATGGACTTGAACCTTCACTTAGTGATAACACATAAATGTAGATTACGAACAAAACTCAATGTCAATGTTATATTTTTAATAGATGATCAATATTTTCAATATTTCAACTGTTATAGTTTCATATGATATATTCAAATATCAATGTCATTTGCGCACACCATTTACAAATATATAGCGATATCTCGGCAATATTTATAACTATGTTTGAGACATGAGAAAAGCTACAATCCAACCAATTTAGCAGCCAGAATAGCTGTTCCATATATCCAGATGACAAGTTCTATAATTCTTACAAGATGTTAGGGAAGTGACTTGTTCGATTTAGTAGCCATTTCTTATTCTTTTATTGGACAACAGCAGTAAAAATTATCAATGTATGAAAGAGAGAGCCTATGAGAAGCGTATTGAGAGCAGCCTCATGATTGTAATACTCTTAATTAAAAATGGAACAAAATCCCTACTTCCTGGAATTAATTTCAGTTAAGTATAAGACGAGGACTCATGTTCAAGTAATTAAGCAAACAAAAAACAATACTCTTTGGCAGCTTCAAGCCTAAATCCCTTCATAATAAAAGAGAAACCAAAGTATGTTACTAATGTGTAATGTTACAACAATTTGAGGTCAGAAGAGTTTGGGTATGAACTATGAACCACAGAGTTTACCCTTAGTTCATCACCATAGCCAACCTAAAAAGAATTAACCAAAAAAATATTATTGCACTTCTCTGAAGAATGCATAGTTGAGGCAAAGGTCTGCCCAAGGTTTGTTGCGTATTCCATCATTCTAAATCCTAAATCGGTCAGGCTTGTCATAAGAGTGAAACCCAGAGGTCTGTTAATTGGAACTGGGAGGCGGAATGTTGATGAACTTGGTACAGTCAAATGGTCCAGTCTGATTCTGTTTCCGTTTCACCTGAAAGCCATAGAAATTGTAGATGTCAAATATTATTGTGGCAAATGAATTTGCCAATCATTTTGAATGAACTACAGAATTCTGCAAAAATATATTTCGTTTTTTTTTTTACTTTTTATGTATGCAAGAGAATTGCAAAACTAAAGATTAAACAAGAAATAATGTAACAGGAACAACCTTACCACTGTTGTCTTATTTGACAATGAATTGATATGTCAGATATTAGGGAGAAAAGGAAAAATCTATCCATGAATCATGATACTGTCTTAAGCAAAGTAAATGGTAGAGTTTTTAGAGTTCTCTATGTGGACTCCAGGGACAAAAATCATTCACAATATGCAGTGGCATTAGAAAAGGCAGGGCAATGCAGTAAATAGTCTTGACAACAATTTTCAGCTGGACAATGGTTTTTACTTGCAAGTGACACATAGGTACATTAAATGTATGATTTCAAGGTTTTAACTTTTACGTTACTTGGTCTCTCTCTCTCTCTCTCTCTCTCTCTCTCTCTGTGTGTGCATGGTGTATGTCCCTTAATAATGTTTGTTTCTTGGGGCATGCATGACTTTTTAAAGAAAGGAATGGACAAAAGAAAAAAGGAAGAAGAAGAGAACAGCAGAGAATCCACGAAAGGCATACAAAGATCAGGCCAAAATCAAGCCAAAGAAGGGTGACAAGGAATACCTTAAAGTACATGGGATGCTCAAAATTGGGGGTGTCAATGAGATTAGATCCATATTGCACTTAAAAAATACTTGTATTTCCTTAAATTGAAATTGAAAAAAGAGGAAGTAAGTTCATACCGGAGACCATGGACCTGGTTCTGGAAGAGATTTGTCAGGAGGGGAATTTTGTACAGCACCACCTTTCATAGTTAGGATTTCCTGCAGAAAAATCAGTATAAGATTCCATATCCGAACTAAACAATTGAACAAAATTTAAAAAAAAAAAAAAAAAACTGTCAACAACTTCATTTATTGCTAGGAGTTACACAATTCATATATTTTTATACGGTAGTAGAAAGGTACCACAAAAGTTACGCCCATAAAGCATACTTAGCAGACAGTTGTGGGATGTAGGATAAAGTTAGCTCGACTCATGCGAATAAAATCATGAGATGGTCAATGAGGATAGGAATGTGACTGCACTTGGTCTGTCAAGTGCCTAAATATACCAGGAAGTTTTTGAAGTTACCCATTCAGATAATTGGGTCAGATTTTAAATTGCCTTTTGGAAAGAACCAAAATCGGCTAGGGGCCACAACTTAACTAATAATAAACTTTTAAATGTTTAGGCCTGTGTTACTATAATACTCTATTACCCTAGCGAATTGTATTTTTAGTATAATGTTCTGAAACATGGTACTCTAGTATTCCAAAAACGTGAATTTAACGATTCAAAGGGATCCCAAATTTTTTCCTATTTATATCTTTAAAGGTCACCTAATAGAAAAAAAAAACAATTATAATGAACAAAAATATAAAAAAAATAGAATTTTGGCATAACAATGTTAAAAAACATGGGCCATAATACGCTTAGAATGTGTTTTTAGATGATTAATTTGAAAAAACCTAACTTATGTTTTATGAAATATCTGATTATTAAAAAAATTCTTCTAGAAGTACTTTAGTTTTAATAATATACTTTATAGAAGTCTACCCCTAGCGTACATGTTTTAAAACATATGGCATACCACATTCCCGTTCCTGTTCCACGTACCGAAACGATCCGAGTTCCAGATAACATAGGTTTAGCCTACGGTACTTAGAACCTAAATCGTTTTGGTACGTGGAATGGAAACGAGACCGTGGTACGTCATATGTTCTAAAATATGGTACACTAAGCGTAGACTTCTATAAAGTATACTACTAGAATTAAGATAATTCTAGAAGAATTTTATTTAATAATCAGGCATTTAATAAAATATAATTTTTTTTTTCAAATTAATCATCTAAAAACACATTCTAGAAGTATTATGGTTTTTTTAGATATTGTTATGCTAAAATTCTATTCTTTTTATATTTTTGTTCATCATAATTGATTTTTTTCTTATTAGGTGACCCTAGGAAGCACGGACACTTCGTTTAGGGTGCCGTGTCCGTGTCGGACACATGTCGGACACACATACTCCTCGGACACACCGGGACACGTGGCGGACACACCAATTGGCGTGTTTAATATTTTTATTAATATTTTTTCTAGTGGACATTTATTAGACACCTTAGGGACACGCGTGTCCAACTATTGGACACATTTTGGGACACGCTGGAGTTAAAATGTTATTGTTAAAAGAATTAAATAGAGTCTAATTTATAAATTTCAAAACTTTAAAACACCAAAACATAAAACACCCAAATCCAATTATTCAAATCCTTAACTTGTTAATAGTTGTATTATAATTGTGAACTTATTTAGTTATTTTCATCTTATTTTTGATGATTTATGAATTTTATGTTCACATACATAACAAACAAAAAATATATAAAAATATTTTTTTTGCCGTGTCCTTGCCGTATCCGTGTCCTCATTTTTTGAAAATGCTGTGTCCCGTGTCCGTATCTGTGTCCGTGTCCGTGTCCGTATCCGTATCCGTGCTTCTTAGAGGTGACCTTTAAAGATATAAATAGAAAAAAATTTTAAAATTGCTTTGGATCGTTGAATTTACCATTTTAAAATGCTAGAGTACCATATTTCAAAATAGGCCCACATTTGTCCAAACTAAACAAAAAATGCATTTTAAAGTGCACAGGGCTCACCTTTGCTTGAGAAAGTGCCTAAAAGCTGGTTAAAATCAAACCAAGGGGAGGGTGGTTTTCCAAAAGCTATATAAACAGATAACGAAAGTGGACCTGACCTGGTCTATTTTTGAGATTACCCAAACAGCCCCTCAGTTTTGCAATCCATTTCCAAATGGATAGGATGAAATTGAAGCTAACAGGGCCGCCAAAGTAGGATCCTCTTTATGAATATTAGAGGTTCAAAGGCACCATGCTCAAGGTATTCTTCCCCAGATTTCGGATTGAGCCAAATGAGCAGTGTAGGAGAAAGTAATTATAAACTAGAATGTTTCAAAAAGCTAAAATAAATTGTAAAAGTTCCTTCCCGACTTCATGTCAAACAAGCAAAACTTGCACTTAATCTTGGGCTATGCGGATTAGGTAGAAAGAGTTAACAATGCCATAGGCGCCAGCCCCAAGCCCATGCAACCCAGTCCTTCCCATGGATGCCATGCATCTGCTCTGAGTCATAGACTCATGGGGTCAAAAAGGACCAACGAAAAGGGTGGTATAATAGTACACAACAATAACCTAATTGGTCATAGAGCTCAGAACTGAATTTTTGACTAATTTCCCCCAATCACTGTACTACAGCTTTTTTCTTTTTTATTAGTCTTTTTTAATACAGTTCATTGTTCCAAAATATCTATCTGTTTCTGTGTCTATCTATCAATCTATATATATAAATTACCTCTCCAGCAGCTTCAATGGCAGCCAACCATTCATCAGAGAAAGGAACTGCGTTCACTGGGGGCTTTATCATCAGACTATTTCTCTTCCTGCCATCCTCAGATTTATTGCTGCAATTAGACAGTGTCAAAATAAAGTTCCCAAATTTTAAAATGTTTATCACAATTTCATGCAGAAAAATATGTAGTGAATCCAAAGAGAAAACAAAGGAAACAAACACGCACCACAAATCCCAAGGACTGTCCACAAATCATTGTACTTACATTGGCATTGTTGCATCCTCGTTTTCTGTAAGACACATGGCATTATCCAGCTTGTGCTGCAGCTCACCCGTAGGACTAACAATGTTCTGAGAAATTTCAACTTCAATTTCATCTGGCAAGATACTCTTTATCCCATCAACCTCTACACCCACTGCATTAGTTTCGTCTGATGTCTGAATTTTTTTAACCAATAAATCTGATTCTTCACTGAAAGAACAAAATGCCTTGTAAGTATTGGCCACACCTGAAGTCTGATCTTCGCTCATCGTCAAAGCTGAATCAAATTCCAAAGAGGTAGCTTGACCAATGCATGCCATGTCATGCCTTAAATGTATGTCAATGAAGTACTTATCATGTTCAGCTGATGTTTCAGTATCCACAGAACCTGATGGTGCATCCTTGGCAAGTGGATGCTCAGCCATACTTTCCACATCAACACCTCTGTCTTGCATAGACAATGGAACCTGAAAGACAACATTGGAACTTTTTGATTCACTTACATCAACATCACTTTGTTCTTGAACATATGCAACATTTGCAACAACCTTTTCCTTTTGGTGTTCTTCTAAGCTTGTACTTTTCCCAAGCAATGAGTAACCATTCAAATGCAAACCATTGTTATCCTGCGTAACATGATCATTCACAAGGCAGGAAGTTTGCAGCTCTGATTGTTCTAAAGATTGTTCATTTACATCAGTGACAACCATTGAACATTGACCGTCCATTGATGGAGTACTCAAGTCATTTTGGTTGCTTCCAACTAATAGATTCTCATCTAAGGATTGCACTTTTGCATTTCCCATGCGTAATTCATTCGCTATGTTATCTATTCCAGCTGCACCTCTGCTCACTTGCTCAGTGTTTTCAAGCTGAGATGGACTGTGACAACTTTTCAATTCACTACCATCAGAACCTTGATTTATTGAACTAACATCTGCATTGTTTACAAGATCGCCATTCTGGAACTCATCACAATATCTGCTAACCTCACACAAAATGACTCCATTCATCTTTATTCTGTCATTCTCGTGAGGATTGTCGGAAGAAACTTTAGTTTCAGCTTCAGCTACCAAGATATTATTCTTCAATCCATTAACTCCTAAATCCTCTTCTTTTCTCAAAGAACAAGACGTCATGGAGTTACAAGTAGTTACAGCCCCTGTCATGTGATCTCTTCTTGTCTTCAGAGATAGATCAGGCCTGAACTGTATGTCAATGGAACACTTATGACTTTCAACTGGAGGAACTACCTCCACTGCACAGGAGAGCGCCGCCTCCGCTGCACTGGAGAGTGCGGCCTCCACCTTTGGCTGCTCAACCATTTCAGGCACATTAGCAGGTCCATCATGGATTGCACGTGGATCGTGGCTCAAAACGACATTGGAACAATTTGGTTCACTCCCACAATCATCTCTTTCCAGGATAACATTTTGAGTAGCCTCAAGATTATTTAACACTTGCAATTCTTCAGAAGGTGTGCCTTCTGAGAGCAATGAGGTGTCATTCGAAAGGAAACCATGGTTTAACTTGGAGGCTTGTTCAACTACAAGGTAAGGAGTTTGAAGCTTTGGATGTTCTCCAGATCGCTCATTATCATCGTCAACCCCTAAATCTTGATCATGAAACACTGAAGTACGCAGCTTATTGTCACAACTTTCAACCAATAAGGTTCCATCCAAGAAATGCACTTGTATATCTCCCACATGTGATTTATCAGTCAACTGATCTACTCCACTAGCACCTCCATTAGCTAACTCTGCGGTAGACAGTCGAGGACTGTAAGAACTATGCACATCACTTCCACTTGATGCACATAACTTTGGATTGACATTTGCACTGTTCTTGCTCTTGTACTTCTGCGACTCGAGCAATTTTCTGTTCTCAAGCAAAAGTCCATCAGTTATCATAAGATTATGGTTCTCTCCAGCAGGAATTTGATCAGCTTCACCAGCAGATGGATTTATAAGCTCAGCTTTTTCCCATGACTGTTCATCAACATCACAGATATTGCTTGAATGACCGTCATGCGTTATTCCAAGACCCTGCTTGATATCACTAGTGACATGTCGTGACTGCGATTCAAATATGACTCCCTGCGTTCTAACTGAAGAACTGTATTGTTTGTCTTCTAGAAACGGGTGCTTGATTATACCAGTTGTCTCAGGAACACCTTTAACAAGCACCACAGAACTATGTTGAGATGCAAAGTTGTAATTTTCCAAGTCATTCGCTCTAGAATCTCTAAATTCTGGACAAGCAATGGTGAGCTCATGATTGCTATCTTTTTTAAATTGATCCGGGGATCCGCTAACCAAGAGCAGTTTATCACCATTCATCAGCAACTCTGTATCCTCCTTGGAAGAACTCTGATAAACTTTATGAGGTTCCACATATTCTTGAAATTCTTTGTCACTATCAATAACATTATGCACCTCTTGATTTTCTTTGATCAGTTCACAACTCTTAGAATAGCGTGGAACCGTCACTTCCACTGTCGGCACATTACTAACTTCGAGCTTAAGTTTCACATTTTCAAGTGAAACATCGTTAACAGCAGCCAGAACGGAACATCCAGTACTTGCGCCTGAGGCTCTAGCATTTCTGCTGAGTGTTCCATCATTATCCCCTTTCAGAATTTTTCCTCGTCCATGCAGCAGCTTGGGGTCACGCCTGTAATTTGAGGCATCAAGTCTCCGCAAACTAGGGATACAAGACTCAGGAAGATCACTTGGTTGAGTAGCCTTCCAAGATGAGCTATTTGAAGCAGAAAATTTAGGCTGCAAATCAATGAAATGACAGTGAAAAGAAATCCATTTAGAATAATCATGAAACACACCAAGTATTACATACATGCATCCACTTGAATGTATTATAGAATTCAACAGTGGAACCATACCTGTCCAAAAAATCCCAGTGATGGTGATGGCATCCTCAAACCTGAAGGTTTTGTTGTTTGAAATTGTGTGTATTGGCCTTTCCCACCAATAGACTGAGTACTTTGAGGGAGAGGGACTCCAATTTTTCTGGATGCATCACGGGCAACTGGTTCATGTGATCCATTAGGTGGAAGTAATAGATCTGGAACCACCTCTAAACCACCATTAGTTTTGCTAACCAATGGAGGCCGTGAATTGGTTGATGAATGTATTTCTGAAAATGAGTAACCCTGCAAATTTAGAGAGGGGGAAGGAAAGACAGCAAATAAGAACAAAGTTTCACAGTTAATATGGGGACAAAATTTATGGAGCATAAAGATTAGCCCCTTAGAAGCCCTCAAATTCTATTATAATTTTTTACCAAAGCTAACAGTTGAGAAGCTTTTCGAGTCTCACCATGTTTCTTCTAGGATGTTGACGTGATGATTTTGCAGTCAAAGATGAGCAATTAGAGCCAGCCTTTACTTTATTTGCGGCAGCAATTATGGCAATTTTAGAGGAGCCTTTTGATCCAGTGCTCTTGAGACCAATATCTGCTGAAAGAAAAAAGTTACAGACTGTAGAGAAAAACATTGATTTCATTGGTTGGGCAATCTGATTATTCTTGAACATATCCATTTTACATGATGCAGACAATAAATTTGGTTAAACAAATTTTCTAGAATGATGCCAGCAAAAATACAGAGAGTACCTGATTGAGCAATCTGATTATGCTTTGAATGGCTGTTGCCCAGCACATTACTCTTATTAGTTGTAGGAAGCGAACAAGGACCTGACCTTGAAACTGGTATTCTAGGAAGCTTTGATCCTTTCATTGCATCTTTTGTTGTGATTGCATTTGATGGCCTTTTAAGCGTAAAGGAGGAGTTAAGGCTTTATCACTTCCAAGATTTCAATAGATCATCAAGGAAAAAAGAACATAACTCATTCAAAAGCCTTCAACAAAAACATTAAACCCCAGAAAAAACTATACTAAAAAGGATATGAAGATAAAGCCAAGGGTCGTGGACAACCACTGCCTTTAGGTGCAGTCCTATTACCCCTTTGGTTTGAAAGTATTTTTGGTGTGCCCTGTGAGAATATATTCAACAATGACGCAATAAGTTAAATAATACTCATACATAGAACGGTAGTACTGTTCAAGCTCCAGAACATTCTTTAAGAAAATTCCCTTCAAGCACCTGCAAATCTGCTGAATCACTAGTGCTGCCAGAATTACCAGACAACGGATATGAAGATAAAGCCAAGGGTCGTGGACAACCACTGCCTTTAGATGCAGTCTTATTACCCCTTTGGTTTGAAAGTATTTTTGGTGTGCCCTGGGAGAATATATTCAACTATGACACAATAAGTTAAATTATACTCATACAAGGAACGGTAGTACTGTTCAAGCTCCAGAAAATTCTTTAAGAAAATTCCCTTCAAGCACCTGCAAATCTGCTGAATCACTAGAGCTGCCAGAATTACCAGACAACATTCTCCCTTCTTCACGTATAATTGGCAACACCTCCCCAATAGAGTCACCAATAGTTCCACTAAGCATAGATAATTCTACGGAATTCAAAACACCTGATAAAAGAAAGCATAAATTTTCCCATATTCATTTTCCAAACAAATTATAAAGATGCGCACACACTGCTCACACACACAACCCAAGAAGATTATTTAAACACCTTCTTCAGTGAAGAAAGCTCTGTTCCATGCTAAGCTTTTCCGCAAATTGTATCCTCCGCCCCTTTTCTGTCTCTTCATTTGCTGTGGCTCCACACTCAATTTTACCTCTTCTGATTTGTTAACATTTATGTTCTCTTTGTTGCTCCTAGCTCTTGAAGATGAATATGTAGATTTATCTACATCCACATTATTCTTCAAACCAACTGCAAACCACATGAGTGTAAATCAAATATGATACCCCCATTTGGGTTATCTAACCAAATTTTATATTGCCATTGTTTATGAGTACTTTTGAAAGCCAAAATTGCTCTGATACTCTGGAAATTAAGAATAGCAATTCTCAATTTTTACCAAATAAGTACTGATCTTAAGCAGTTCTTTTCACTAAGATATGTGTCCTTTGTTATTCGGAGTCTAGTATTAACCGAGCATTCTTCTCCTTCAAGATATTGTGTAATTGAAGCTACTAAAACTAACGATCTAAGCTCAAGGATTCGTAAGGTTACTGTTCGTAGTTAAATGGAGAACAGATTAGATATAATTTAAAAGTTAGACAGATATCCTAATTGTATTCATGTGAGTCATACTGTGAAAAGCCAATACATTTCAGTGCACACCAACACATAGAAGATTGAGTTGGAAAAGCAAATTATGTGCAAAATTTAATTCCTATCGATTGAGAAAAACAAAGAAAAAAAATCCTAGAAAACCAAATTAATGAGAACAACCACAAATGGCAGACCACAGTTGGAGGTAGAAAGAGGAAATTAACAAGAACCATTTCAAGTCAAGTCAATTTAATTGACGAAAATCCTACACAATAAAACAACCGAAACAGCAATAAGTGGAGCATAATTTAAAGCATAAACAAGATTTTGGTAAATGTACAGTGCGAGTTAAATGGTCTGAACCATCCCACATTAGCACTAGGAAAACACATCATTATTGAATGCACACAAATTGTTTTACACATTTTGGCATATGAGAGACAGAGAGAGAGAGCAACAATTTGGGAAGAATTAACAACAAAATCCAAAACCTGGAAAGCAAAATCAGTTAGAAGAATCAAACATTTCTTAACACAATACGGGCTATAAAAAATAGACCAATAAGAGTGGACTCTAATGAACGAAGCAAAACAAACAGAAACCAAAAGACAGAAAGACAAATCAACAAATTAATCAAAATCAGCACACAACACAAAACCTCATTGAAAGGAAAGAAAAAAAAAAATAAGAACAAGAGTTAAATCAGTGGAAGAAATCTCAAAGAGAACAATTTGAAGTGCTCGTAACAGATTGGCACGTGGAAAAAGATGAAATCGAAGACACTGACTGATTGGTGATCCGCGAGACGGGCAAGTGGAGCGCTTAGATCTGGGGACTTGAAGAGGCGAACAGGAGAAGTAGTTGACGGTGGTGGTGGTGGTGTTGTCGAGTGCCGGAATCTGCTGAAGCAGAGAGTCGTCTTCGCCGGAGATTTCGATCAGTGAGAGGTCCGATTCCATTTTCTCTCTCTACGGAGGGATCAAATCTGAGAATTAGGGCTATACAGATTCGTCAGATCATATATCCGCGAACTTTGTTTTTTAGTTTTTGGGTTTGCCCATGTTTCAAAACATCAGCGAGCGGGACAGGATAGATAATGTGTCACGTGACGGTTGTTTAATTTTTTTTTTTTTTGGGAATGTGGGGACCGTGTGATACTACTACGATTAGACCGTTAGAAGACGGTGACAAATTCGGGATTTTGATGAAATTAATATTTGGTTCGAGATTTAATTAGAAAAGCACTGCATGTTGGAAAAAAATAAAATTTTACTAAATAATGGTTTTTTTTGAAAAATTAAAATGTGAAAGTTATTCAAAAACTGGAGATGTTCAAGGAAAAAGTAAGAATGATTAAAATATATGAAATTATATGTACCAAGATAAATACAGAAAAACTTTAAAGAGTCAAAGAATTTTTTTTATTATAGATTAGGAAATAGGGGCACTAGTAGATATTAATCCATTGTCCTATTTGTTACGACATTAACGATTCAAATACTTGGTTTGACCCGCACTAATTATCCCAAATAAAGTTGATATAATTTTACATAAAAACCAGTTGCTATAAATGAATTGTCCCGTTATTTCCCATCCACTATCCTAAATTCAGTATACGGAATCAAGAGGAGTATGACAGGTCGTTACAATTATAAGATGTGGTGAAGACATTTCTTCACCTCAAACATTGAATTTACTAGTGGAGAACACAAATATTTTAAATCCCAAACAGTTTGACTGAACTGAAAAAGGGACCGGCCAAGAATCACTAGTTGAGAAAAGTAGACACCATCTCCTCAATTAACCGTTAATTTTCAGGAGATCATCAAACAAGATGTGCTCGACGGCCAAAAAACCAAAGTATGAAGCCCCATGCGGAGGACAAGTTCTATATTCGGCGAGCTTAAGTATGGCTTAGGATCTGGGGTTATAAGGCAAAAGGAATTAAGACCATCTTCTGAAGGATGCTGCGAAGTCCACAGACAAGAAGAATTCATAGCTTGGGATCATGGCTATTTCATAATTCATACTGATGAATGCATATGTCGAAACAAAACATTCATATCAACAAATAAGCTACGCTGGATATCCATGAAGAGTTTGGGGTTATAATTGAACTCTTAGAACAGTCTGCCATAATTCGTCAACCACGAACAAGAAAGACAAGTGAATCAATCACCACACAAACAGGTAGCAACAGATGCTGAATTTACTCAACTTGGGACTTCTCTCCAAGATAAATCCTTTCTAGAGCAGAAGAACTCTGTATGCATTGTAACTCATTATTACAAAGAGAACAAAAAGAATTCCCAGCAAAATCCACAACGGCATGTGTGTGTGTGTACAAGTGTGTGAAATTCTATGAATCTGCCTCTCCAAAACAACTAGCACCTTGGAGGTGCATGGTATAAAGGGATTCCTCTTTACAGCAACCGAGTCCCAACCCCTACTAAGCCATAGATATATATATATATATATAAGGAAGGAAAATTACAAACTCTCTTGGTAAACAGCTTACCATGACTCCTAAGTAGATTCCTTTTATACCCACACATCCAAAGAATCTGAGCTAGGGTTTTACATTTCTAAGCTAAACAAGCCCTGTGGTGTTAAATTCTTGCCAGCCAAAATTGGGTTGTAGGAATTTCCACTCTTGGCTTCTGCCGTTGTTGAAAGTATTTGTTCTTTTCGTTGCGCTTTCTTCTTATAATTAAAAATACAGAGTGAAGTAGATGAACTAATCGTCGTCCTCAGTTAACAAGGCAAAGGAGAAAGGTCTGAATTTATAGCCATCGCCATGATAAAACTTGTTCTGGAATTCCACCCAATGGAGACGCAAGGCATGAAGGAAAGCACTCAGGGTCTCCATCATTAGTAGTATGAAGGCTGTTGCAAAGGCAAAAACTGCAAGCCCTACCAACCGGATGATGATGTTATCGTACCTGCAACAGTTGTCATTTACGGTAGTAAAAAATTATAGACACGATAGTGTCAATTGAAGTTAGCACAGTAAAAGAATGCACTCTGTGAAGTCTTTAAAATGTGAAATCACAGGAGTTGTCATATGGATGCATCAAACAAGAAGGATGTAATTCTAACCATTAAACAATTCCTAATCAAATCTCCACATTTTAACTCCAATTAAATAGAAGATGGCAAAACCAGATTAGGCCTCACACAATCACACTTGAGGCAAGCTCACAGTCATGTTTCTCTATCAACTGGTATTACAAATGGCCCAAACAATGCACGAGAGAGAGAGAGAGAGAGAGAGAGAGAGAGGTTAGTTGTGACAAAATTAGTGCACTTACCCTTCCGTGTTTACATAGACATATATATCTTTTAACAAAGATTGTTACACTCCACTAAATAATTACACGTAGATGAGTCACTTGAAGAACCCTCCACCTAACAGTAGCAAGTATAGGTTGATTCGATACAAAATTGAGTAGTTTGCCAGACTAAGATCCCCAAAATTACAATTGATTTTCATAATTGTGTACTTGGAATGGAAAGGTTTTTAATGTCTTAAATGGCGGGGTTTTTGTTGTCTTAAAACAGAACCTAAATATAAATATGGTTTTAACAAAAGATTCAAGGATTCTGATTGTTATTCACAGCATCTGATAATAGTGAAGACATATAGTTTTGATTCAAAATATGAGTTGTTGGCAGAGTCAAATCATAAATCAATTTTACTTATTTTCTCAGAAACTGTTTAAGGGATTTTTGGTATCACATCCTTACACATGATATAAACTGAGGAGAAAAGAGTTGGAAGACAAATACTATCTTCTTGTCTAATCAAGTCAACAAGGCATCAACCACAATTACTATGTTTCAACACCCACCTATAAACTCATTCACCACTGTATTCTATCCATGCCGTGACCTCTATTATTAATCGACCATCATTTCCTTTCGCTTCAATGCAATGGCACCCATAAAGCTTTGCCATTAAATGAGATGACAAAACCTTTTTGCTTATTTCAGTGGACCTGGGGTTTTAGGGGAGATTCTTTGAAAGATTCAAACCAATTGCTTGGGATCTACTCAATTCTACAAGCCTTAGTGTCAAATACTTGAGTCCAGCAAGCAAAAAAATCATTTCCTACTACTCTGCACCCTCAACAACCACATACTATTTTAGATCATTGGCACCCATGTCTTTTAGTCTTCCCCTGTCCTATTTCAGCACCTTCAACTCGAACAAATTCACCCTCCCTAGAGATAAGTTTAGTGGTCTCTCATACATGATCAAACCATCTTAGACAATAAAGGCATCATTAAGCACCCCACAACCTTAGCAAGATAGATATTTCTTCAAATTGATTCAACCCACAATAAAAGAATACAAGGCCAGGTTAAGTAGTGCTCAGCCAAGAACATACACAATAGTTAAAGTCAATTCACGGGCTGAGCGGCCACCATCCTGGTATAGCTTGGGTAATAATCACAGATATGAGGAAAATGTAGTATAATTTTGTAGTTAAGTTCATGCACCAAACAAAGAGCCAATAAAGAGATGCACACAGCAATGGAAGATGAAATGGGCAGAAGAGCATGCATTAGGCTAAAGCTCGTATAATGAACTTACCCCCAGGCAAGGAGGAGGACTTTCTCATAGAAAACGGTTGACAATTCAGAATGGGCCAGGCTGTAATAGAAGTAGCAAATATCAACCACAAGATGCTAGAATAAATAAATTTAAATGTGTTTATGAATGAGAGAAAATAATAGATGTACCTCAAAGCCCAAAGCCGAAGGTATGATGCAGTATTGGAAACGGCACCAAGAACAAACTCAATGGAATGTATCATTTGATGTACAAAGACCTCGCTAAAATTGAATTCCTCATGATGTTGCCTTGCAGAATCAGGTTCCATATCCAGATCCATCTCAGAGGTTCCGAGGATCCCATATGTACGCCCTTGAAATCTCTAGAAAATATATTGCCAATGAAGAAAATAATTAATTACTATTTCATAAAACAAGTCCTTCAAGCAATACCCCCTCCATTTATTACTACCCTGGACAGATAAAATACTGAAACCTGACAACGTAAGACTCTCGGACTCAATAATGTCAAACTTAGTCCACAACCACTAGAGAAGCTCACTTATTTAGACAATAAAAAAGAATATCAAGTTTGTTGATTAAAACAAGTGCTTCATTAGCTCTCCAGGAACTTTAAAACGCCATTGACCCTTTGGAACACAATGTGCAGTGGAATCATGAGAATAGCAGATCAAATCACATTTGCATGCATGCAAAGCCACAAATACGGTTGCCTGTGCATGTGAGTGAGAGAGATGGAGGGCAAGACTTCTATTCCCCAGTGGAATGCTTCATAAAAGTTTCAAACGTCTCAAAAAGACATAAGCTTCCTACGTCAATCCTCTGCTGACACAATTATAAGAGCTTATAACTTGGGACTTGTTGCATTAACTATTCAAAAAAAAATTTCCTGGATAATAAAATTCACACTGTTCCAATGGAACGAAAAGGATTTGATTACTATAAACAGCACCCACATGATCACATGATGAACTTTCTGCCAATACAGATCTTGTAATCATCAGTGTCTTAGGCCCATTTGGTTCACAGGAATAGAATGGAATGGGCATGGAATGTAGCAAGGAATGTAAAGAGCTGAAAAGGAACAGTAATAGGGTACGCCTGCATTTGTTGGGTTGTATGAAAAATATCAATTGGATCCATTGAAAAACATTTTTGCTTTCACTTCCAATTTTATGTTCTGTTCTAAATGATTTATTACAATACCATTTTAATACACAGATTAGCCAAGTCAAGTTGGAATTGAATTTAAGTATAAAACTTTGTAATTTTTTTAGCATTTATTCTACATATTTTATTACACATATGAAACTGTGTATTTATCTTTCGATCTTGAATTACTATAAACAAGCTGGAAAGGAACTTTAACTTCTGTTGCGTCAAGTCGATGAACACAACCTTCAATTACTATATTTCATGGGCGACAACCACAATCCAATTCTACACATGAGCGTCCTAGGGGAAAAAAACAGAAGTTTATGAAGAAATAAGGAAACCAACAGTTACAAGCATAAACATAAACTAATTAAACATAACTAGGAGACTGAGTAATATTCAAGAAAGCTATTCAATTTGTCCAAGATTAGACATAGAAAAGCGAATGCTGGAGAGTACCTGAGAGTGAAGCTTCTTCAAAATAAATGGTTTTGGGAAAAGCATCCATGGAACTGCAATAACCGCCAAAAGCAACAATATGATCTGCAAAAAACCTACTACGTATCAACCAACAAGACCCAAAAGTAAATAATTTGATCTCACATGCACACTACAAAGAATGAATGAGAAAAGGACATGCCTGAAGTACTCCCTGGCCCCAAAACAACTGATTCTCACCAAGATCCTCAAAGGGACTCAGAAACATGTAAATCATTACATGATAAAGGTCAGCTTGAGAACCGGTGCACCACTTGATGACAATAAGAAGTGATAGATACCCAAAAAGGCTGTTTAGAAAGATCAACTGTGGCACAAACTGATACCTAACAACAAAGCAAAAAGTAAGTTCCACGTTAATCCAATTAGCTTTAGATGGTGCACCGTGGTAGAAAGAGAGGAAGGGGAGGGGAGCAAATATGCACCTAATATCCAGTGAATTGCTAAAGAAACGAGCATTGAAGTAACTTAATATGATTCCTAGGTTCATCTGGGCCACACCCAATAAAATTGACATCTTCATCTTCAGAGAGTTCAAGAAAGGAAGCTCTGAACGACTGCCACGCCAGCTGGGATCGACACCAAACGGATATGCATCTCGAAATTTGACTAAACCGACAGAACGTGCATCACTATCAAAGAAAACGGTTCTTGTTATTGCACAGAGTAAAAATTAGATTTAGAAAAACAAGAGAGGAAGAAAGAAAAAATATATATTCTAAAATAGCATAAAATAACAGAAAATCTCCGTCAATATGAATGATGGATCATTGGACAGGAAAAGCATGTATTCTTGAGTATGGATAGAAAATGCCACGTAATTAGTTAGAACGATTCAGATATGACCAGCGGTATGCATACAGTTGACATAAGGCAACATAAAAACACTACAAAGCACGGACACTTCTAAGAATGTATTGTGTCCATGACAGGCACCAACACTTTTCAGACAAGGACATGAATTTAAACCAATGATTAAAATCAAAACAACATGGATTTGAAGTTTAAACCTATTTATCACTCCTCCTTTAGGCTTTTTAATTTTAGCAACCATAAAGCCCAAAACTTCTAACTAGTTTGGGAATAGAGCCTTTTAAAATAGGTATTGACTATTTGTTCACACTTCTTTTCCACCATATAGAATGTAGAAAATTATTTTTTACTATTTAGACATAACAAAATATAAATATATTTGTAACAAATGAAGAAGTTGTGGTTACCTGTGTATATACATAATTTTGTCCCCACAATGTCAGTGTCCTAATTCTTTTTTAAAATTGCCATGTTGGCATGTCTGTGTCATGTCGCGTCGCGTCGTACCGATGTTTCTTAATGAAGACATAACACATCATTCATTTTATTATCAAGAAGAACCACAATGAGTAGTGAACTTCCTGTACATATTGTAATTAATTATGATCAAATCAGATTCAGAAATATGACAGTGCATATGCTGACTGTAATATCAACCCTAATTCCATTGACAAAGAATCAAACTACTACTTAATAAGACTTAAACCATTAACCACCCTTGACCCCATTACAGAATTGACTACAAACTATGTACAACAGAAGGAGCAACTAAAATTAAAATTTGGTAAATGAAATTGCCACCTATAGACCAGGTGAACAATTATTTATCTTAATCGAATATCAACTAATCCTAGTGCACTAAAATCAAGCAGTTAAGCAACCTATTATGACATAAACTAACAATGAAATAAGAAATCATTTTTTTCCTTCTGGTAAGTGATGTAATATTATCAAAACTGACACCAAGGCACCAAGAAGAAGCAACCCCCTTACAAATGATGTGCACAGACAAAAGAATAAACCACTTTATACTCCATATTATTTACAAAATCCACAAATCTCCCAATAGAAGGCTCCACCTTCCAAGACACCCTAGGTGAAAAAGTCTCAAAAATTACTTTTCGGAGAATATAAGATTCCTCAACTCCCTCAAAAAAACATTGACTCTTTGCATTCCAAATACACCACATCAAGCAAAGGACAGTTGCACTACATGTCTTCCTTCTTCTCTAACTCAAGTTGCACGCTCTCCAGCTATGTAACGTCTTGACCACCGTCCTTGGGAACACACAAGACATACCAAATAATGCTCAAAGAAATGATCATAAGAACCCTGCAACTTTAACGTGAAAAAATATCCTATCTTAAAAAAAATGTAATGAATCCATTATAGCCAAAAAAACTTACATATAACTATTGGATCTACATTGATTATCATAGTTGTTACCCTTACATCCTTAATTAAAATCTGGTTTGTTGGCCTAGTAAGCTTGGTTATTGGTCCAAGCTACCACATTCTAAAGCATAGATATGACAGATGCTATGTTGCATAAACTCTTCTAAATTTGTGAATTATTACCCGTGTTGGACTTGACACTTGGGTTAGGACATGGAATGTGTCCAACATGTCTAGTAGGACATGCACCCAACAAATATTTTTAAATAGTAGAGCTTAATATGAAACTATTCCTAAGACTCCCATTCTATGCACAAAGAACTCTATGTTTGTTTGTAAACACCATTTACCCTAAATTAAGGAAAAAAATATTTACGAAATATGAAATTTAATTGTGTCCTAGACTCCTAGTGTCCTTGGACATGAGACACAGATGAATTCAACACTTAAAACACATATTCGCACCTGACAGGCCAGTACCCATAGTTGAGTCCATGTAACATAGCACATATGTGATTGTACACAACTGACTTAATATGGACTACATGAATTTTTCACCAATTTATATATTTCTCATATGATGTTTTCACCAATTTATACAATATACGTGCATTTTTGTACAAAGACAGCACACCAACGGCATCGAGAAGATACAGAAATTCATTCAGGGGCCAAAAGTAGCTCTAACGATGTAATCAGGCGTTATATCTCTTCTTCAACAATCACAAGGCCTAGAGTTTATACTGGCAGAGAAGGCATTGGAAATCAAACCTACTAGGAAACTGAGAAAAGTAATAGTTTTGTTTCATTTGGAGATTTATTAAAAGAAGAAAAAGAAAGATAAACGAGATATACCTGCATGTAGTATCTCGGCATTTGTAAGCAGACCCTCCAAATATGTGATAAGGAACAGAAAAAAACTCATTGTAAATTAGACCACAGTAAATTGAAAAAAGTGACATCAAAAGGAGCACATAGCGGCCACCAAATAGCATCTCCATAAAACTTCCAAGTTTCTGACAGGAAATGAATGCTCAAGTTAGATTGAATGAATAAAACACACGCACAAAACAGTCTGTAGATACTATTTAAATGGCTCAGCAAAACTGATATATATTCAGTTAATAAATTATGCACATCAAATGTTATCCCCATGAATCATAAACAGCCACCACTTGTGTTGATCATGTTTCGGTTACTTCATGAATTTTAAAAATCATCAACCAAAGGGTGCAAAGTTAAGCTTTTCCAAAATTCAATCAAATCTTTTGTTCTTGGCCCTCATACCTGAAGAGACTTCAAATTGCACTTTTCCTAATCAATGCTGTGAAGGAGATAAGATGCAAATGAGTCAGACCATCTCATTTTAGTCTTTGTTACCACCTAGTGGAGCCATAATTAGGTTCCCAAGGATGATCTTCTGATGTTGGTTTTCTTAAGAGTGACTTGTAATACCAGATTTTGGCAATATTACAAGCCTTTCTCTCAATCAAGTAATTGGTAGAGTCCAGAAAATCTCCAGAACAATCCAGCTCTAAATTAATCGAAACCACTAATCTATAGCAAATTTTAACTTTTGCAGCATTAGGTAATTTAAAATTTAGGATGGAGTTCCAATAGCCTCACCAATGTAAAATGTCAACGCATACAATTCTTGACACAAGATATAGCAACCACCTACCCAATAAGTTGTTCCTCTATATCACTTTTACATCTTAAATTATGGTATTCATAAGTTTGAGTTCCAAAACCAGACAGGATTATCAGACTAGTTGACAGAAGAACTGCGACCCTGAGCAGGTCAAATTACACTTGGCATTCATATCAGAATGAAACACAGGAGGTAGAGTTTCACTAAACAAAACTGCACTAGTCATAGCAAATGGGGAGGAGGATTCACCAGGGAGAGGGGAGATGAGAAGTTCAATGCATCACCTAAAAAGAACAAACTTTAGCAATGGAGTTTCCATCTGCTATTCTCCATTTATCAAGATATTACCATAGACTTATCAAAGTTCAAAACAGTAGAGAGTCATTTTCAAACTATGTTTACCACTTTGGTGCAGCCATCTGGTAGCACTACCCCATGCAGCTTCACATATATATATATATAGAGAGAGAGAGAGAGAGACACACACACACACACACACACACAAACAGACGAGAAGGGGTGGAATGGCGCCCATGCACCCATGCATTTTGGTATCATAGCAAGCACAGGCACCAATATACCCGTTTGAGAAGCTCTTCAAATTGGTTTAACAACCATACAAGGGTGTGCAGGCTGTAACAACTGCCTGTCCAGATCTCATGCAATACCTCATTTAGAAGGTCATCTGGTTTGACATCTATGATATTTATTATTAACCGAAGAAAAAGTGCTTACATGACTGACTGTCAAATTGATTGCTCATATCCACATATTTGTCAATATTGCAAATATTAATTAGAAAGCGGATTTATTTTTGCTTTTTTTTTTTTTATTAATATCAGCTCGGTATACTTAAATGATAGAGAGCCAAAAAATCTAAGCATCAGAGGTCCATGAGCAGATATGACACACAAAAATGGAAAGAAAAAAAGAACTATCTGGATTCAACAAAAGAGTATGTATACATCCCTTTGCCTTCCAAAAGTCGCTGAGAATATATTTAAAAGTCTTGAACTTTAACTTCACACACAAACACTCTGAAGGGTAAGAAATTGTTCCAACTCTTGATTTCCAATTCCAACCAACGAACCAACCAACAACCATGTTATGCAACACAACCACTATCCAAGCATCTCTACTCCTTGTACCAGCATTCATTCACCAACCTAACATCATGTTGTAACTCCAATCAATGAAGCAAAACCAATTAAAATCTTATACCCAGAACGAATACATAGATGTTTAATAACCAAAGATCCAATCAAGCACTTGTACTCCTTGCCCAGTACATGTAAAATTAATATATAAAAGAACAAATAAGTAAATAAAATAAAACCATCTAACTAGAAAGTAAATGATTCCAACACTTCCCGTTGGAAACATCACAAGCTCTAGTTTAAAACTACCAAAAAACAAAAAAAAAAAAAAACATAGAATAAAGACTAAGAACGCAACTTGTGTTGAATATCCTAAGCTCACAGATCCCAACTATCTACACCACACTTCCAAGCCTTCAGCTTCCTCCAGTAACTTGCTCTAACCAAAAAAATCTCCACAAGGCAAATAAAATTTCATTTTCTTTTTGCATAAAAGTTCACCGACATCCAGGCCTTCGTGGAAGGTGGAACTGACATAACAATAGAACTTTAAATCATAACATATACTTCCATATGTATATAGACAGGAACATAACATCAGGTCATAGCCCCAAAACTTTGAGAATAAAATACAACAAATCCCTCAGCAAACGACAATGGAGAAACAGCCTCCTCACACATGACACTCAGACACCAAATCAGTGCATTTCCCCTGACTGGAAAAACCCCCCATCAACCTCTTATAGCTAGATTGAATCAGAACATTTCTACTAACAATAAGATTCCCAGTCACGCACTTGTACTCCTCACCAAACAAGTGTAAAAATAAAGTAAATAAAACAAGAAAGAACTACATGAGTAGGAAGTAAAGGTACCCAAAAGTTCTCATTTTAAAGCACCTCAATCTCTATCAGGAAAAAAAACACAAAATAGCTTTCCAAATACCCAGAGCACAACTTCTGTTGACGTCCTAAGCCCACAGATCCCCACTATCTACATGCGACCAACTTTCTCCATGAACTTTCTCTAAGTGGAAAAATTCCCATAATCCAAATCAATTTTGATTTTATTTTTGCATATAAGATCATTAACATCCTTAGCTTTCCAGAAAAGTGGAAATGAAATAAAAGGAAAACTGCCAATCATAACATATACAGATACATCAGAGTCCTAATAACTCCCAGTCAGTGCATCTCACTTTATCCCAACCAACCCCCCTCTCCCAGTCTATACATCTTGTTGTATTTACCAATAAATCTTAAGAAAACAGGGAATTTTTCTTTGCTAGTTTTGAATCAGCACTTCAATTCATCACACAATTAGCTAAGATGACTTTCTGGGTAACAATTTCTATAGAAACTACAGAATTAAATATATATATATATATATATCACAAGAGAACTCTGTCAAAACCAGTAATAAAGAGTTGAAAACATCCTTTTTTATGTTTTTATTATTATTTTTTAAGGTTTTTTTTTTTTTTTTCCGGGGGGTGGGGGTGGGGCGGGGAGACAGCTTGAAGGATTCTTGAGTCACATAAAAGATAACAAAAATCGTATAGTTATATGCTGTCTCTGATAACATGATTCATTTCTCAGCTACAAAAAAACAAAGAAAAAATCTATGTCTGAAAAGAGATCATACCTGAGAACCAAGCTTACTTTCGCGAGCTACAAGGAATAAGGCTCCCAACAACAAGCATATTCCATGACCCCAGTCCCCAAACATCACGGCAAAAAGAAACGGGAATGTAATAACAGTATATACAGAAGGATTTACTTCCTGATATCTAGCAACACTGCCAAAAGATTGCTGTATTAGTAATGAGCCCAGTTTTACAGGTGCACATGCAAACCCACTCAAGGCACACACAAAGGATATAGTTTAGCAGCAAAATAGTGTACCCCAAACAACTACAGATACTTCACTTGTTTTTAAATTCTCACCAGCGGACAAAACATGCTATGCATCACTCCCAACAATTGATTTCCTTCTTGGTTACTTAAAATAATGATGTTAACTAGGCAACAATATGTGGCAACTCTGTGGAACTTAAAGTCAACTGAGCTCCCTTAATGTAAACAACCATAGTAAGCAAGGAATGGGTGAACTAAAACACGTGATGCATTCAAATGAGATGAATTATTTTCCTTTTTGGTACGTGGGTAGGCATTTAGATGAGATTATCAAACAAAGCGACTCATCATATGATGAAACCACTGCATAGAATGTTTCGAAGTTACTTTCATTATCATATTTTAAGGGAATTTATGCTCTATTCTAAGATTAACTTTCATTAGGAAAGAACAGAAAAGAAATACGCCCACAGAAAGAAAAAAAAAAAAAAGAATAGCCATATATTTTAACTTACCCATATGCATCAACAATTTCCTGAAATGCATTTGTAAAGCAGTTGGTCCTGAAGTATGTTGGAGGTGATTCCACAGCATCCATTTCGTGAAATATTACACCTACTTGTGAATTGCTATCAAATGTTGCCCGTTGCAGTGCTTCCTGAATCTGTACATAATAAAACCTTTTCCCTCATATAAGGGAAGCAATTGCAGATATCTAGGCCCAACCAACAATCAGATAAGCAGAAAGCAAACTACCTGAGCTTTTGCAAATATTGGACACCAGCCCTCTCCAACAAGACATTTTTTTGTGACATCAAAATTCAGCATATTCAATGTATCATATACAGCTTTCTCCCTTCTAACCTAGAAAAAGGATGATAATTGGACTTACTTTTCATGATCAAATAATAAGAGGCAGTGCCTTCATGCTTTGGATATTTAAAGGTCACAATGCTCATTGAAAAATGACAAGAACCAGAGGATCCTCACACTTACCATGTTCATCCATTTCGTTAGCTGAAATCCGACAGAAGTAAGGGCCTTATTTCGGTGACGGATTCCAGCATCCAAGGTGGCTTCCAATTCAGAGAGACGTGACAAAACCTGCAACCAACAGGTTCAACTATTAGCCAAGAACTGTTCAGCACACAGAACAACTATGATCAAGGTAGTATATACATAAGCTACTTCTGCCCATCAGGCTAAAGCTTAGTTGAGTTGGATTGAAGTTAAACGTATTTTGAACATTACAATATAATGTTTTACTTCGAAATAAGAAACTTTAAGCAGGAAATATACACATATCCCATAGGCTTCATTTGAGAGACAGGAAAGGAAAGGAAAGGACGAAGAAATTAAACACTGATTTCCTTCATAACATGTGCGTTTGGTAACATCTTCAGGCAAAAATGGAGTGAATATATCATCAAACTATTTTTCTTGCAAGCATGTGAAGGAAAGCAGTCAGTCAATTTAACAGCATACTTCTCGAGTTAGTTGCCTCTGTTTCGTAATATCTTCGGGCACAGGATAGCAATTTGCACCAAATGCTTCACAAATTTTCAATATTTTTGTTTTTGCCTGCTCCCCTGAGAAGAACACTACAAATACCATTTTCTCAACCTGCACAGGCAATATCTGAAGAGTCAAATTCTTTGAATTTAAAAATTCAGCTATTGTTCTTCAAAGCAATAGAAAACCAATATAGGACTCAACAAGTGAAGAAAGCATACCCTTAAGAGGTACAATACAACCAAGATTTTCAGATTATAAGTTCTAATAAGAAAATAAGTAGAAAGAACATTTACGATTTATCCCAAAAGATAATAAGAGAAATAAGGAAGAAGATGACCATTTCAGTTGATACAGGATCCAAGATTTGTTCATCAGCTGGTGCCTGATTGAAAAGCATGTTGCCCCTTGTAGCACGAAACAACATCCGCTCAAACCTCAGAACTTTTGATTTATTGATAATCCCACTAACAAATCTTAAACCAGATTGATTTGATGGTCGCATCTCCTGTGGAATGGATTAATTTTATTAAATGAAATCATGTTAATAGTCACTTACCACAAATATTTTATAGTTTATCATGCAAAACAGTATTTAACAAAGCAGACAATTACCTGTTCAAGTAAAGATGCTGTATCTGCATAGTCATCATTAGAGTATACATGATAATCTAACTCTCTTTCCTCTGCAGCCACATGACTATTACTTGAAACAAGGAAACCAACTGCCTGGAATTACCCATGAGAAGGCATAAGAAATGAATCTAAAACTATATTTTAGAAGGAATGCTTCATATATGTACATTGTCAAAAAAGAAACCTTCAGTAATTTGGCATAGGTCCATCCAGGCCTGACTTTCATACTAATATATGTAGATTTAAGTATGTGATATATTTATACTGCATCTGAAATAATGAACATGTTAATAAGACAAAAACAGAGATCACCGGACAGCTTGGGGCTTATCAGCCAATGATTTGATCACGAGTCAAATATAGAAACACCGAGGCTTGAACAGCAGACATACATTCAGAATCTCAAAAGGTGAATTATTCTAGTGATGAGTAGTTGGAGTGAGAAAGTGAAGATAATTTCTTGAGGACGCAATCATTGTTTAATAAGACGGAAATAGATATCACTTGACAGCTTGGGGCTCTCAGGCAATGTTTGGATAGTGACTCACATATAGAAACAATGAGGCCTAAACAGGAGAAATACATTCAAAGGGCTTCAGAAACCTCAAAAGGTTAAATTATTCTAGTGCTTCAAGATGATGAGTAGTAGGAGTGAGAAAAAAAAGATAATTTCTTGAGGATGCAATCATTGTATGAAGTATAAATAAACAAGTTTTGATATCTTTGAGATAGAAAAAGAAAAGGAACCAACAGATGAAAGAAAATCTTTTGATATCACAAAGAAGCAACTTGATTTCCATATGTAAATAGCAAAACAGCAGCTTAGATATATGAAATCGAGGATACATATATGGTAGGTTCCCCCTACAACCATTACTTCTATGACTGTGAAAGGGCATTTATATAAAGAAGCAGCAGATAGAATATTACCAGTCCCTACTGTATATGAGAAAATTGCAAGAAAGATACCTTCTGCAGTACCATCTTGAACTCTAGCAGCTCATTATACGTTTGCTGTAGTTTCTCGCTGTTATGGTTCATTTCAATCAACTCATGTTCATGCTCCGCGAGTTGTACCTGCAATTAAGGGAAAGACAATAATAACACACATTAGATTCACAACTTAATAGAAAAAAATGCACATTATATCCATATGAAAGCTTCCTTCACAAGAAAGAGGAATTGGGTCTTCACTTCTTGACCATTTCTTACAGTCAACGGCAGATGGATATTGCTGGCACCAGAAGGAGAAAGAAAAGAAAAGAAAAAAGAAAAAAAAAACCCAGCCAGAAAGGGAAGGAAAATAACATGAACTTATGGAAAAAATAAAGTCCACTTGTCAGTAGCTGAGAGTAACAACTATAAAATGGACCTCTAATTCCTCCAACTCCACGTCTGGTTGCAAAGCAGGACGAGCAGAAGACATTAGACCGGCTTTATGTATTTGATCTTTGAAAAATCGTAGCTTTCTTGACATCTCTGCACATCTTTTTACCTGTGAAATAAGTCCCAAACATGAAATAAAATGTATAAAGGGAGACTGCAGTATATATCATTTCTACCTACAAAAATTATATTGAAGTAACTTTGTTTAGCTCTAAGTTCATACCCCAAGGTAGTCTAGATGGATATTTCCCAACATCCAGGAACCAAAATTCTGCTGGTACAGATTTCATAGAAAGAGAAGACCAACTTACTGAGCTCCTCTATTGTTGTTGTTGGTTTTTTTTTTTTTTTTTGTCTCTCTCTCAACAAAAAGGCAACAAAAGGTTATTAGCTTTGTCCATCATTTGCTGGTATTTGTTAGGATAGGAATAACATGGAAGGTATCCCACATGATGTTAAAAAGCTAAGAAGTTAAGCATTAAAGTGGTGAATCATTAATCTTATTTATTCGTCAACCAATTATACAAAGCATGATTCTTGTTTTTTTGTTCCCTGTAATCTTCCAAAACTGATCCATTGCACTCTCTCCGAAGTGAAGGGCCAAAGGCAAATTGGCAATTTCACAGAATTCAATTTGTGCCCCACCATCCAAAACTCCGTCACAAATTCTCTCTACAGCGAAAGTTAAATGGACTTAAAAGACAGAAAATATCCAATATAAGGAGCACAGGCACCATTCATTGCCACCCCTCTTGTTAAAGACCAATATAAAGGCTAGTGAAGCAGCAGACTTCCATTTCCACTCAACTGAGAGAAACAAAGAATATTTCTACAACTCCAGTGAGATAAAGTATCTCATATCCCAATGTTGTCTGTAACTTTGTACACTTAGATTGCTATAATAGTTGATAGTGTAATTTTATTGTTTTAATAATTAATAGGAACATGATCATGTATATACCAGCAAACTTCTCCCTTCTACGAGTTGAAAAAACATGAAACTGTAAATAGGTTTATCCAGGCAGGAATTTATGCTATGAGCGAATTATATAACAACAAATACTAACGTCTTTCTTTACCACACAAATAACAAAGCTAAAGATTCTTGTACAATATAAATAGCATACAAACCATTCATTACAGGTCAAAAATTTATAACAGATCTGATTGAGCATCCTGTACAACGGCAAACAGCAGTTCTAATAAAAAAATACCTGATTAACAAAAGTTCGTTGGAAAGGGCTTTTATCAGCATTTAACTGCCAAGAACAATTCATAAGAGTCAGTGCTCTGATTAATAAGTACAAGGTAAGCAGAAAAGTCCTTTATTTTTCATTTGGTTAGCCAATAAGCTGACAAGTTTGCAAAGATAACAGAACTATTTGGATAATTAGGGTAAAAGAAATCCCAAGACTGAAGAGAACAACTGGATTTTCAAAAACAACATACTAGTAAAGATAACACAATCCTAACTCCTCACATGATCCTAACACTGAAGAGAACAAACAGGGCCTTAATCTTCATTTTTCACAACAAACAAAATTGGCAGAGTTTCTTCCTAGAAGAAACACAAGGGTGAACAAAAATGCCAAAGTCACTATTTAGTAAAGATTACACAATCCTAACTACTCACCCAATCAGGGCTTTTGTCTATTGAAAAGATTAAAAGTCAAATTAAGAGAAACCTAATAACAGTGAATAAGTGATGGCATCATTGGCATGGACATATTTTAAGGAACTTTCTAATTCTGTGTCCAGAAAACCCTGAAGAGAAGGACTGAATTTTTGAATTAAGTGAGCTTCAATCCATGAGTTAAAAAAAAACGAAAAAGGAAAGGCCAATTAGCTTCAAGATAACCCTCATCATAGTAAAAGGAGAAAGTGAAAATTCCAAGAGCCCAACCATGAATTGTTTAAAATTGTACATCAAAGTGAACATCCAATTCCTATCAAATAACTGGCAAGAACTCTTTCACAGCTTGATCACCAAGAAATTTTTGTCATTATATTCATGTCACTAAGTCAAGTGACCTACATCCTACAGCAAGGATGACGGAAATTGTGTCAACTTAATCTTAAACTGAATCAAGGTCATATTGACCTAGGATTGAGTCCTTTTTGGTCATATATTCAAATAAGATCCCTCAATACAATACAAGGCAGACCTCCAAAAACATTAAAATGCTGTAAAAGTTTCGGACTTGTTTCACGATGGACACTTCAATGAAAAGCTTTTCCAACCTTTAGTCATTATACTGTATATTACAAACAGAATTAAGCAAACGACAGGTTAAAATCCAGACATAGAAATTGAAAATCCCAATGATCAGTAACAAGAAAGAAGGGTCCAATGAAAAGGTTTGACAAACATGGTTACGAGGAAACAGAAGAGCCCAACCATGAATTGTTTAAAATTGTACATTAAAAGTGAACATCCAATTCCTATCAAGTAACTGGCAAGAACTCTTTCATAGCTTGATCACCAAGAAATTTTCATCATTATATTCGTGTCACTAAGTCAAGTGACCTACACCCTAGAGCAAGGATGATGGAAATTATGTCAACTTAATCTTAAACTGAATCAAGGTCATGTTGACCTAAGGATTGAGCCCTTCTTGGTCATATATTCAAATAAGATCCCTCAATACAATACAAGGCAGACCTCCAAAAACATTAAAGATGCTGTAAAAGTTTCGGACTTGTTTCACAATGAACACTTCAATGAAAAGCTTTTCCAACCTTTAATCATTATACTGTATATTACAAACAGAATTAAGCAAACGACAGGTTAAAATCCACGCATAGAAATTGAAAATCCCAATGATCAGTAACAAGAAAGAAGGGTCCAATGAAAAGGTTTGGCATACATGGTTACGAGGAAACAGAAGATCCATCCTCAAAGAACTAAAGCAAGGGTTTACAGGCTTAGACTCTCTAAGATATCAATCACTAAACTAAACAAAGTAGCAATAATAGCATGGTTGTGTGGCCGGTTTTTAGGAGTCTTTAGTCCATTTTGACCAGTAGAAGGGCCTATTTTCACCAGCATAGTGTACCAAAAATAAAGAAATGGACCTTGTTGATAGTGATATCTATATATTTTGCAATCTTTCTTTGAGTCATTTCAAGACAAACCAATCCACTGACACATTTCTCTCTCAAAAGAAGAATGTTGTGAACATATGCATAAATGCCCAGTACTTTGTGATACAATTGGGTATCCTTTATGTTGTTAGCTTCTTGGGAAAGCCCATGGACTAAATGAGGCAAGCAAGTATTGATTTCGTGTACAGTCAAGGTGCAACAAGAACCAAAAGAAGGCCCAAACAGAATATGGATTCAGGCAGCACAAGAAAAAATGCGATAGCTTATGTGCTAATAGAGGGTGTGGCCCCATATAAAGCAAAATGCCAAAAATGATTCATGCAGCAACCAAATAGTTGAAATTCAAAGCCTGGTAAAGCCAACCAAACTCCAAATTTTAGCCTTTGAACTTTGCTTGTTTGCCATTTGATTTGCTTAAAAGAAAGTTCCACATTCCAGCTACAGAACCTTCAAGCATATATGGTCCTCAATATTATTTTGTACAGATTCTCTAGAAATGGCATGTGTACCTAAGTGGATCTCCCTTTGGCACCTTAAATGGATTACATTTTCTTATATTTGAAAAAGATAAGTAAAGATTATAACTCTACCTACATCAACAAAAACATTTAGATTGGGGAGTGGTGGGACTTCCCATTTAGTGTGGTTGACCTTCTCATAGTTGGAGAAGGGGTGGGGTTGGGAAGTGGAGAAGGAAGGCATGGCTTTTGGGCAGCCTTATGCTTGACGTGAATTGTCTTAGGCAGTCCTTCAAGAGAAAGACAACCTATTTGCAAGTTGAAGAACAGAGTTTTCATTATTTTGTATAGTAGGTATTTCGTATAATAGGGTACTAGGGTTAAAGTTTTGGTAAATCCCACTTTAGAGTATTTTTTGGATCATATAGAAACTTTTGAGTGTTGATATGTTTTATTGGGGAGTTTGGCTTTTGGCTTTGGGCACACTCGTAGATGTATAAGGGTGGCATCCCTTTTGATGCCTTTTTCTTACTAAACTTTTATTTATAAAAAAAGGAAAAAGAAAGAAAAAAATCAGGTCACCTATGATTATATAAAAAGAAACCATAGATCAAGAGGTGAAGTACTATCTCAAATAATAACTTCCAACGACATTGCACAAGTTGTGAATTTAAATCGCTAGTTCAAGCCAGTAGGTACAATCCTCTAAGTTCTCCAACACTTTCCACTACAAGCAACATGCAGAGGTTAAACTTTTAAAGAGAGGGCATAATGGTGTCAATCATACACATGGTTTCATCAACTACTTTGAACATTAAATCAACTGCGGAAGACATAAATATCCGAAAGTTTACACTCCTTTCAAAGTTTAACACTAGTCTTAGAACCGAGAACAATTGAGTAGTAAGACATACACAAAGGAAAAAGGATGATGAATGCCCGAAAAAGGTTAGATGAAAATGAGATAAAGGATAAAGGATGAGATGCCAACATACAATCACAATCCTGAATGGCATTAGTACTCAGTTCAAAGAGCTAAGTGATGGGAAAAAGGGTGTGGTGCTTAGATCATAGTGAATCATAATCCTCCCACCTATTATCACAAGCAAGGTGGGTTGGTCATAAGCAGTTCTAACCAGAACAAAATAATTAGGATAAAAGGTGGTCATGAACTGTGAACCCATTCCCTCTCTTAAAACTTAACCAATACATGATGAACACAAACTTTACCAAAATTTCACACATTTTCTAACTGTGAACCCATTCCCTATCTAAAAACTTAACCAAGACATTGTAATACCCGCAACTTCTCCTTGACTGCATTACATCCCTAGTAGGACTAGATAGACCTAACCATAGGTATTATAGGTTGAGAGCAAGGTCCTTCCGAGCCCAATCTTACCCGCATGATTGAAACTCGGTTTCTTAGAAACTCTATCTCCCAAAAAGGGGCTCCGAGGCACATTATACCCGACAAATTCGCACCAAATTTCACCCTAATTTTAAACTTAGGTTTCTCTATCGATTCTCAACGGTTTTTGACGAATTAAGCATCTAAAATTATCCACACTGTGAGCCCGATCCCCTCGTGTTCTTGAAATTCATTTCCGTAGAGATTTGACTTCCCAAAAGGTCCCCGAAAGCCGCTGCACCTGGTAAATTCGCACCTGATTTCACCGAAACTTCAGATTGAGTTTTCTCTCTCATCTGGTAACAAAATCATGCGAAATTTGAGCCTAAACCAATTATATTTTCGAGAGCTTTCTGCCTACGGTTTTGGATTAAGCGTTCAATAAAATTTAAGGTCCCAAACTCAACCATTTCAATCCGAGACTCTCTTTCATCTTACGTTGGATTTATTCCATCCCACCGACTTTGCATGGCTGGCTGCCCACAATTTCATAATACATGTAACACACTCTTTAGGCTGCACCTATGGCCAAGTTAATATTATAAGGTTAATACATGATTCGGAGCTTAGTATATATACATACAATTGGTCACACTATAATAAAACTAACACACACACACACACACTAATCACAATACATAAATTAAATTTAACACACACTTCACACACCTTGCCCTCCACTTGTTGGGCAAGGGATTCCCTGTGCAACCAATTGGTGGCTAAAAGAGAGAGAGAGAGAGAGAGATAGAGATAGAAAAATAGAGAGAGAGAGATAGAAAAATAGAGAGAGAGAGAGAGAAAGAGGAACCCAAGGAGACTGTCTTCCCATGCAACCAGTCCAGCTCATGCATAAAATCTTCTTGCATCCCACATGCTGGGCATGCAAGGCCACTGGTGGCTGCTTATTTAGAGAGAGAGAGAGAGAGACCCATGGCATAGAACTCTCATTGCACCGGCAAGATAACCCACCATCCCTTTACACGATGCACCACCCCCATACTCCTTCTATATATACCTAACCCTACTGCCCTTCCCAGGGGTGTTGTCCATAAGATATGAAGAAAAAAAAAATCTAGAGAGAAAAAGAGAAAAACCGAGAAGAAGAAGGTAGAGAGGGAGTTCAACTCAAAACCATTCGAAGGGGTAGGTATAGAACCTTCTTCCCCACCCCTCAACCTACCTAAACCCAGCTAAACCAACCCAATGGCAAGCCGTGAAACTTGAGAAAAACGGAGGGAGAAAGAAGAGAGTTTCACTGGTCATAAGGTCATAGCAAGCCAATGCAGGGCCTAAGGCCTACCACAGAAGTATAAGGCTTCTCCAAGACCTCTGTGAAGTCCTAGGGAGGCCTCCTATCTCTGTGTATGCGTCAGAATGGCCGAACTCTTCGGAAAATCATCCCTGGGCCGTAACTCCGGCCACCGTTGACGACGAGTCCACTTGGGACTTCTTCGTCTCAACGTCAGGAACAACTTTCATTAAGGATGTTATTCCAGAAAATCACGGGAAGGTGGTGAAAAACCCAATTGCAGGTCTGGAGCCTAGGGTTTCACCATGCCGCCGGGCTTTTCAACCGTTAAACGGCCACCACAGGTCGAGCTCTAGCCATAAGTGTATAGCTCAGGTCCTTAGCTATCTTTGGGTTACACATACATGACCAAGAAGTACGGTGGATGGCCGGATGTAAGGTTGGAAGCACCACCAGTCGCAATGGAGAAATGAGAAGGTTGTGTCTTCCTACCCCAGGCGCGTGCTAGCGCATGGCTGCTCTAATGGCCACCAAATTTTGGTGGCATGGTCCCCGTAAGCATTTGAGTCTACCTTAAATTTTCTGAAATTTTTTTGATATGTCTATGATTTTCTATAAATTAAAAACAGTATTCTGACACAGAAAATAAATTATAAATGGAAAAAATCTAAAATTTTACTAGTGGACCTCTAAAAATATGAGGAATCCAAATATGGGAGAGTGCGGGGTCACTGGACCTCCTGGTAAAATCTGAGATTTCACCCCCGAGTTTCGATACCGGACAATGTCGTTCCTGATGGGAGACAGGAGGGTTCCAACGGACCTATCCCACCGAGCCTACCCTTACTAACAACTCTAATATTGCTATTTCTCTAATTATTTAGCACTTCAAATAACAATTACCGATTTACTAGATTTATTAGGAAATTTCGGATAATCGTGACAAATAAGCTAGAATATTATTCCTTCACAGACAGTACGTGAATCAAAGACCAATTTAACCCGAACATATCATCAGGGTAGGAACCTATGCATTCTTTAAGATGCATGTTCATTTCTTTCCTACTGAATGATTTGCAAATTACTGTGTTTGACCTTACGCTTCCTACCAACTATCTTATTGAATATAATGCTCTTTTATAAATGATTTCAAAATGTACATTCCTTGCATACTTGCATCACTGGGGAAGAATAAAAATGGAACAACCGAAAAGGAAAAGACCTCAGATTTATAACATGGGTGCACCTGACTGGGCTTGATACTTGGGACTATCATGGGTTGGTGTCACTGGGCTTGATATTAGGCTAGATGATCATGGGTAGGCCCCACTGAACTTGATGACAGAAGATGACCCATGGGTGGGTCCCATTGGCCCGGGCAGAACATACCTACATAGATCCTAGAATTGATAAAAAGAAACTACAAGAGACGTATGTATGCCATGTCATTCTTTTACTGCATTGCATTTAAACCTGTACTTTATAGAAATCATAGATTTTCTTACTGGGTTTCGCAGCTCACTCCTATCTTATGGGACATTTTTAGGAGTTGAGGCATCAACCGGTTTTCTAAGCAAATGAACATGTGGGAACGAGTCCCCTTTGCTATCACGTTGTTTTAAAACTTTTGAGTTAACTAGTTTTATTTTGGACTGTATTGTAATGAGACATTTTGCTAAGACTCCACTAAGTTTTTGTTTATAATGTAATGATAATTAAACTATTCTGAATTATGGTGAGATTCATGTTTGTCATGCCTTGTTAAACTTATGAACCCCCATCCCCCCTCACTGTTGCAACCTAGTGAGAGCGAAGTCAGGTCGTAACAGAAGTTAGTATCAGAGCACAGTTTTAAGTCATTAGGGAGTTAAACCCCTTGCATGTAAATGCATCCTTTACATTACCTTTTTAGTATCAACTGAGTATTAATGCTAACTCTCATATGCAGATGAACCTATCTATTTGGGATGACCTGCTGATGCATCAGCTTGAGATAGAGAGAGACATAAGGGATAACTGTAGGACAGTGACTCGCACCCAAGCCAAGACCCTCCTTAGAACTGAGATCGCAAGAGTTGCTTAACGATGAGGACATCTCCCTAGAAACCATCAAGATGCCATTATCCGAAATAGAGTGACTTCTTTAATAGGGATAGTCCAGGAAATGTCTGAGGTGGTAAGAAACCCTGCTGAGTATCAACAGTTGACACTAATTATGTAATTAGCTAGAGAGTTACCACTACTTGGAGTCCATGGCCATACCGAGCCACCTCCACCACCCCCAGTTGCACAGGGACAACAGTTTGCCCCACCTACGACACCACATCCTGTTTACCAACCACCATCCCCTGAGTACCATCCACTAACTCCAGAATGTCTGTGGACAACCCAACGCGGCAGTAACTAGCCCTATCATACCTATGGCCTCAACAACCCCGGTGATGATGTTTCGGAGAGCGAGGGAGAGCTCGAGGAGGATATGGACATGTGATTGTATCTGTTTTTCTTCTAGTATCTCTGGTAGTATTTACGGTCCTCCATATTTTGGGATAGTTGTAAATGAGAGGAGCGAATCAGAGAGCGTTAGACTATTTTGTAGTATTTATCTAGCACCGTATGTACTTATCTTTTCCTTAAGACTATTATCGGCTTAGTAAATCTTATAGTGACTTCTTGATTTATGGTTAAGCAAAATAGAAATCTAACTTAATTTTATAACCATTCTAGATGACAAGGACTAGGACGGGGACGGAAAATAGTGGGAGCAACGAAAACCCATCCAACACCCAGTTGAACCAGATTTTACAAAGCCTGCAAGCTATGACAAATCTGCTGCAACAATAGATTTTGCTAAACCAGAGATACCACCAGAGATACTAGAAGAAAAACAGATACAATCACATGTCCATATCCTCCTCGAGTTCTCCCTCGCTGTCCGAAACATCTATCACCGAGGTGATTGAGGCCATAGGTATGACAGGGCTACTTACCGATATAGGGTCGTTCACAAACATTTCTAAAGTCAGTAGATGGTACTCAAGGGATGGTGGTTGGTAAATAGAAGGTGGTGCCATAGATGGGGCAAACTGTTGTCCCTGTACAGCTGGGGTAGTGGGGGTGGTGGGGGTGGCTCGGTATGGCCATGGACTCTAGGTAATGGTAACTCTCCAGTTAATTGTATACTTAGTATCAACTGTTAATACTCAGCAAGATTTCTTACCACCTAAGACATCTCCTGGACTATCCCTATTAAAGAAGTCACTCTATTTCAAACAATGGCATCCTGATGGTTCCTAGGAAGATGTCCCCATCGTTGAGCAACTCTCACGATCTCAACTCTAAGGAGGGTATTGGCTTGGGTACGAGTTACTGTCCTGCAGTTATCCCTAATATCTCTCTCTACCTCAAGTTGATGCATCAGCAGGTCATCCCAAATAGATAGGTTCATCTGCATATAAGAGTTAGCATTAACACTCGGTTGATATTAAAAAGGTAATGTAAAGGATGCATTTTACATGCAAGGGGTTTAATTCCCTAATGACCTAAAACCGTGCTCTAATACCAACTTCTATTACGACCCGACTTCGCTCTCACTAGGTTGCGATAGTGAGTGGGGATGGGGGTTCATAAGTTTAACAAGGCATGACAAACATGAATCTCACCATAATCCGGAATAGTTTAATTATCGTTACATTATAAACAAAAACTCAGTGGAGTCTCAGCAAAATGTCTTATTATAATATAGTCCAAAATAAAACTAGTTAACTCAAAAGTTTTAAAGCAACAGGATAGCAAAGGGGACTCGTTCCCACATATTCATTTCCTTGGAAAACCAGTTGATGCCTTAACTCCTGAAAATGTCCAATAAGATAAGAGTGAGCTGCGAAGCCTAGTAAGAAAATCTATGATTTCTATAAAGTACAGGATTAAATGCAATGCAGGAAAAGAATGGCATGACATACATATGTCCCTTGTAGTTTCTTTTATCAATTCCAAGATCCATGCAGGTATGTCCTACCCAGGCTAATTCAAGCCAATATGACTCACCCATGATTTATCCTCCGTCATCAAAGTCCAGTGGGGCGCACTCATGATCATCTAGCCCAATATCAAGCCCAGCGACACCAACCCATGATAGTCCCGAGTATCAAGCCCAATCAGGTGCACCCATGATGTAAATCTGGGGTCTTTTTCTTTCCGGTTGTTCCATCCTTATTCCTCCCCAGTGATGCAAGCATACAAGAAATGTACATTTTGAAATCATTTATAAAAGAGCATTATATTCAATAAGATAGTTGGCAGGAATGCGTAAGGTCAAACACAGTAATTTGCAAGTCATTCAGTAGGAAAAAAAATGAGCATGCATCTTAAAGAATGCATAGGTTCCTACCCTGATGATACGTCCGGATCAAATTGGTCCTTGATTCACGTACTGTCTATGAAGGAATAATATTCTAACTTATTTGTCAGGATTATTCAAAATTCCCAATCAATCTAGTAAATCGGTAATTGTTATTTGAAGTGCCAAATAATTAGAGAAATAGCAACATTAGAGTTGTTAGTAAGGGTAGGCTCGAAGGGATAGGTCCGTTGGAACCCTTCCCGTCTCCCGTCAGAAATGACATTGTCTGATATCGGAACTCGGGGGGTGAAATCTCAGATTTTACCACGAGGTCCAGTGACCCCGCACTCTCTCATATTTGGGTTCCTCATATTTTTAAAGGTCCACTGATAAAATTTCAGATTTTTTTTCATTTATAATTTATTTTCTATGATTTTCTGTGTCAGAACACTATTTTTAATTTACAGAAAATCATAGACATATTAAAAAATTTCAGAAAATTTAGAGTAAGCTCAAATGGTTATTGGGACCATGCCATCAAAATTTGGTGGCCATTGGAGCAGCCACGCGCCTGGGATAGGAAGGCACAGCCTTCTCCTTCCTCCACCGCGACTGGTGGTACTTCCAGTCTCACTTTCAGCCATCTACCATACTTCCTAGCCGTGCATGTGTAACCCAAAGATAATTAAGGATCTAGGCTACACACTCATGGCTAGAGCTCAACCTGTGGTGGCTGGAGGTGGCCGTTTAACGATTGAAAAGCCCGGCTGCATAGCGGAACCCTAGGTTCCAGACCTGCAACTGGGTTTTTCACCGCCTTTCCGTGATTTTCTGAAAACACATTCTTCATGAAAGTTGTTCTTGACGTCGAGACGAAGAAGTCCCAAGTGGACTCATCGCCAACGGTGGTCAATGGCCGGAGTTACTGCCTGAGGATAATTTTCTGGGGAGTTCGGCCTTCCAGGGCCATTTCGGCGCATGCACAGAGGTAGGAGGCCTCCCTTAGACTCCACGGAAATCCTGGAGAAGCCTAATACTTTTGTGGAAAGTCTCAGGCCCTGCATTGGCTTGCTACAACCTTATGACCGGTGAAACTCTTTTCTTTCTCTCTCGATTTTTCTCAGGTTTCACGACTGGCCATGGGGTTGGTTTAGCTGGGTTTAGGTAGATTAAAGGGTGGGGAAGAAACTTTTCCCTTCAAATGGTTTTGCACTGAACTCCCTCTCTGCCTTCCCCTTCTTAGTTTTTCTCTCTCTCTTTAGATTTTTTTTTTCTTCGCATCTTATGGACAGCACCCCTGTGAAGGGCAGTAGGATTAGGTATATATATAGAGGGAGTATTGGGGTGGTGCATCGTGTGAAGGGGTGGTGAGTTATCTTGCCGATGCAATGGGAGTTCTATGCCACGGGTCTCTCTCTCTCTATCTAAATAAGCAGCCACTAATGTCCTTGCATGCCCAGGATGTGGGATGCAAGAAGATTCCATGCGTGAGTTGGGTTGGTTGCATGGGGAGACATTCTCCTTGGATTCCTCTCTCTCTCTCTCTCTCTCTCTCTCTTAGCCACCAATTAGTTGCACTGGAAATCCCTTGCCCAACAAGTGGAGGGCAAGGTGTGTGAAGTTTGTGTTAAATTTAATTTATGTATTGTGATTAGTGTGTGTGTGTGTGTGTTAGTTTTATTATAATGTGACCAATTGTATATATATATATACACTAAGCACCGAATCATGTATTAACCTTATAATAAGGTATTAACTTGGCCGCAGGTGCATTCTAAAGAATGTATTACATGTATTATAAAATTATAGGTAGCCGGCCATGCAAAGTTGGTGGGATGGAATAAATCCAACATAAGATGAAAGAGAGCCTCGGTTCGAAACGGCTAAGTTTGGGACCTCAAATTTTATTGAATGCTTAATCCGAAACCGTAGGCAGAAAACTCTCGAAAATATAATTGTTTTAGGCTTAAATTTTGCATGATTTCGTTACTAGGTAAGAGAGAAAACTCAATCCAAAGTTTCGGTGAAATCAGGTGTGAATTTACCAGGTGCAGCGGCTTTCGGGGACTTTTTGGGAAGTCAAATCTCTACGGAAATAAATTCGGAGAACACGAGGGGATCGGGCTCGCAATGTAGATAATTTTAGACACTTGATTCGTCAAAAAACCGTCGAGAATCGAGAGAGAAATCTAAGTTTAAAATTAGGGTGAAATTTGGTGCGAATTTGTCGAGTATAATGTGCCTCGGAGCCCCATTTCGGGAGATCGAGTTTGTAAGAAACCGAGTTTCAATCATACGGACAAGATTGGGCTCGGAAGGACCTCGCAACTTCTCCTTAACTACATTACATCCCTAGTAGGACTAGATAAACCCAACCATAGATATTATAGATGAACACAAACTTTACCAAAATTTCACACATTTTCTGGAAAACAATTGAAATGGTCACCCCTAAATATTGGGTCAAGCATTTGTAAAAAAAATTGACCATATAGCCAAAATCAAAAAGTTTAGAGAACAAATAAATTTTTTAAATTGACCAAGTAAGTTAGTAATTTGGTCAAATTATTCAAATTTCATCACGTATTGGAAAAGCAGCGCAACTCACTGTTGTCAATCTACATGGGATAGGGAAAAACTAATTGGATATAGTATTAGTTTAAGACAATGCCTTCCTTAGAGACAAACACCACCACCCCCCCAAACAACCAAACACAACCCCGCCATGTTCCCAAAAGAACAAAAAATGAAGGAAAGAAAGAGTAATTGAGCTCAATAATGGCAACAGTACTCATTTTCCTCATCACAGAACATCGACAAGGAAGTCATCACCTACGCCCACCTCCTTAACCCAAAATATAGTTCCTCACTTACAACCTGCACATGAAACATCAGAAATAGCTACCACTAACACCACAATTCAACTTAGTGTATATGCCTGCAAGGGAGCGTAGTGCGTAAGTAAGATCCTTAAAATTGTGTGAAACCTTTGTTCCGCTAATACAGCACGTAAAGACTCGAAGCATAGAATTGCACCGCGAGTACATCCAAGATCATCCCCAGTTGCAAGAATCCTAGTTATAAAACAGTACTTGGGTGCAATTTGCGTACGTACAGACAATCAGAAGGTCCAAAGAGCATATAAACGTCCTAATTTTTTGTGAACATAACAGATTTCAAGACAGGGAAGATCATTACCAATTACCCACATATATGCAAAAACAAGAACAGCAATTCAAGACCAGTACCGCTAAATCCAAATTATGAATGTAATGGATACATTGTATATATAGATACATGATATGCGAAACAATATTTATCAAAAGGATAAATAAATTGGATCCGAGTTTGGGAGTGTACGTCGCGGAATTGGAGGAGGCCGAGCTCGCCTAGGTAAGAGACGGATCGTTGAGCGGACTCGACGGGTATTATAAGCTGAACGAGAGTCATCTTCTCCGAGCGCATCAGATCCATGGCTGGCAAGTTGTCTACGTACTCCATTTTCCATCAACCGACTGGTGATTCCAATGGAATTGGAGGGAGGGAGTACCTAGATCTCCAGATCTGATGAAGCAAAGAGAGTCTCTCTCTCTCTTATATACATGTGTGTATTGTGCTTTCTCTCTCTATATGTATAGTGTGTGTGTGAATTTCGATGGCTCAGTTTCAAGTTTTCCCTCGGCAACTGCCATTGGAATAGGGAAATTTGCGTGCTTCTCATCGGAGTGGATAAATTAAAGCAACTTCGTGGAAGAAACACGCTACGATAGTCAACTGAATCGCACATTAGGCTGTGTTTGGAAAAAATAAATTACTTCTATTTATTTTCTTTTCTCCTTTCAGTAATTTGATATTTTGTTTTTTGTAAAATCAAACTGAGAAAAACAACTATTTTTTCTAGAATTTCTCCCACACTCACTATCCCCTCATCTCTCTTTATTTCCTTAAGTTCCAAACACACCCTAACTTTTGAAGAACATAAAAGAATGTTAAGCGATGTTCCAAGTCTTCTACACCTCAAGTTTTCTCAGTGGTAGAGCCACTACAATTTTTTTTTTTTTTTTTTTGTGGAGATAAACCTAAAATGCTAGAAAGATAAAATTAAATTAAGTGATGATGGTCAATAAATTTACAGATATGCAAATTATTATTACACAACATTTTATTGCAAGTTTTTTTAAATATAAGTTGCAAAAATAATAAAAATTTGAAGTAAAAACACAAAGTTTTGTTGGCAAGATTGTGCGCATATAATATAAGCAAAGATGTATATTTTGTGAGCAACTTTTGAAAATAGGAGCTTTATTTGTAAATTTTTAAAATTAAAAGTTTCTTTTGATTTATTGACTTATTAGAATGCAGCAATAATGGTCTTAAATCAATTTAAAAACAAAATACAAAAACCACTTATGAGAAGTATGGTGCGTATATTGGACCAGCTATTAATTATCTTATTTAAGTAGTTTATTATATTTTTCTTAAAAATATCAAAAGCATAAATAAAAAGTTAATAAACTATGATATAATTTAGTTTTAGCAGAAAAATATAGTAAAACTATCCATTGCCATTCCTCAAAAAGACCTTATTTGGCCTTCTAACAAAATCATGTCATCCCTCCTCCTCTCGCAAATAGTAAATCCCCGAAATTCGGCCTGACTGAATTGGCATTCACTAATTTGCAAAAGGAAGAGAGATGACGTAATGCTCTTAAAAAATTAATTTTCTTTTTTTCTTGCTTTAAGATCATTGTTTTTTTATCATTGTTGTCTTATTAGAGTGGGACCTAATGATGAACTTTCAACTCGTTTGGTTTTTTTTTTTTTTTAAAAGCATTTATTTTTTTTCTCGAAAACAAAAAGTTGATACAAGAAACTAGTTTGTAAAATGTTTTCAAATTGTTTTTTTTTCCTAAAAACAACATATTTTTAAAAATATTAAAAATACCCACAAAAACAATGAAAATGAAACCACAAATACCAGAATGCACTTTTTTCTTTACCTCATTAATTTAGTACAGCAAATTTACGACATAATGACATCAGGTTAGGTTTTGCTGGCACCAGAGCTTAGGTTAATGCATGATGTCGACATTATCATTGAATCCATGATCTTATAAGTCGATGTACAGTCACAAAGCATAACACCTTCGGTTACTTATATATAAATATTATCTTGAGATCAGACTTCTAACTTTTCTTATCACCAGAGCTTGTTCCAATTGGAATGACTGGACATGCGTTTTGCTTAGTGCTAATATTTTCAGTATACCCAGTGCTAGAATTTTTTATATAGCTTTTTTTAATGAAAAATGGTCTTTTTTTTTTTTATAAAAACTTATACAAAAACAATAAAAATCATAAAGCGATAACATTGTTATAATTAAGAGGTATCATAATAGGTATTATATATGTTTTAAATTGGAAGGCTATCATTCAATCATCATATCATAAAATTTTGTATATTTTTTTAGTTATATAACCTTAATTACATTTATTTATTAACCTGAAGAATTATGTCGGGAGCCTCATCCTTGACATGGTGTAGCTGTGGTAAGCATAATTCAATTTATTAATTACAAAGTTTTAGATTCGAAATCACTTACATGCTGTCAATTTTTTGGTGATACTCTTAGGTTTTTTGGCTCAATAATTACTTAGCTTGTGTAGAGCAGAGGACTACATAGGCACGTATTTGGTCGAGATATATACAAACTGGTCCAAACAGTGGGTCATAAAATAAAATAAAATAAACTAAGTTTCGGAAAGGCACATGACTTGACATGAACAAAACCAAAATAAAACTAAAAGTTGGGAAATATATAGATGAATGAAATTTAAAAAAAAAAGAATAAAATAAAATAACTAAATATAATATACTCTTTACCCTTAACGAGGGAACTCATAAATGAATCATAAAGGGATGACAGGGTTGTAATTTTTTACAATGGAAGTAACAAGAATCAACTTCTTTATGAAGAAGACAAGGTAAGATTGGTTGACAAAAGAATCAAGCTATTAAAGTTTGACTTCGACTCATTAAAAGTTTATTGGAGATTGGTTTGTTAGGTAACAGGTCAAGTTTGGATTCATTTTGAAATTGATTAATTTTATGAACTTGTTTCGATAAGTTTATAAGTACTATAGGTCTGTAAAAGAAATTACTCGATTAAAACCCACTTGAGATAAACTAAAAAGACAAACAAACGAAACTTAAACACGGGCGGAATTAGGATTTTGTTGTAAGGGGTACCAAAACTTGTAATACTAGTTTTTGCTTATTGACATAATAATTATAGTTTAATTTATCTGTGCATATATTTCTAAGTTTAAGCATGATAAATATATTAGGATGCAATATAAAATTTTTACATGACAAATAAAATCAGATTCTATTCAAAATCAGCAAAATATGAAATGATAAGCACAAATTAATTGCTTTTTTACACAAAAAAATAGGTAAGACCCTTTATCCATCATACAAAAATTGTCATATTTTATTTAGGTACGACCTTAAGAAGACTAAATTTTATGGGAATACAAGTAAATGAAACTTTGCTAGGACATTCTACATATTGTATTATATATATATGAGGGTCACACAAAAAATGAGAGTTGCCGTGGCACCTCTAAGTTATAAGAGTTGCCGTGGCACCTCTCAGTTATGCTCTAGTTATACCGTAATAACTTGAACACATTTTAAAATATATTTAATTTTACCGATCAAGTTTAAACTACTCAGTACCCGACTAGACTCGGCTAGGTGTTAATAGCGTACCTATATTGTCTTCCAAGTCGTGCTAGCTATAAGGCTGCTAGTGCAACCCTTTTTTCATGCTTTGATGGCTTGACAATGGCTTATTGCACGCTTGTCCCACATGGTTTGTAACTGGAATGGAAACATGGTCCATGCAGAGTCAGACAATCTTCACAGAAATGGATGCCTACAGTAGCAGTATCCAACAACTTTAAATTAGATTGTTGACTGCGGCCTCCATACAATGGTCATTAGTTTGGTACTACGCATGTCAATTGGGCTGGATCAAGGTTGGGAATGCTAGGCTCAAGCCTGCTCACTGCCTTAAGAGCAGGCTTGAACTCGGGCTTTGGACTTAGATAATTGGGCAGATTAAACTTATTAAAATCATACTGTGGGGGAAGATTTTCGGCCCAATCCAATGGGTAAGACTCAATCTACACAAATTAAATTTGGGGCTGTTTGGCGGTCCAAATTAGAATTAAAGGATGGGCCGGCCTTGACCGCCAACTTCCTCCCTGTTATGGCCCAAACCGCGGGAGACAAGCCCAAACCGTTAGCAGTCTTAGAGCATTAAATGCAGAGTTGACTCGCATTTACTACAGGAGCGGCTGCCCACGCAACGTCGACGTGCACGTTCGGTCAGCCGGAATCCCCCACGACGGTGCACCAGACTCTATAAGTGGTCAGACGACGTCAATGATGATGCCTATCCAGCAGGGCATGAGAGCCTGCTGATAGGCCAAGGCCAAACACACTCCATTGATCATACTATAAATATCCAACACATCAATAGCCAGGTATGGACAGTTAATTTCAAGTATTCACCACTCTCATTCGTTTTTATCTTGGTTAAGATTGCTAACTTAATCATCGGAGTGTGATCGGCCCACCCATGGTCAACCCATTCTAACCTTCTTTTCTTGCAGAGAGAGTTTGAGCTCATCCATTTGGGGCTTGAGAGTTCGGCCCAGCCTTCCCAGAAAATTCCACTTACACATATCAAAAAATATAAATAATTAAACTTATAAACTATTGATTAATATAAAATTATATAAACTATTAAATATATAATACATACACTTTTAATTAGTAATTGATAATCAATAATGATTTAACTAAGTTAGAAACGAAGTCAAACTTATAAAGATCATATAAAAATATATAAATGATTAAACGATTAAACGATTAAACTTACAAAGTATTGATTAATATAAATCTATATAAATTATTAATTATATAAAAGTATACTATTACTTATAACTTTATAATTTGGGCTGGCTTTTTGAGAATGGAAGGCATACATTTACCCAATTAAGTTCATGTTAATTTCTGTTGTTTTTTTTTTTTTTTGTGAGGTTGTTCAGTTGTTCAGTTGGACTGCACAACCTAACAGACATGAGCCTCCCCTACCCATAACCCACCCTACCCGGGTAAAGGCAAGATTTGATCTCAGAACTCTAGTACCACGCTATGAAATTTTACTAGATAAGCTAGCTTGTCTAATTTCTTAAGTTTAAACTTTTAATTGCTAATAGTGATGTAGTATTAAGAACTAAAATAATGTCCAATTTACAACTGTGGCATTTGTAAATTTAGAGAATTATTTGAGAGTGCGAATACTGCCATGAAAATTATGAATATAATGGTACAAATTTGCACTATTCACATGAGAGAGAGAGAGAGAGAGGAATTTGCATTAGACAGGTATTATTCTCCGCTGTTCAATTAAAGTTTATACCAAATTCTCAGCTGGTTGAGTTCATTGTTGGTTTACACTACGTTTGGACTTTGGAGTAGAAATTTTGACATTTACATTATGGTATTTGGCTAAGTCTCATGCCTAATAGTAAATTGGGAGCTATAATGGATCGGATGCTGGATTCAATTTCACCTGCAATAAATACAAAAAAAAAAAAAAGTGAACTGTAATTGTTAAGCAACTTTACCAAATATATTAGTCGACACCTTCATTTTATACTCACTTAGAGTTTGCATTGAAATTTCCCAATAGTAATCTAACGAGTTTTACTTATTTATGATTTTCTGTTAATGGTAGGCAAAAATGTGGGATTTGAATTTTCTCCATTCCATGATTTCCATTTCATTTATTGAGGTGTTGACACGTCAGCTAACATCAAAATGAAGAGTTTAGATGAGTTGACTAAAAATTTATTTTAAAATAATTATACATAAGGAAATTTTTTTTAACACAAAACGACATAATTTTAGTAAAACATGTGATAACATTACATCTAGTCCATTGATTATGAAATAGAGATCTCCATTCTATGATGTGGAATGAAGATAATCCAAATCTAAAAAGGTGTGCTTAATTTTCAATAATGCTCACATTAAGACTCAACAATAATTGCAATTCTACTCCAATTTTTTTTTTAAAAATATGCTGCTATTGTAATAAATTGCAGGCTTCTTCTTAAAAATAAAATAAAAAAAGACGTGGATAGTACACATGATTTTAGAATATTTGATAGGTCCGAGACTATAATACTTAAATTTTAGTTACAGTGCTACTACCAAACTAATAAAAATTTGTCTTTTCTCCTCATCTTATCTTTTGAGAGTGATCACCAATATTTATAATCTTTTGTGAAATTTCAAGATAGTTAATAACTATAATTTGTAAATCAAAAAATACGTTTAGCAAAAATAAATAGTATATATGCACATGGTTTCGAATTTCGTGAAAACATTTGTCATGAGAAAAGTAAATGAAAATAATATCTTAAAATATTTAGCAAAAACAGATATACATTTGTGATGTCATAAATATTGGAGATATCCATCCATAACGGTTAGGTAGACTCGGAAACAGGAGATAAAAAATTATTCCATAGTACTTCTGATTTGAATATTTGTAGAAGAATAATATTACGTACACTTCTATCGAATATTTCTCTAATTATTCCTTCAACTACTAAAAATTGATTTGAATGTTAATGCATGTCAACTCAATAAGAATAATTGAAAGCGTGAGTTAAACTACCTAACATTAATGTTTCTATAAATAATTCTTGGAAATATATGTAATGCTGACATGGTAATTTGAATACTTGGCGAGTTCTAATGGCGACACTTCAATAACCGGAAGCCACGTCAGTGTTGTCAACAACAGCAAAAAAGACCGCGCCCATTTTACGTTCGATCCTCTCGAAACATCCGAATTCTTGTCCTTGCTCGGACCTCCTCGTCCTCCACCTCGAGCGGCCACTCATGGCGGTGACGTTCCTTTTCGGCGATTGCCGACGGTGATCGCATAACTGTTAGAATAAATGGGTGTAAATCCATTATTTTGTTGATCTTTGAGCCAATATAAATGTGGGACCCATGCATCTTTTGTGTCGGGTCATTGGTGCGTTGGATTCACCTCCGAGAGAAGATGAATCTAGACTATTTACTTGCTCAAATCCGTGTAGGATTGAATGAGTTATTGGCTTCCAAAGTCACCCCTTTGAATATGGGTTATGTAGTTGAAAGTGGGTTATCCCACATTGATTTCTTATGGGAAATAAGTTGTCCATATATAACCCAAGTTTGGAGTAAGGTTTGGGCCCCAAGGGGCACCCCACTTTTGTGAAAGGGGGAGGACCTATGGAACCCATGGGTTGACCCAATACTCCACACCCGCGCGCGCCGCCGCCCGCCCGTCCGGTCCGGTTCGGGACGGGACGTGGGCGTGGGTCGTGGGTTCAAGTCTTTCCTTTTTGGGCTAGGGTCGGAATTAAATTAATTAATTATTTTATTAATTAATTAATTAATTTCTGACGGTTTGACCGAACAGATGTGACCGTTGACCGAACAGGTGTGTCCCTCCGGTAAGGGACTGTTTGGCTGCTGGTACCTGTTCGAACCAGTGTTTCGAACAGGCACCTGAGCTCTATAAATAGAACAGCATTCTACCATTCATAACATTAAGGAAAAAAAAAATTTCGATTGTTGCATACAACGAATTCCTTCTTCTTCCCGTATTTTCCTGAGAGAGTTCAGATCATCTGGTGAAGCCGCCGAGCAGTTTTTATTGAAGTGCTGCCTAAAGACTGCTGAGATCGTTTTATCCTGGGAGTCAGACGCCCATCATCCCGTGAGCACCAACTGTGGGGGGTGAATCTGTCTTTAAGGAGAGAGTGTGAAACACTCGACTCGATCTATCTTTCGATTTCTACATTTTCTATTTTTGTGAACGACAACCGAGTAAGTCGTTACGATTTAGTTTGTTCTTATTCAGATTCTAATTGTCTTCTAGTTAAAATTGCTTCTAGTTGATAATTAGATAATTCGTGTTATTTTATTGTTTGTGATCACTAATTATACACATAGTGATTAAATAGAAATTATTTATCCAACTATTTAAACAATAATCTTAAAGACAGATTCAATTCCTATTTTTTAACTGTGTTAATTAGTGTCGTGTTATATATCGTTTCTGGATTAATACTCAAATTTTGTGTAAAATTGGTTAATCCAGAAATGGCTGATGATACTCCTATTCCTACTCTTACTTCAACTCCTACTGTGATTGGGACACCGGTACCGACAATGACAGTGCCGGTGAATCGAGTGCATACACCAAATGTGCCGGTGAATCACGGAGAAAAGCCAGAGAAGTTCAATGGAACTGATTTCAAAAGGTGGCAACAAAAAATGTTGTTCTACCTGACGACTTTGAACTTGGCAAAATTTCTTCGTGAAGATGTTCTTACTCTGAACGAGAATGAGTCCGACCAGCAAGTAGTTGCGGCGGTGGAAGCATGGAAACATGCTGACTTCCTATGTAGGGACTATATCCTCAATGGACTGGATAATACACTCTACAACGTGTATTGTGCCGTGCAGACGGCAAAAGAACTGTGGGAATCTTTAGACAAGAAGTATAAGACGGAAGACGCCGGCTCAAAGAAATTTGTGGTCGGTAAGTTCCTTGATTACAAAATGTTTGATTCTAAAACAGTTATTAGCCAGGTCCAGGATCTCCAAGTTATACTTCATGACATCCATGCCGAAGGCATGGTTCTGAGTGAGTCTTTCCAAGTGGCTGCGATAATTGAAAAATTGCCGCCGTCCTGGAAAGAATTCAAGAACTATCTGAAGCATAAACGCAAGGAGATGAGGCTTGAGGAACTTATCGTCAGGCTAAGAATTGAGGAAGACAATCGAGCTTCTGAGAAGAAGTTTGTTAACACCCATATGGTGTCAAAGGCAAATGTGGTGGAGCAAGCCAAATCCAACGACAAAAAGCGAAAGCATGAAGGTCAAGGGTCCTACCAAGGTTCCAAAGGTGGCGATTTCAAAAGGTTCAAAGGGAAATGTTACGTCTGCGGCAGGACTGGTCATACGGCCAAGGAATGTCGCAAGCGTAAGGATCTTGAGAAGAAGGATCCAGAGAACCACAAGAAGAAATCTGCTCAAGCCAATGTGACCGAGGATCTCTGTGCCAATGTGGAAGACCTGAATCTTTCTGCCGTAGTTTCTGAGGTAAACTTGGTTGGCAATACTAAAGAATGGTGGGTGGACACTGGGGCCACTCGTCACATCTGTGCCAACAAGTGGATGTTCACATCTTACCACTCAGTGGACGGTGAACAACTCTACATGGGCAACTCGGCAACCTCAAAGGTTGAAGGTCAAGGGAAGATCGTTCTGAAAATGACTTCCGGCAAAGAACTTACTCTGAATGAGGTGTTCCATGTGCCAGACATTCGCAAGAATTTAGTCTCTGGTTCATTGTTGAGTAAGAAGGGCTTTAAGTTGGTTTTTGAGAGTGATAAGTTTGTACTTACTAAGGGGGGAATGTTTGTGGGAAAGGGATATCTGAGCGATGGGCTCTTCAAACTTAATGTAATGACTGTGGCTCCTAAGCCTTCTAGTAATAATACTGCATCTTCTATTTACTTGCTTCAGTCTTCAAATGTATGGCATGGTAGACTAGGTCATGTTAACTTTGATACCATGCGTAGATTAGTTAAATTAGAGTCTTTGCCTAAACTTGATTTTAATGCTAATGATAAATGTGCAACTTGCGTTGAGGCAAAGTTGACTAGAACTCAGTTTAAATCAATTGAAAGAAGTACGGAACCACTTGAACTAATTCATAGTGACGTTTGTGACTTGAAATATGTTCAAACTCGAGGTGGGAAAAAATACTTCATAACTTTCATTGATGATTGCACTCGCTATTGTCACGTCTACTTAATGAGAAGTAAAGATGAAGCAATAGACATGTTTATACAATACAAGAGTGAAGTTGAGAATCAACTTAGCAAAAAGATTAAGGTGTTAAGAAGTGATAGAGGTGGTGAGTATGAATCACCATTTGCACAACTATGTGTTGAACATGGTATCATACATCAAACCACTGCACCTTATTCACCTCAGCAAAATGGAGTTGTTGAGCGAAAGAATCGCACTCTAAAAGAGATGATGAATGCTATGTTGATAAGTTCTGGGGCACCCCAGAATTTGTGGGGGGAAGCGTTGCTATCCGCCAACTATGTTCTCAACAAGATACCCCACAAGAAACTTGGCAAAACCCCTTATGAGATGTGGAAAGGTCGAAAACCTTCCTATAAATACTTGAGAGTATGGGGTTGTTTAGCTAAGGTAGTTGTTCCTTTACCCAAGAAGGTAAAATTAGGACCACAAACAGTTGATTGTATATTTATTGGCTATGCCGAACATAGCAGTGCATATCGATTTCTGGTTCACAAGTCTGAAATATCAGATATTCATGTGAATACAATAATGGAGTCTAGGAATGTATCCTTCTTTGAGGAGGAGTTTCCGTATAAGTCTACACATGGATCAAGTTTGCTTAAACGAACTCATGATACTATTGTAGATAAAGACTATGGGTCAGTGGATAAAGAAAACGACGCTGAACCTAGAAGAGGTAAAAGGACAAAGGTTGCAAAATCATTCGGTCCTGATTTTCTAACATTTTTGGTAGAAAATGAACCTCAGAGTTACAAAGAAGCAATGTCCTCTCCGGAAGCACCTTTGTGGAAAGAGGCTATCCATAGTGAAGTTGAGTCAATTCTGCAAAATCATACATGGGAACTAGTGGATCTTCCACCTGGTAATAAACCCCTTGGATACAAGTGGATATTCAAGAGGAAGATGAAAGCAGATGGCTCAATTGACAAATACAAGGCCAGACTTGTAGTCAAAGGCTACAAGCAGACTGAGGGAGTGGATTATTTCGATACATATTCTCCTGTAACCAGAATAACGTCCATACGTATCTTGATAGCCTTTGCGGCTTTACATAATCTTGAGATTCATCAAATGGATGTTAAAACGGCATTCTTAAATGGAGATTTGAATGAGGAGATTTATATGGATCAACCTGAAGGATTCATTGTTCCTGGCAAAGAGAAAAAGGTATGCAAACTTGTTAAGTCTTTATATGGACTAAAACAAGCTCCGAAACAATGGCATGAGAAGTTTGATAATGCTATGCTGTCAAACGGCTTCAAGATAAATGAATGCGATAAATGTGTTTATGTGAAGAACACTGCTCATGGTTATGTCCTTGTTTGTCTTTATGTAGATGATATGATTATCATTGGTAGCAATACTGAGGTTATTAAAGCTACTAAGAAATTGTTGAACAGTAAGTTTGACATGAAGGATCTAGAGATTGTAGATGTTATACTTGGTATTAAGATTACTAAAACATCTGAGGGATATGCGTTATCACAGACTCATTATGTCGAGAAGATACTCGATAAGTTTAGTAAGTCTGATAACGGTCTAGCAAACACGCCCATAGATTGTTTTCTACATTTATATAAGAACGATGATGAGGGCATATCTCAATTAGAATACTCACGGATAATTGGCAGTTTAATGTATCTCATGAATTGCACACGTCCGGATATTGCTTATACGGTAAGCAGATTGAGCAGATATACGAGTAACCCAGGGTCAAACCACTGGAAGGCCATAGTTAGGGTTCTCAGGTATCTGAGATACACCTTGAATTATGGGCTGTACTATACGAGATATCCAGCTGTTGTAGAAGGTTACACAGACGCAAATTGGATATCTGACACTAGAGACTCTAAATCCACAAGTGGATATGTGTTTACTCTAGGAGGTGCAGCAATATCTTGGAAATCCTCAAAACAAACTTGCATAGCCAGATCCACCATGGAATCTGAGTTTATCGCTTTAGATAAAGCAGGAGAGGAAGCAGAGTGGCTTCGTAACTTTCTAGAGGATATTCCCGTGTGGCCTAAACCAGTCTCTGCTATATGCATACATTGTGATAGTCAATCTGCAATAGCAAGAGCACAAAACCACATGTATAATGGGAAGTCACGACATATATGTCGACGACACAATACTGTGAGGCAAATGCTTTCTAATGGAATTATATCCATTGATTACATCAAGTCTAAGGACAACATTGCGGATCCGCTTACAAAAGGCTTGACGAAAGATCAAGTAGAGAATTCATCGAGGGGAATGGGCCTTAAGCCTATGACTTAAAAAGTCACCATAATGGCAACCCAACCTAGCTGACTGGAGATCCCAAGATCTAGGTTCAACGGGACAACAAAATTGTGCGTGACTTAGGACAAATCACTGAGGAACTCGTTTCGCTGTCCATTTCTATGATGAAATAGTGATAACCTGTAGACAGTGTTTAGGATGAGCTTAGCTCTTAATGATTCTTATATCTTGGAATTCCAAGTGGAGTATAGCAGGATACTCTTAATAAGAGATCACCTATATGAGTATGAAGGGGCCGCTTCTATGAGAAATTCTTAAGGCTAATTTCTCTAGAGTACTCATGAATCTACCAGGCATTGTTCAGGGCCAAAAATGAACACAACCGAATGGATCACTAGATGATTTGAAAGGAACCGTGTGAGTACTATTGTCTTGGTTTATATAAACGGCTGAACAGTTCAAGACATCATGTTCACTGGTTAGCCAAATAAATCCGATGGTATTTCACTAGGGAAGGTTCAAAGCCAAAAGCCACCTTTCCTGATGCGGTAACTTTCTACCTGTCTCTCTCTCTCTCTCTGTGTCAAGTCAGTATTCTCATATGCATTTTTCATTTCCAGCCAATCTCATTCATGTGGGGGATTGTTAGAATAAATGGGTGTAAACCCATTATTTTGTTGATCTTTGAGCCAATATAAATGTGGGACCTATGCATCCTTTGTGTCGGGTCATTGGTGCGTTGGATTCACCTCCGAGAGAAGATGAATCTAGACTATTTACTTGCTCAAATCCGTGTAGGATTGAATGAGTTATTGGCTTCCAAAGTCACCCCTTTGAATATGGGTTATGTAGTTGAAAGTGGGTTATCCCACATTGATTTCTTATGGGAAATAAGTTGTCCATATATAACCCAAGTTTGGAGTAAGGTTTGGGCCCCAAGGGGCACCCCACTTTTGTGAAAGGGGGAGGACCTATGGAACCCATGGGTTGACCCAATACTCCACACGCACGCGCGCTGCCGCCGCCGCCGCCCGCCTGTCCGGTCCGGTTCGGGACGGGACGTGGGCGTGGATCGTGGGTTCGGTTTAAGTCTTTCCTTTTTGGGCTAGGGTCGGAATTAAATTAATTAATTTTATATTAATTAATTAATTAATTTCTGACGGTTTGACCGAACAGATGTGACCGTTGACCGAACAGGTGTGACCGTTGACCGAACAGGTGTGTCCCTCCGGTAAGGGACTGTTTGGCTGCTGGTACCTGTTCGAACCAGTGTTTCGAACAGGCACCTGAGCTCTATAAATAGAGCAGCATTCTACCATTCATAACATTAAGGAAAAAAAAAATTCCGATTGTTGCATACAACGAATTCCTTCTTCCTCCCGTATTTTCCTGAGAGAGTTCAGATCATCTGGTGAAGCCGCCGAGCAGTTTTTATTGAAGTGCTGCCTAAAGACTGCTAAGATCGTTTTATCCTGGGAGTCAGACGCCCATTATCCCGTGAGCACCAACTGTGGGGGTTGAATCTGTCTTTAAGGAGAGAGTGTGAAACACTCGACTCGATCTATCTTTCGATTTCTACATTTTCTATTTTTGTGAACGACAACCGGGTAAGTCGTTACGATTTAGTTTGTTCTTATTCAGATTCTAATTGTCTTCTAGTTAAAATTGCTTCTAGTTGATAATTAGATAATTCGTGTTATTTTATTGTTTGTGATCACTAATTATACACATAGTGATTAAATAGAAATTATTTATCCAACTATTTAAACAACAATAACTCATACGCGTCCAGGCCTGTTCCTCTCTGTCAAAACACAAGTTCATCTGAAACTTGTCTTTTATTGGCTTCTGTTTCCATCACTTCTCTCTATTGCTGTTTCAGTTTCCGTTTTTGTGTTCTATCGAAAATGTTTTCTTTTTCCCTTTTGTTTTCGTTGTTTTTGTAACAATCAGCGTGAATTATAGGACTTTAGAAAGCAACAGAAGTACTTTCACAATGCTGAAAATAAACGATGCCTAATATTACATCATCATTATATAAAGATATTCCGGGTGGGTGGTTTCTTGGAGTCCATTACGCTCCTATGGGTTCCAAGTGTTTGCGAAATTGTCCACAAAAACACAATAAGGTCTATTTACCATCTGCTAAATGAGTTATAATTCATTTTTGAAGTGGTGAATGCCTTGAAAAGCCTTATATGGAATCCTTGTATTCCATCAATATTAACATAACTAGCATAAATTGCAGTTCACTGAAGTCCTGGTGAATAAATTTGTTAATTACAAACTGAAGATCCATCTGGAAGTTAGATCATTTTGTGGATCCCTCTTCGTCCATCTGTGCCAATTGCCGTGTAAAATTATATTATCTTGGGTTCCACACATTGTTTTATGAGCTATTCTGCTAGTTTAAGGATGGAATGTTTTTTTTCTTTCCCATATAGTGTAATGAAAAAACAGGAGGCTACTTCAGGATGGAAATGGAGTGTTGAAAAACCGTCTGGTTTATTAGCCTTTTGACGTTATGAAATTAATAGACAGACTAGTTAGGGGGGACCAAATAGCTACAACTTTCGTTTCAATAATTATTTATCTGCAGTTGATTTTTTTTTTTTTCAGCTTAGATCTTGGACAATATGTCTGGCCAGAGCGAGCGCTTGAATATTGTTCCCACTGTTACAACACTTGGGACAATGAAGGCTCGCCTTGTTGGTGCTATAAAGGGTCATTCTCTTCTCAAAAAGAAGAGCGATGCTTTAACCGCTCAATTTTGCCAGATTCTCAAGAAGATTGTCTCGACAAAGGAATCAATGGCGGAGATCATGAAAGCAGCTTTCTTTGCCCTAACCGAAGCCAAATATGCTGCCAGTGAAAACATCAAGTACATTGTCCTTGAAAATGTGCAGAACGCATCCCTTAAAGTTCAAACCAAGCAAGATAACATTGCAGGTGTGAAGCTCACCAAGTTTGAGTATTTCATTGAAGGTGAGACGAAGAATGACCTGACTGGACTGGCAAGAGGTGGCCAGCAGGTGCAAGCCTGTCGTGCTGCTTTTATGAAAGCCATTGAGGTGCTTGTCGAGCTTGCGTCTCTCCAGACATCATTCTTCACACTTGACGAGGCAATCAAAGCCACAAATCGTAGGGTGAATGCCCTGGAGTATGTTGTGAAGCCAAGGATAGAGAACACGATAAATTACATTAAGGTGGAGCTAGAAGAGCTGGAAAGAGAAGAATTCTTCAGGCTGAAAAAATTACAAAGCAAAAAGAAGAAAGAAATTGAGAGAAAGCTTGCAGTTGCAAAGCAGTATGCAGAGGATCAAGCTGCAGTGAAAGTTGCTTTGCAGAAGGGGATATTAATGAATCCAGCTCATAATTTGTTGCCTGCTGCTATAAGGAAAGACGAGGACACGATTTTCCGATGTGGAGGTCAGTTTTCTTGTTTCTGTCAACTGTCTGTCTTGCCTTTGCTGCTTTAGCTGTTGTAGCTCACTAATGTTATTATTTAATCTTCAGAGTAACATGAAGTTGGGTTGGAAGGCTTTTTGGGGAAGGCTCTTTTTGTGTGGCAAGAAGAAGACCCTTTGCTTTGTAGTTTTTGTGAAGAGTGGTTGTGCAGTACAAATCTAGCTTGTAGTTGTACAGTATTTTGTAGAGGTATATATAACCTCATGTTTAATAGATTTTGTTGTAAGTTCTTGTAAGTAGTATGTAACTAGACTTCCAGTTATTGTAATAGTTTGTTCCGCAGCATGTTTGATTAGCTACGATAGTGATTTTCTGTCGTAAAGGTGGAAAGAAGTTTAGTGCCAAGCCAAACTTACCCATTATGTATAACTGTATGTACAAGCAAATTACTGCAATTGAAGAACTTCATTCATGCACTATTATGAAGAATCTTGGTGGAATTCTTAATTTCATTAGAAACAAACATTAATAGAGTGAACTGAGAAGCCGAATCTAACGCGAACTCTCCTGGGCTTTCCCCGCCCCCTCCTTCCCCTTCTATTCTTTTTTGTTTTGAACTCTTCACTTTTTTCTTCTTCTGACACAGTGATGGTAGCGAAGCCGGAAAATTCGTTAAGGTCAACCATTAACCATAACAATTTTTTTTTTTTTTTTTATAATCAACAATAAGCTACTTGACTTTCATACATATATATGTATAATATATACTAAGCTATATATATATATATATATGGGTCTTTGAAGCAAAATAATTATTTAAGATAATATTTAGAAAGTTTTAGTGAAAAAAAATTAAAAAATATTTCTATAATTATAGGTAAAAATAGAATATTTAAAAACTTGAGGTGCATTTATAAAATTTTGAGAGGAGAAAATTGAAAATATTTCTTAAAATTGTAGATAAAAATAAAATATTAAGGATTTTTTTTTTGGGGGGGGGGGGGGGAATTTTCTAAAATTTAAAAAATTTTAAAAAATTATAGGTAAAAGTGAAATTTTTAAAATTTGAGGGGACAAGTGTGCCATGAGCACATGCTCCCTTCGTCGATGCTCTGATAGGCCAATATTTAGTTCTACTTACTGCAAATTTGTAGCTTCCCTCATTTCATATGCAACTCAATGTGATATATTCATAACGGTAAAATGGTAAACCATCTATTACAAATTACTATTGACAGTTCCACAGCTAGAGGGGGAGCCACATTAGTCCCATAAGGCAGCTGCCAACTCAAATTTTTAAATATGCAATTTTACAAAAATTTCTCAATTTGCTCACCCGATAATTTATAAACATCTCTCCTAAACAGTTATTTTTCTTTAAAAATATCTCTGTATAAATTATTTAAACTTATAGCCATTATAATTGATATGTTATATAATATAGATTATATATATATTGTTGATTATTTCTTTATTTATACGTTTGTCATGTAAACAAGCCAGTGTGCCCCAATATTCTTGTTAATAGTAGGGTATGACCTTACAATTAATAATTGTATATAAATCCTTTTGACCTTATTTATTCCAATAATCATCAAAGTTACCTCACAAATTAGTAGTTGCTAATTCGCGTTCTTCATTTATCTCCGGCCAGTGTCGGTGGACTCGGCACAATTGAAAGCTTTTCGTCAAAATCTCTCCAGCCAATCGGTGGTACGCTCTCATTAAGATCTCATTCCTCACTCTCTTCTCACTAGAATTTCTATTTCTTTTTCTATAATCTTCAATCTCAACGGAAAAAAAAAAAAAAAAACCTAATTCTTCCTTTCCGTTTGGTTGCTGAGAAATTGTCGGGGGAGGGAAAGAAACTAACGTTATATCTATTCGCTTTTTTATCGTTTCCCTTCTATTTTGCTGCTTTAACTTTTCAAAGGATCAAACTGAGAGTAAACTTTAGTATTTATTAATCCAGTTTTTGTTTCCGTGGGTATCAAAATCCTATAATAGGGTAATCTAGATGATTTTGGTACCATTCTGTTTTCATTTTTCTCTCGAGAGAAGTTTAGAGAATCTATTCAGATCAAAAAAAAAAAAAAAGAAATTTCAAATATCTATCTGCAGTGATTTGCTTTAGGCAGTTTACTAGATGGGACTCATCTAGTTGGTGGCATGCCTCACCATCACTATAAACTTTGATTTGCTGCAGATGATTTTCATACAGAAGGTGTGCGAATGTGTGTGTATATATTAGGCCCTTCGTTTATGCCTCTGGCTAGGTGGAGACATACAGCTTTTCTTAATTCCACAATCCTAACTGGTTGAGGAGAGATGGGTTTCCTTTTTTATCTGAGAGTTTAACTGACTTTGATGATTATAAATTCTTGTAGAAAGAAAAAAATAAATTGCAATATTCAAGTGTCTACAGGACATAGAAATCCCACCAAGCAAGTGACAAAATTGTTAAGCAGGTAACCAGGAGGACCAGAACATTGGTCAGTTTGGTAGAATGTGTTCATTTTGCAAAGCATCAAGTTTCTATGCTGCATTAAATCCATATGACAAGGGGAACGTGTTGACAATAGGATACTTTTAGATGCTAATGCCCTGCTGCTAGGATGTCTGTGTGATGGTTGGTATTCTTGATTTCCTCCTTCAAGCATCAATAGCAAAGAGGTTGTTAGGTGATTCGAAAATTTGGTAGTGTAGAGGACTAGAGGAGTTATGTCTGAAACTAGATTTGGGGAATAGTGGTTGAAATTGATGCCAAATATGTCAGAGTTCATTATTATAACGGAGAGCAGTGTTAGTGTAGGGCACAGATTTTGTGAGGGTGATTAGAACTTGGCTAGGGATGGTATCACTGGTTTTGTGGTCTGGCTATAAATGTGGAGCATAATTTGATAACTTGAAATTTAAACTAAAGACAAAGAAGCTGGGGAAGAAAAGAAGAAAATGAGAAAGATAATGAACAATCGAATAGAGAGAAAAGTAGGAAACTGAGGTAACCACTTGTTAAGTTTCCAACCAGGGAATCTGGGGGAGTTAAGGTTATAACTTATCAGACTCTAAAGAAAGCTTCAAAAGTTGCAAATTCTCAACTAAATGTTCCTGAACTTCATAAAGATGATTGGAACCTTTTAGATTTACTTGTAAACTCTGTTAAACCTAGTCCGTGATCAAACTTCTTCTGACCATCAATCAAAACATAGAATGAGGAAACACAAAGATACATAGAAACCTTAATGGTTCATTGCTGTGGAGTGTGAAAAGCACCCTACTAACATAGTGGGAACATTAATCTGCAGTAATAGTAGCCTAAGCATTAGTAACTACATTATCTCATAAAGCTGAGTAGAATTTTTCCCTCTGTAACTGGGATACCACAATCACTTTCTTTCAACAACTGTAGCGTGTTTTTCCCTCTACGTATTTTTTACTAAATTCAATTTATTTTATCAGGTATACACAACTACATCTACAAGATGGGGACGTCCGCAGCAGAGGAGAAGATTCTCAGCTACAATGATGTGGTACTCAGACAATCAGATGTAGACATTCTCAGCGGTCCATATTTTCTCAATGACCGCATCATTGAATTTTATTTCAGCTATCTTTCTTCATGTTATTCTTCTGAGGACATCCTACTGGTTCCACCCTCGATTGCTTTCTGGATAACAAACTGCCCAGACATTGACAGCCTCAAGGATTTTCTACCACCCCTTAATCTCTCTGGCAAGAAACTGATAATCTTTCCAGTCAATAACAATACTGATGTTACTGAAGCCGAAGGCGGCAGTCATTGGAGCTTACTTGCGTTTGAGAGAAACTGTAATGTATTTGTACATCATGATAGCTATGGTGGACTTAATGCGGGGCATGCCAAACGGCTTTATAAAGCTGTTGTTGGATATATGGGGACTGCTAATACGACATCAACTTGTAAATACCTTGAATACTCCAGAACCCCACAGCAAGTGAATGGTTATGATTGTGGTTTATATGTTGTAGCTACTGGAAAAGCTATATGCAGCTGGTATGAAAGTGGTGGACCAAAAGATGAAGATGGGTTGTGGTTTTCGGTGGTTAATGAGCAGGTTACTTCATCTGTTGTTGCTGAGAAGCGCAATGAAATTTTGCGGCTGATAAGAAGTTTAATGGCCATCAATTGAAAACCTGGAATTTCTAGTGCATTTGGGGTTGGCAGCATGTAATTCTCTTCTCACACGTGCCGGACCTTGCATTTGGGGTCGGCAGCATGTAACTCTTCTCACACATGCTGGTATCAGTGTCAAAATTTTGTTGTCCTGTTACTACCCATTGAAGATAAAAGGTTCAGTTTCTTTGTACTGCTGGTTCAACATTAGAAAGGAAAATTTAAAAAAATATAGTAGCAGGGAACTGCTGCATCTGTTTCTTAACAACTTCTTGATGTGATTATAGATGCTATTTGTCTCTCTCTTTATTTCCATTCCATGGGAAAATTTAGAGAAGCTTTCAAAAGCTGGTTACAAATGTGTAGACATCAAATTACTAAGAGAACTCAGAGAGGAAGACAAGACTAGTAGCTGATTTTGGATTACAGCCTGTTTGGAACTTTGGTGTGTGTTTGGGGGGGGGGGGGGGGGGGGGGGGGGGGGTTTGTTGGTTTGGAAGGGAAGGGAAGAGAAAATTTTAAAAAAATTTCCTTTCCTTGTTTGATTCTACCGAGGAGGGAAAGTAACAGGGAACGAAAAAGGAGGGAGGAGGGAAAGTAAGGGAGAAAAAACAAATACACTCTTTTTTACTTCCATTTTCCTTACAAAATCAAAGGAAAATGCGTTTTCTTCTTTTTCTCTTTTCCTTTCCTTTCCTTGCCTTCCCGAAGTTCCAAACAGTGTGTTAGCCGTAGAAGGTTAACTACATATTGCTATTCCAGAAGGTTCTGCTCTAAGCCAGTGAGTAATAGATACACCTGGAGGGTTTTTGTAGCTACAATCTTCATTTTTTTACTTGACAAATCCAAAATCTAAAGATAGTAAAAGACAATTAGAACTCGACATGTCGAATCGGTTCCTAAAAATAAGACAATCAAGCTGATTTTTATGGACTCTAAAAAGTTCTGGATAAGGTCTGGGCCCGACCCAATTTGTCCAATACATTTACACCTCTAGCAAGTAGACATATATAAAAATCGAATTTTTTTGTATTTTTATACATATCGTTTGAATGAAATTGGTTTTATGGTTTTTTTTTTTTTTTGACTTTTGATTTTTTAAAAAGGAATTGTATAGAAGAGCTGAGTAGCCTAATTCTCCTAATTAAGTGGGCGAACTGCGATTTAACCCTTAAATTGGTGAATTTGGAGTAAATTCATGTTAAATTCGTGAACGCAAATAGTTTTAAACTACTAGTTGGCTGTCATATGTATTGTAATAATATTAAAATATAAAATGATGCATTCTGTATTGAGATGTTGAATAAAAACTTTTGTGATGAAGTAAAAAAAACGACAACTATAATTATTGTGTTTTCTTTTAAGTACTATAAATTCAGATAAAATTTTAACAAATTAATGTATAGAAAAATTAAAAATTATTTAAATGACATATAGATGCTTATATATTTATGTTTAAATATATTAACATGCATATATGAGGCACTTTGCAAAATGATTACTACTTACAGGCTGTTTTGGAACATGGGGGAAGAGAAGGAAAATGAGGGAAACATTTTTATTTTATTTTCTTTCCCTATTTAATTCTACCTAGGATAGAAAGAAAAGGAAAATAGAGGTCAAATGAGCTAAAAGCAAGAGAAAAGAAAAATCACTCTCTCTCTTTCTTTTTCCTTTTTTTTTTTTAAATTTTTTTATAAAATTAAATAATAATAAAATAATAATTTTCTTTCATTCCTTTTTCTCTCCCCTCCTCTTTCCTCCTCTCTTCGTCTCCCAAGTTACTTTTTTGTTTTAGTGAAAGAGTGTGGAGTAAGGATGACAAAATAATCTGATATCTTGGATCCCTATCCCACCCCACCCCACCCCACCCCACCCCTCTCTTATTAGTACGGGTATGGAGTGATATTAATTGAAGTGGGATGAATTTGAAAACAATATGCAAAAATTTGGCCTAACTTGAACCAACCTCGTTTATAAATACATATTTATTTTTATATGTATATATTTTATTAAAATATAATTATTGTGATTTTTTTAATTTTTTGTAATTATATCTTTTATTTTATTCATGATGTGATGATGCAGTGAATTTATACGTTCTTCTCGACCTCTGATGCGAACGGTTGAAGAGATGAATCCTCCTGCTTGGGACACTGGTGTGGTGCCTGCTAAAGATACTCCGATGCCAAAGTTAGGCTAGAGATAATGGGCAGAATAACAACGCTCAAGGGTTTATGTGTTTCGTTTCTTTTTGGAGATGATGACTACCCTTTTTATAGAAATGTTGGCAAGGAGTGTGGATCGGGTTATGGGCACATTAATGGGAGAGCTAATCGTGCCCTTAAATTATGCACTAGGGATCGTGGGGGAGTGCCATGCCCTCACGTTGGGTTTCATGACCCATGCCCTTAGTCGTGGACGAAACCGTCTTAATCATGGGATCGTGGAGGCTGATCGTCAAGCGGGAATCTCGGGATGCCTTAATAGTAGTGTCTAGTGCACCGCTGGAGCTCTACCCTTCTAGGTCTGTTGGTAGACCTGGTTCGGAAGGGAGTTCGAGGGTCTGGGTCTGGAGACATAGCCTAGGCTTATCTGGTCTGTCCATTGGGGGCAGACCAGCTATACTTGTCGTATTATCAATTGCCCCCAATTCCTTTGGCAGCCCGGGCATGCCTATGGGAATTTCAAGGGGTCGTGGGGCGCCACCTCTGAGGTGCATTTATGGCACCATAAACCGTCATGATTATTATGCCTTCCGAATCGACGTGATCCTTGGTGTTTGTGCCACGTGGCCTCGCCGGGTTGGTCCTCGTACATCGATTGGACGTTACCATTATTGACCGTTCGATCTAAGAGCCTTGGGCAGATCTATGCCGTTGATTTCGAAAAGAGGGGGCCTATAAGATCTAGGTAGTTCGCCAAAGGGCACTTTATTTTGCACATTTCTTTTGAGCTATACAACGAGTGGTTCTCCTTGCCTTCTTTCGCCATTGTTGATTGTTCATAGTAACTCCAAACCTTCCCCTTAACCTTTCTACTCACCAAGGTATTCAGGGTGTGTGGGTATATATTTTGGCTCTTACAGAAAGCCATCTGGTACTACAAGTGGAAAGTCAGGGCCTCGTACCCTTTAGAGTTTGTAGGCAACCCATCCTTTGTTGAGTCTATGTATTGGGGCGTTTTAGAGGCATCCTAGTCCACTTTCGAGACCCTAGGCGAAATAGAGGACCCTAGGATCATGAACCCTCCACCCAATCACCCTATCATCCGGTTCTGAGCGCACTGCCTTTATGGATTTGGATAGGGTTAGGCCAAATGAGGCTTCGAGTGCCTCTGCGAACTACTTTGGGGTAGACATTGAGGATGTTACCCAAGAGGTGAGGCCAAAGAGGGCAAGAAGTCTTGTGGCCATCGTAGACGCATTTGAAAGTGCCCTCGTGGCTGTGGTTGAGGTTGGGGTTGGGTCGCCCTTTGCCCTAAACTATAGGTAGGAGGCGAGGCACATAGCCTCCATCTTAGACGGGGCGAAAGTGAAAAAGTTCTGGTCTACCTACCAATTCTCGGCCTCCATGAGTTATAGAGTTCCTGGGAGCGAGGATAGAGCGTGCTTCCCTCGTCTTGGGGAGATTGCAATGTACGAGAGTGCATTGACCGGGGGGCTGAGGTTTCCCATTGCTCCTCCCATTAGGGGAGTGTTGAGTAGGGCCAGGCTAGCTCTTTAGCAGCTTATGCCCAACTCATGGGGCATACTGGTGGGCTTGCAGTCTTGTGGCAGGCCGTTACCAATAAGGAGGAACTCTTGACCCCTGAAGACTTCTTTTTCTATTATAAAATAACTAAGAGCTAGACCTCAGGCTGGTATTACTTCTTGGCTCGGGAGGGTCAGCCAACAATGATAACTGGTCTCCCAGTCTCATACAAACGCTGGAAGGAAAAGTACTTCTTTGTTTACGGCGAGGGTATGGAGATTGCCCACTAGGAGAATATGACTGACTAGACCCCTCGCATACCTAGACAATGGTGCAGACCAGGTAGGAAGGGTAAGCGCTTTTCATGCTTTCATGCTTAATCCCTTCTTAAGGTAGTGGTCTAATCATTATCTATTCTTATTTTGCTCAACACGTCTTCCTGTGCTGGAGGACAAGTCGAGGGAAGATCGGGTAGTGAGGGTGAGGGAGCACCCAGTTAAGAACTGGGCGCCCCTTGTAGCTGGTGAGAGTTTGGTCGCCTACCTCTTAGGTCTAAACCCTTCCATCGAAGCCCTTCGCGCTAAGAGGAGTGAGTCTGGTATGTCTGTTGCAGTTGCTTTCTAATGCAAGTGCAATGATCACTGCCTTGTGTGTTTTGCAAGACTAGAATCGAACATAGGCTTTAATAAGAGGAGCATGCGGTCCTCTGCTAAGAAGAAATTTGAGGAGATGGAGAGGGCAAAAGCTGCTGGAGAGAGACCCAGTAAGCGCCCTCGACACAGTTTAGGGGGCAAAACCATTGAGCCTTTTTCTGACAAGGGTCCTGTAGTGGTTGGCCCACCCAAGGGAGCTAAGGCTCCCTCTGCTGCCCAGGCACCTGGTCAGTCTTCTAGGTTTGGTGCCAGTATGCCCTCACCTACTGCAGCAACACCTATGGCCCAATCGCCTTTAGCTGCTCAGTAGGACGAGCCCCTTATTGTGGAGGATGCCCAGGTTGCTTAGGAGAGAATGCAGAAGTTCATCAGTTTGGAGGACGTGGCCCCTTTCACCAACTGGAACAACGCCCAACTGACAAAGAGCATGAACCACGATGCTCTCAAGGTGATATTTTTGGTTGACCTTTCTTTTTCATCTGGCTGCTCTGACTTATTGGTACTGATCCGTCCAACCTTCTGCAGTTGCATGTTAGAACGCTTTGTCTGTCTACCCATTTGAAGGCGAAGACGACTGAAAGCTCCAAGAAAGGTCAAGTCATCAAGACCTTGATCGAGACCATAAGCGGTCTGAAGAAGAAAGTCAAAGATGTCGAGGAATCCAAGGCAGTTGTTGAGGTAGAGAAAACTACCGTCTTGGATGAATTGGTAGAACTTACGAAGAAGGTTGAGGCGTTGACCTTTGATGCTCAGGCCTTTGAGGCTGTCAAGGATTCTTTGGCCTTAAAGGTAGCTAAGTTGGAGGGGCATCTCAAAACCACTCAGGAGAGGGCTGTGGAGGAGTTTAAAGCTGGGGCGGCCTTCCAAGACGAGGTCGGCAAGGCTTGCATTGAGGGTTTCGTTGATGCCAAGGTTGCGGCAAAGAAGCTCTTCCCAGACCTGGATTTCTCTACCCTGAAGCCGTCTGATGACACCATTTCCCAGGCACCTGGTGGGGAAGACCAGACCCCTGCAGCAAAAGAGGAGGACAACACTCAATCCTGAGCTCAAAAGACCCAAACACTTATAGTAGATTTTTTTTTTTTGACTGCCTTCGTAATTCCCTTCAATTAATAAAAATGCCTTTTTGCCTCTCATCTATGCTCTGTATCCTTTTGCTTAAATGCCTGTGATTGCCTTTTTCGACTTGACCTATATGTCGATGGGACTAACCAGTTGGACTTGGTAGCCTTGTGGCTTTATAGCTTGTCTGGTTAGTCTTCAGGACTGACCAACTGGGCTTAGTAGTCTTGTGGCCTTTGGGCTTGTCTGGTCAGTCTTGGGGACTGATCAGCTGGGCTTAGTAGTCTTATGGCCTTTCGGCTTGTTTGGTCAATCAAGACTGACCAGCTGGGCTTAATAGCCTTATGGGCTTTCGGCTTGTCTGGTCAGTCTTGGGGATTGACCAGCTGGGCTTGTTAGCCATGTGGCCTTTTGGCTTGGCTGGTTAGTCTTGGGGACTGACCAGTTGGGCTTAGTAGCCTTGTGGCCTTTCGGCTTGGCTGGTCAGTCTTTGGGACTAACCAGTTGGGCTTAGTAGCCTTTTGGCCTTTCAACTTGTTTGGTCAGTCTTGAGGACTGACCAGTTAGGCTTGTTAGCCTTGTGGCCTTTCGACTTGTCTGGTTAGTCTTGGGGGCTGACCAATTAGGCTTAGTAGCCTTGTGGCCTTTCGGCTTGTGTGGTCAGTTTTGAAGACTGACTAGGTAGGCTTATTAGCTTTGCGCTCTAGTATCCATGCAATTAGACGACCATTTTGGGGTCTCGAAGAGGAAGAATTTCATTAATGCATGTTGGTTACATTATACATAGTATTTCCTCAGGTGCTTAGCATGCCAAGGGTTGGGGAGGTCCTTGCTGTCCATTCTAGTTGGCTAGTAGGTCCCTTTTCGGGAAAACCCTTAACTTTGTATGGTCTTTCCCAATTTGGCCCAAGCTTACTGTCACTGAGCTTCCTGGTGGACTGATTAACTCTCTTGAGGACCAGATTTCCTACTTTAAATGCCCTGGGTTTCACTCTGGCGTCATGATATCTGCGCATCCTTTGTTGACAAGCTGCTACTTCTATGGCTACTTGCAATCTTCTTCCTTCAAGTAAATCTAAGCTCACCTCTAAGGCGAACATTAGCCTCCGGTTCGAAGTGTTCGACCTTGGGGCTGTGCAGACCTATCTCCATAGGGATGACTACTTCTGCTCCAAACGTCAAGAAAAAGGGTGTGTGCCCTGTTGCCACCCTCTGGGTTGTTCAGTAAGCCCACAAAATGTTGGGAAGCTCCTCAGCCCATAAGCCATTCGCCTTCTCCAACTTCGCCTTGATAATGTAGAACAGTGTCCTGTTGGTGACTTTTACCTAACCGTTGGCTTGGGGATGCTCTGGAGAAGATAAGTGATGGCTGATCTGGAAGTCTGAGCATATCTGTCCAAACTGACCGCCCTTGAACTGTTTTTCATTATCTGTGATAATCACCTTAGGGATTTCGAACCTACATATGATGTTCTTCCGTAGGAAGTTTTCATTTTCTGCTCAATGATGGTGGCAACCGCTTCAGCCTCGGCCCTGCTACCACTGCGAATTTGGTTTAGCCTTTTCCCAAAGGCAGAGCTCCCACATTGTCAATCACCCATTGGGCGAAAGGCCAAGTGCTCTGGATGGGCGTCAGCTCCTGGGGCGGTTGTCTTGGGATGTTGGAAAATCTTTGGCATTTGTCACACTTCCTTACGAAGTATTGGGCATCCTTCTCCATCATGAGCCAGTAGTAGGCTGCCTTTAGAATCTTCTTGGCCGGAGCTCTACCTCCTGAGTGGTTGCCGTAGACCCCTTCATGCACCTCTCTCATAATATAATTAGTGTCTGTTTTTTCTGCACATTTTAGACAGGGCAGTGTGTGCCCCCTTTTGTACAAAATGCCGTTGATAAAGGCGTACCTGCTGGCTCTGTACTGAATCTTTCTGGCCTCAACGTTGTCCTCTGGTAAGGACCCCTGTTCCAGGTAGTTTCTGATCGGCGTTGCCCACTCCACTTCTTGTTCTACTTGGTGTATTTATGGGCTCTGAATGCTTGGCGAATCTAGCACCTACATGGGGACTCCTAGGTCATTCTCCTGAGATAAGGCTATTCTAGCTAGTAAATCTGCCTCCTCGTTCTACAGCCTTGGCACTCTTTCTAATAATATCTTAGAGAATTTTCTAGCCAGGTTCTTGGCCATCTCGCAATACTCTTGCAGCTTTTTTCCCTGGCCTCATATTCGCCTTGGACCTATTCTACCACAAGTTGAGAGTCGCTGCGTACCAGGATATGCTCTGCCCCCATTCGCGGAGCCATTCTGAGGCCAGTGATTAAAGCTTCGTATTCAACTTCATTATTGGAGGCGAGGAACTTAAACTTGATAGCGTATTCAAGTTTGTGCCTTTCAGGTGTGACAATGATGACCCCAGCCCCACTTGCTCTGTCAGTGGAGGAGCCGTCAACATTGAGGAACCATTAAGGCTCTAGAGAATCGTCAGCAGGGTGGGTTATGGGGTGTGAATTCGATGATAAAGTCTGCTACAGCCTGTCCCTTGATTGCCAGTCTTGGTCTATAGTGAATGTCAAACTGACTAAGTTCTATGGACCATTTGACAAGTCTGCTCGAGGTCTCCAGCTTGTGGAGGATCTTTTTCAGTTGGTTTGTCAGAATGACTATGGTGTGCACCTGGAAGTATGGCCTCAACCTCCGTGCTGAAGTCATGAGGACGAGGGCCAACAGCTCCATCTTGGGATACTGTTCCTCGGCGCCCCTCAGGGCTCTGCTAGTGTGATAAACAGGCTTCTGGACTCCTTCCTCTTGCCTGACCAAGGCTGAGCTCACTGTTGTGTCTAACACGGCGAGGTAAAGATAAAGTTCTTCACCTTCTGTGGTACGGCTCAATAATGGTACTGAACTCAGGTATTCTTTGAGTTGCTGGAAAGCCTGTTGTCGTGCCCTGGTTTTTGGGTCCAAATCCTTTCGGTTTAGAGACCAAAGCACCGAACTCTGTCATTAGAACTCATCCTCCTAGAAGGACGAGTGCGACTAAGTTTAACTTGAAATTAGTTTGATTAAGGGCTTTTTAGAAAAATATGAGTCACCACCTATCTTGATTAAGGTGAGTTAGGTCACCTAAAACTAAGTATTAATTCGAAAATTAAACTTAGGGTTTTTGGAAAAGATTTTGAAAAGTCCCTCAAGAGAGGGTTTTTAAGAAAATAGGTTGTTTGATAACCTTTGGAAAGATTTAAGCCCTTTTGGAAGATAACTCCTTTTTGATCTTTCGAAAACAGAAATCTATGGTCCAGGGGTTGGTTACATGTAAGGAAGATATCCTAAGATCATCACCTTACCCCACCCTTTCGGTACCTACATGTCTAATCACCCTTTTGTTCACTCACTAGAATAACTGGTTACCATTGTCCACTTAATATCCACTTTAGAATTTTGAAAAGGAGGTTTAGTCATCACTTTTCGGATGAATGAATGCATGAGACAAGTTTTGGAATAAGTTTTAAAACATGAAAGTTTTGGAGGAGTTTGAAATAGAAACTTTGAATTGATAAAAATTTGTAAAAAGGGAATTGGAGTTGAAATGGAAGTTATGACCACACCATTTTAGGTTGCCTACGTATCTCATTTGGTGAGAATCAGGTCATTTTTAGTTTGGGCAAGAGTCCGATGGGAAATAGGTGTGTTAGCGCCTTTGGAAAGTTTGAAAACACTTTGAGGTCTTTGAAAAAGTTTGAAGACACTTTGAGGTCTTTGAAAAAGTTTGAAGACACTTTGTGGTCTTTAGAAAAGTTTGAAGACACTTTGTGGTCTTTGAAAAAAGAGAACTTGAGAGTTTTAGAAATCGGATGTTGGAGTGTTTTTGGAATAGGACTTGAAGGTTTTTGAAAAGTGCTCTTGAAATAGAGTTTTGAAGTGTTTTGAAATGTTTTGGAATAACTCGATAAAGCTTTGGAAATGCTTCGAAGCAACTCAAGAGAGTTTTGAAAATGTTTTGAGATCTTGTTTTGAAAACCTTGGAGGTATAATCTTAGAGTGTTTTGAAATAGAACTTTGAAACTTTTAAAAGGGGATTTAGAAATGTATTTAGAATAACTCAATGGAGTTTTAGAAGTGCTTTTGAAATAGCTCAAGAGAGTTTGGAAAATGTCTTGAAGTTTTGTTTGGAGATCTTGGAGGTATGATTTTGGAATGTTAAAAAGGTTTTCGAAGATTTTTTAAAACACCTAGTGCTTTGAAGCCCTAATATGGACAACTTAAGGGTTGTTGTTGATATATCACATTCCTTTGGAATCCCTAACCATGAAAAGGATAGGGAAACCTTAGGGTTGTAAGTCCTTGAAGATATTTTTTGAAGTAGTTTAAAGATGGAGTACAGGAATATTTGAAGTGGTTATGGAATTGGTTTTTTGAAATCCCAAGAGAACAGGAGGTTTTGGAAAAATGAGTTATGGGAGTAGTTTTAAATAGGAAGAACCTTTAAAAGGGGTCCCTGAGTTGGAACCTTGAAGTATACTAACCTAGGTTAGGTTGAACTAGGGTTAAGGTGACCTAGGATTGCCTAACTTGGGTTAGGTTAACCTATGGTTAAGGTGACCAAGGGTTAACTAACTTAGGTTTGGTTAACCTAGTGTTAGGTAACTAGGGTTAATTAACTAAGATTGGGTTAACCTAGGGTCGGATGACTAAGGTCAAGTTAACCTAGGGTTGGATTGTAAGATGGTTTTGAAAGGTGGTTTGATGCATTTTTTGAAAGAGTTTTTTGAAAACAAATTATGTTATGCAAAGGACCTTGATAGACAACCTCTTTAAAGATCATTTTCATGAAAATTTGACTCTAGCTAAGAGTATGATTTATATGGTGGATATTTGGAGACCATTCCAAAGAAGGTTTCCTTATAACCATTATAACCATTATCTTGACAAGAGCATGGAGTCCAAGAATCAATATGATGACAATTTTTGAAATATCATTTTTAATGCAGAGATGGAGAGAATGAATTTTTGAAAACCATTTTTGAGAAGAGGATTTTGGAAACCATTTTTTTAGAAGAAACCATTCCAACAAGGGAAGGTTCCTATGGCTAAATAAAACAGAGACCACTCAAGAGAGGGTTCCATGGGGCCATTTCAACCACTAACTTGAGGGAATGGAATCCTTGGAAACTAGATAGTTAGGAAAACAACTTTTATGCAAATTGAAATGCAATGATGCAAGAGTGTGAGTTAGGGGGTAGTAGAGGATTTTCTAACGCATGATTTCTAAGATCTCCTAAACTTCAAGGGACCAACTCTTAGAACCCATTTGAAAGGAATATGGAGCTTGAAAGTGGCATGGAAATAAGAATAATGCAAGCTTTGTAGAACATGGTTATAAACATGAAAATAAAGCCCAGCACACAAGACATGATCAAGATAACAAAATATAAGGGGGTCATGAATACATACAAGGCTTTAGGCTACACCACATAATCAAGAGGCTCATAGGCTATACCATTTTAAAGTAGGCTAGTGAGAGATCCCTCTACACGGTGGCTCTCACTAGCTTTTCTCTAGGCATGAATTAAGAGCCCTCTTGGCTTAAACATGCAAGAAAGAGGGGTTGAAGATGGGGGTTAAAATAGAGAATAGCCTAAGTAGGCTAGGAGGGAGAAAAGAAGAGTGGGGGAAGACAAAAATGTAAAAGAAATACTACCTTTAGCCTTCAACACACTTGTAATCTTCTATGGATGCCTGGACTTGAACTTGGATGGCTTCAATTAAGCTTGAGAGGCTGGAAGGGGGGGTTTAATGGTGTATAGGGCTATGTAGGTGAAGTGTATAGGCTAGAGGGAGGTGGAATCTAGCCTAAGTGTTAGAGGAGTGGAATGTATGTAGAGATTTAAGGTTTTGAAGTAGTTTCAACAGAGCTTCGCATCAATTTTCAGTCCTCCAATATGTAAAGGGGGGTGCTGGTATTTATAGGCAAAAAGGGGGGCGCATGTAGCACATGTGCCAGTACTGTTCCATTGCCAGAATGCCATGTGGCACCCATTGTACTGGCTAAATCCTGACAGTTGATTGAACTTTGGTCGATTTGATCAAAGTCTGGGCGCATGTAGCATACGCTCCGTCACCAGGAGTGTTCGTTTAAACTTTGTCTCGATAATTGAGCCAACCGGAAAGGTTTCAGGGGAATCAGTTGCACCCACGATGTTCTCCTAGGGTTTTTTGTGAAAAGTTGGAATGGTATTCGGAAGTGTGGGATATTGTATCGGGAAATGTGCTTAAAATGACATCTTTATGGAGTGTCTGTGGTACGCTCCGTGGGAGTTCGAAAGTAGCTGTTTTTGTGTTGCATGATCAAGGCCTTCAAGAAACGATCTCTTCGATCGGACCATACTGATGGAAAGTACTCTAGAAATACTTTTAAAAATTTCCTAATTTATGCATTTCTTAAGTCATTTGACGATGCGTTATGATCAGGGAATTGGGAAAAAAGTCAATCTTGGCAGAGCGTCTGTGAGATGCTCCAAGGGTTGCTAAAAGTTATAGTTTTTGAACCATACAATGAGGAGCTTCGAGAAGCAATCTATCCGATCTAGTCATATCCATAGAAAGATCTACGGACGAGCTTTCAGGAATTCCCTGGTTTACATATTTCTCAAGTCATTTGACGGTGCGTTATAACCATGGAGTTGGGAGAAAAGGCAATTTAGGCGGAGCGTCTGCGAGATGCTTCAGGGAACTTTTATCTAGTTGTGGGTGTTTAGTGTCGTAAGGTCTTCTTCAGGTTAAACAAGAGTGTATGACAAGACCCGCCATTCAATATCCTGGGATTGGTGTTGTTTCGAGGCTTGTTCGGGTTATCAGGGGTAAAAATGGTCATTTTGGCCGGGTTTGGCTAAAAATAGTCAGGAATAGATCGGAGTACTATGTTAAGCGTGCCGGGTCATTCAAGGATGATCCTAGGAGAGCCTTTCACTGCTCGGTGGGACTTGTGCGGTGCTGGGACATTCAGGTGCAAAACGGTCATTTTGACCGGAGTTAGCCAGAATGGGACCGGAGTTGGACCGAATGGCGTGTGAAGTATGCCTAAATGCTTAGTAGCACTTTGGAAGGGCAGACTTACCATCTTGAGGGATTTTGGACTTTCTCAAGATGTGCTTGGAGGCCCAAGAGGCAGATTTGGTTATTAGGCCTCTATTGGGCCCAACAGGCTCGAGAAGCGATTGGCTTATTAGATAAGGGTTTGAAAGTTGATTTGGGCTTGAATATGCTTACGAAGTTTTGAAAGGGAGTTCGGTTAGGCCGAAGATTACCGAATGGGCAAAAAATGGGGTGCTTACACCTGTTCACATTCAGGGGTCCACTCGAAAACTTTACGTAAAATTTTAAAAAAAGGAAGGCACTTATCTGTTGATTTAGAGATGAATCTGTTTAGTGCTACCACTCTGCCTGCCAATATTTGGACTTCCTTGGTGGATGTTAGGGACTGCATGTCTAGTATTGCTCTGATTTTTTCAGGGTTAGCCTTTATCCCCCGGTTGGAAACCATAAACCCTAGGAATTTTCCAAATGCTACCCCAAAGGCACATTTGGCAGGGTTTAGATTCATTTTATAGGTCCTTAGGTTTTTGAACGTCTTTTCCAGATCTGTCAACTGGTTGGTGGCTTGTTTGCTTTTTACTAGCATGTCACCGATATAGACTTCCATGTTTCTACCAATCTGAGTGCTGAACATGCGGTTGATAAGCCTCTGGTAAGTTGCTCTGGCATTCTTCAGGCCGAAGGGCATTACTCTATAGCAATACAGGCCTCTGTCTGTCACAAATGCCGTGTGCTCCTGATTATGCTCTGCTATCTTTATCTAGTTGTAACCTGAGAAAGCATCCATGAAGGTTAGCATTTCGTATCCCGCCGTTGAATCCACCAGTTAATCTATTATGCGTAAGGGGAAGCTATCCTTAGGACACGCCCTATTCAGATCTGGGAAGTCCAAACACATCCTCCACTTTCTATTTGCCTTCTTAACCATGACCACATTGGACAGCCAGGTAAGATACTGGCCTTCTTTATGAAGCCAGCTCTGGTCAATTTCTTAACTTTTTCAACTACGGCCTCGTTGCGTTCTGGGGCAAAGGTCCTCCTTTTCTGCCTGATTGGTTTTACCATTGGGTCTATGTTCAGATTATGGGTAATGATTCGAGTGTCGATGCCTGGCATATCCTCGTGAGACCAGGCAAAAACATTAGCGTTCTGCTTGAGGAAAGACCTTAATCCCTCATTGAATTCCTCTGGGGCTATTGTCCCGATTTTTACTATTCTAGTCTGGTCTTGCTCTCCGACCACGACCTCCTCGAGTTCTTTTACTAGTTCTTCCCTCCTGATCTCCTCCTCGTCTCGAACCTCCAGCTCCTTAATCAACATGACCTCTTTGGTCTCCCCTCTGAGGGATGCCATATAGCACTCTCTGGCAGTCTGTTGGTCACCCCTGGCTTTCCTAACTCCTTAGGATGTGGAGAATTTGACCTTCAAGTGATAGGTGGATGGTATAGCTTTGAACTCATTGAGGGCTGTTCTACCTAAAATGATGTTGTAGGCTGAAGGGCAATCCACTACTAAGAATGTCACCATCCTGGTGGCTTGTTGGGGTGTGGTCCCCAGCGTTACTAGCAAGGTTATGGAACCTAAAAGGGTTACTCTGTCACCAGTGAAGCCGACTAGGGAAGAATTAATCGGCTGTAACTTTTCCATGCTGACCTTTAACTGCTCGAAGGCCCTTAAGAAGAGGATGTCTGCCGAGCTACCACTGTCCACAAGAACCCTTCGTATCAGGAAGTTGGACACTACTGCTGATATGTCCAGTGGGTTGTCGTGAGGTTGACATATAGCCTCAGCCTCTTCATTAGTGAATGTGATAGGGTCATGCTCTATCCTAGATTTTTTGGCTGATCGATCTATGGACATGACTTCCCTCTGGCTCCAGGCCTCCCTAGCATGCCTTTTCCTGGTAGATGAATATTCACCATTGCCTGTGAACCCTCTAGAGATGACCCTTATTTCTCCCATGGGTTGCTGATTCTGCCTTTCCCTTTCGGGACTTCTTCGTTTGGCCTGCCTTTGGGGCTGGTCTCGCCTGCCCACCGCTATGTATCTGCCCAACCTCCCTTGCTTAATCAAATTCTCCACCTGCTGCTTGATGTCGTAACAGTCCTCTGTATTGTGGCCATAGTCCTGGTGGAATCGACACCACTTGTTGGTTAGCCTCTTCTCTGGGGGGGGGACCTCATTCGTCCTGGCCATCTTAATGCTGGGTCTCCCTTGATCTCATAGAGCACTTGATCCAGGGGAGTATTTAAGGGGGTAAAGTGCTGGTTGTATCTAGCAGGTTTGGCCCTATCACCCTCTGTCTTGGGCTTCTGCTCAGCCAGTCTAGGGGTTTTCGCTGCCCTGTCATCCTTCTTCTCCTCAGCCATCCTCTTCTTATCTAGGCTGGGTGTGGCACCCTCCGGGTCTTCCCTGGCTTTGAGGGTGTCCTCTATGTTCATGTACTTCTACACTCGGAACATCAGCGCAGCCATGGTCTTGGATGCCTCCTTGGCCAAGGAGAACATGAACTTGGAGGTTCTGACTCCGGCAATGAAAGCTGCTACTGCCACCTTATAATCGAGGTCATCCACACAGAGAGTCTCCTGGTTAAAGCGGGTGACGAATGTCGTGCCCAGATTTTTCGCTCTCGAGGAATACACACACAAGCGGGAAAAACACTGTACTCTCTTGTTAGAACTCACCCTCCTAGAAGAATGAGTACGACTAGGTTTGAATTGAAAATAGATTTGAATAAAGGGCTTTTAGAAAAGATTTGGAGTCGCCACCTAACTTGATTAAGGTGAGTTAGGTCACCTAAAAACTAAGCATAATCCGAAAACTACGCTTAGGGTTTTGGAAAATGATTTTGAAAATATCTCCCTAAGAGAGGGTTTTTAAGAAAACATGTTATTTAGAAACCCTTGGAAAACATTTAAGCCCTTTTTTGAAAATAACTCCATTTTGGTCTTTGTAAACAGTGATTCTAAGTTCGGAGGTTGGTTAGGTATAGGGAAGACGCACTAAGTTATCACCCTACCCCGCCCTTGCAGTACCTACATATCTATTTACCCTAGATTCACCTATGAGAGTCTTTAACTAACAAATGTTCAATCCTATCCACTTTGAAAAAGAATGTTTAAAAAGACATGATGCATGATATGCAAGTGCAAGATAAGAGAGTTGAAAAATAGATTTGGAAATAGATTTGAAAAGAAATTGATTTGTTTTTAGAAAGAGATTTGAAAAGATAGATTTGAAATTGGAAAGTTTTGAAAATTGGAAATAGAGATTTGAAAATAGAAATTTGGAATTAGAAAAATAGATTATGGAATTGGAGATTTGAAAAAATTTGTGAAAATAGAAGTTTGAAAAATGTTGTGACTGCACCCATGAGGGTTGCCTAGGTATTCTTTTGGAGGAATCAGGTCAGTTGTAGTTCGGACAAGAGTCCGATAGAAAATAGAAGGTTGGATTCGAAAAAGAGATTGAATTGGAATTTGGATTTGATTTGAATTTAGAAGAGAAGATTGGAAATTAGAATTGAAGGATTAGGAAATTGATTTGGAAAGATTGAGGTTTAGGAAACCTAGACTTAGGAAGATATGATTTAGGAAAGATTTGAATTTAAGAAAGATTGGACTCGAATGTTGGACTTAGAAGATTGGAGAAAAATTGGAATTAGGAAAGTTTCGTTTTAGGAAAGTTTCATTTTAGGAAAGTACTAAAAATAGGAAAGTGTTCAAATTAGGAAAGTTTTCATTTTAGGAAAGTTTACGAATTAGGAAAGTTTTGAAATTAGGAAAGGTTTCGTTTTAAGAAAGTATTGAAATTGAAAAGTTTTGAATTTAGAATATTTTGAAGTAGAGAAGTTTTGAAAGTTGGAAAGTTTTAAGATTTAAGAAAGATTTGAATTGGGAAAGTTTAAAATATAGAAAGGTTTAGAATTTAGAAGGTTTGAGATTTAGAAAGTCTTAACTTAAGAAAGTTTTGAATTTAGAAAGCTTTGGATTTGGAAAGATTTGAAATTTAGAAAGTTTAAGATTTAAAAAGTTTTAGAGTTTGAGTTTTAGAAAATCTTGAGATTAGGAAAGGTTGGAGTTTTAGAAAGATTTAAAAACTTAGGTTTGGAAAGTTAAGATTTGGAAAAGGGATGGAAATAGGAAAGGGTTGAATTAGGAAATATGTGGAAGTTGAGTTTTAAAATTTAGGAAAGATTTTTATATTCAAGTTTTAAAAACTTAGGATTTAGGAAAGTAGAAGGTTAGGAAGGAGTTGAATTAGGAAAGATTTAGACTAGGAAAGGATTGGATTTTGTTTCTAAAAGAGAAGATTTGATTTTGTTTCCAAAAACGAAGGATGGGATCTAGTTTCCTAAACGGGAGATTGGATTTGGTTTTCTAAAGGGAAGATTTGATTTAACAAGGATTTGGAAGAGGAAATTTTAGAAACCCTAGATTTGGAAGACTATAGTTTTGACGTAGAAAATAGGTTTTGGAAATATATAGAGTTTTGATGTAGAAAACAAGAGGTTTTGGAAACTTAGGTTTTAAGACTAGTTTGAAAACCATGTTTTTAAAAAGAAAATTAGGGTTTCCTAATTGTGGCTCTAGGGCTTGACTTGGGCTCTAAGAAAATGAATTTTTGGAAAGTGTGTTTTTTGGAAACGAAGATTTTGGAAGGAAATCCGAGATAGGAGTTTCTAGAAGGTGTGTTTTGAAAATAATTTTGGGAAGGAAGTTTTTGGAAAGTAAAACTTTGAGAGAGTTTTGTTAACAAGATTTTGGAATGAGCTTTTTGGAAAGAGTTTTTAGGAAAGTGAATTTTGAGCAAAGCGTTTTCTAGAAAGGAAACCTAGGGAGTGTTTTTAGGAAAGGAATTTTGAGGAAAGTGTTTTAGAAAGGAGTTTGAAAAGAGATTTTTGGAGAGAGTTTTTGAAAACAATTTTGGGAGGAAGAATTTTTGGAAAGCATGTTGAAAAAGAGGGTTTTAGAAAGAGAGACTTTTAAAAATAGAGTTTTTTGGAAAGTATGAAAACGCCTCAATTTCCTAAAGCGATTTTAACCATAAGAAGGCTAGAACCACTTTAAGAAAGTGGTTTTGAAAACAACAAGGAATTGAAAATATGGACCATATTGGTCACTTTAAATGTAACACTTTCCTAAAGCAACCCTAGCCATGGAAAGGCTAGAATCACCCTAGGATTGTGACTTTGAAAACAGATTTTGAAAAAGAAGATTTTAACGTAATGTAATTTTTGAAAATGAGTTTGAAAATGATTTTTGGAAGAATGCAAGATAATGATATGCACAATGCAAATTTGGGGTCGTGAATATACAAGGTTAAGGCTTCACCACATAATCAAGGGGGCCGAACCCACGTGGTCTCCGGTTAGACTAAAAGAAAGCCCCCGACACGGTGACCCTCCAATAGCCTAATCTTACACATGGACCGAGAATCCCTTTGTTTCAAGCATGCAAAGAAAGGGGGGGGGAAAGAGATGGAGGATTAAAATAGAGAAAACCCAAATGGGTTAGGAGAGAGAAGAGAGAAGGGGGAAGTGCAGAAATTTAAATAAGAAGCCTACCTTGTGTCTTTTTATTTTGTTTAGCTTTGCGGGCTTTGCTTTGCTTGTCTTGCTTCGATCCTCACTTCAATCTTCAAGAATTTGTCTTCAATCTTCAAACCTTCAGATTGCAACTCTTTAAGTCTTCAAAGGAGGGTTGGAGGCAAGTGTATAAGTGTATGAGAGTATATAGGAGTATATAGGAGGCTAGGGTTTGGTGTGTGGTGGTTAGAGTTTGGAAAACCTAGGGAAGCTAGGGTTTTGGAAGTATACGAGCTCTGTATATCGAATATTAGGATTTTTAGATTGAGTTTGCAGACCTCCCTCACGCTGGAAGAGACTCTGTATTTATAGAGATGGGATAGACCTAGCGCCTGTTGCAGTGGCGCTAGGCCAAATTTCCTCTTGGTGCCAAGCCATTTTTTGGCTGTAGTGGCGCCAGCCAGTTAGGAAAGTTTTAAGGTTGGCAAACAACGTATCTTGGGAAGATTTGGGCGCCAATACTAGTGACTACCATGCAATTTTTAGCCTGGTTTCACTAGGAGTGACTCCGAAAAGTCCGAGAAGGATTTAAGGGACCGAGATTGAGCCGGAAGGCTGGAAAAGGACAGGAACACTTAAAACAGTGTCCCGAATGTATTTGACTTGAAAAATGAGGATAGAATGTGTCGGAAGGATTGACCAGGCTATTAGGGGCAAAACGGTCAACCGGGTCGGAAAGCTGCCGAGATGGACTCGGAACGTCCCGGAAGAAGATTCGAGATTTGGAAACATTATTCAGAATGTCCCTAATGGTTGCCGATTTAATACCCAGAGCCGGTGTGGTTGGAAAAGGTGACCGGCCCACTAGGGGCAAAACAGTTATTTTGTACCGAGTTTGCCAGAACTGACTCAGAATGATCAGGAAAGGTAAAGAAAGGTTGAGAATACTGTAGGAGGCATTCTCGAGAAATTACTGGTTTGATACCCAGGGCCGATGTGGTTCCTGGGGCGTTCAGATGCCTAGGGGCAAAATGGTCATCTTGACCAAAAAGTCACGAAATTGACCCAAAACGGACTGGAAGGCACCTAATCATGCCGGATCATCTCTGGGACGATCTTGGAAGGGTGGACTTACCATTCTGAGAACTTAGGTGTGCTTTCGAGAAACGTGCCGAAAAATAGCCCTAGAGGCAGTTTGGTCATTTTTCACCGAAATAGGCTAACAGGCACTGGTGTTGACCTGGGTTTTGAGTGTTTCCGCCACTCTAACGGCGGTCACGTGATACAGGAGTTTGTTGACAATTCCCTATATCGACCTGTTTGCGAGCATTTCCGCTACTTTGACGGTTCACGATCATTCCCGAGACTGCCTGATCTCGGGAAGCTGCTAAAGGGACTTAGCGTCTAAGAATCAACTTTCTCGGAAGGCGTGCCTAAACAGACATTTCTGTATTAGAGGGCTAGTAGGCGCCAAAGGTGAACCATTCTACCATCTAGGGGACTTGAAGTATCGTCCTGGTCGACAGGTTTAAAGGGATTTACCGTTCCAAAGAGATTTTCTTCAGAAAACGTGTTAGGCCATCTCGAGGAATCAACTGTCTCGAGAGAGAGATTGGAATTGGAATTGGACTTGGAAAGGGGACTTACCGTTTTTGGAAAGACACGCCTAATTTGGAATTAGAAAGGGGACTTACCATCCTTGAAAAGACGTGCCTGATTTGGAATTGGAAAGGGGACTTACCATATTCGGAAAGCCGTGCCTATTGGGAATTGGACCGAATGATGCCCCTAGGGGCACTTTGGTCATTTTGCCTCTATTTGGGCCAGATGGGGCCCGCAAAGCGATGAATGGACAGGATTAGACTTGGAAAGTTAATTTCGATTGGAATACGTTCATATCGACTTGACTACAAGTCTGGACGAACCGTAGACCGCCGAGTGGTAAAAAATGGGGTGCTTACAACAAACTCGCGCAAAATCTCCTTTTCGCGTTGTTTAGTGTTGAACTAGGAAGTGGAGGGCCTCCTCTGCCTCTGCCCTTCGATATTGTGGCTGATAAATAATCTGCTCAGGTCTACGAATTTGTTGATCGTCCCAGGGGAAAGCCTGTGGAACCAAATCCGAGCTGAGCCTTTAAGGGTGGTAGGAAATGCTCTGCACATAATTTCGTTAGGGACCGCCTAGAGGTCCATCAGGGCCTTATATGTCTCAAGGTGGTCCAGGGGGTCCTTTATGCCATCAAAGGACTCCAATGTAGGCATCTTGAATTTCGGAGGTAAGGGCATCCTCATTACTCCTAGCGTGAAAGGCGTGTATGTTCTGTTCACCAGCTCTTCTACCGTGTTGGGGCCTTTCTCTTTTATAGCGGCAATTACTCCGGCCAGTTAAGCCTGCATCTCCTTCAACTACTCGTCCCATTCTGGGCGAATTTCGCCAGTGTGCTCCGGGAGCACCACTGTCACTGCCTTGGATTGGGCGATGTGGCTTTGGGCTTTGTCGGTATGGGTTCCAGCCCCTCTCGGAGGGGGGTTTTCCCTAGGAAACAGCAGGTCCTCCGCTCCTTCGTTGGCGTTGCCTTCCTGGTTCCTTGCTGCCGGCTGGTTTGTAGGCATTGGTGGGTCCTCTAGCGGCGGAGGGTCCACCATTGCCGGTGCCACCCGTGGCGGGGGAAATCTCCTCTCCAACTCTTGATTCCAGGCTTGGAGCTGGTTCATGGAGGCCATCGTCTCGAGGATTTGCTGCTCCGAGGCAGCGATCCTTGTAGTGCTTTGCTCCTCCATTGCTTCATCTGGCCTGATTGATATAGCACTGGATTGGGTCAAGACTATGAAACAACCAAAGTGTCGTTCCCACAAACGACGCCAATTGATGATGCAGTGAATTTATACGTCATTCTCGACCTCTGATGGGAACGGTTCAGGAGATGAATCCTCCTGCTTGGGATACCGGTGTGGTGTCTGCCAAAGACACTTCGATGCCAAAGTTAGGCTAGAGGTAAATGGGTAAAATAACAATGCTCAAGGGTTCATGCATTTCGTACCTTTTTGGAGATGATGACTGCCATTTTTATAGAAATGTTGGCAAAGAGTGTGGATCGGGTTGTGGGCGCATTAATGGGAGAGTTAATCGTGCCCTTGAATTGCACACCAGGGATTGGGGGGGGGGGGGGGGGGGGGGGGTAGTGTCATGCCCTCACGTTGGGCTTCTTGACCCATGCCTCTACTCGTAGACGAAACCGTCCTAATCATAGGATCGTGGAAGCTGATCGTCAGTTAAAAATTTTAGAGTGTCTTAATGACGATGTCTGGTGCATCTTAGAGCTCTGCTCTTCCAAGTCTGTTGACAGACCTAGTCTGAAAAAAAGTTTAAGGGTCTGAGTCTAAAAATATAATTCGAGCTTATCTGATCTGTCCATTAAAAACAGATTAACTATACTTATCGTATTATCATGACGTATTTAAAAAAAAGACATAAATAAAAGAAACGAGGTGGGACGAGACGTGTTTGAGGGGAGTCGTCGTCGTCATGGCACGGGGCAGGATGTCTGGGATCCGTTGCCAAGATCAGTTCAGGAGATGTGTGGGACCCATAATATATTCTGTATATATTGTGTATGTAATGTTTATCAACGCAGGACACAGCTAAGTAAAACCACATTGGGATACTATCCTTTGCTCCACAGGAGAGACAAGGGATTGTGGGCCCACCCACTAACGAGATGATGACAATTTCATTTGACCGTGTGCTGTCTCTATTTCTGTTTCTCACACTCTCTCTGACCTCTCGTAAACTGAGAAATATTCGTCATGTAGCCGCATATCGATGCCACGTGTACGGTCGCCATATGGCATCATATTCACAGTCCGTTCTGTTTCTTGGCCCTTTGCTTCTCCTCCCCATATTCTTCCTCCTCGTCCCGGATTTTGTTTGAACTTTGGATCTAATTTACTTTTAGTTTTTATATTTAAGAGTAGTCAAAAAATTCGAAAATAAAGTAAAAAATTCATAAAATTACTTCTAAACAAAGCCTAAATCATGAGTGGCTTTTTTTATTATTTATTTTTCTTGAGTACAATTCCAATAGCTATCAATTTTTTTTGCATGATTTTCTCAACTCAAATGGTCATATTGAATTGAAAGATTTTACGTGTGAAATCATATATTACACATCATTTTGTAAAATATTTTTCACTTGTAAAATTTTTTTTTTTTTTTTGTCCCGTGCAAACTGAATAACCATCAATTTTTTTGCATGATTTTCTCAACTCAGAATTTCATGTCAAATTGAAAGATTTTACTAGTGAAAAATGATTATCAGTATCTAAATTATTCTTTCGTTTGTTTATTAGGGCAAGAGCCATTACCAAATCAGTAATATTACCATTGTCAAGTTGGAAAGTCTAAAATTAGGATGGGAATGTTTAAGGGTGAATGAAGCTTAGCAACTTTCAGTAGTTTGGCAGCTCCCTTCCTTCAAATAAAAATTAAAAAAAAAATCCTATTTAAAGAGCATGCATTTTAATCACTTCCATCACCATCATTCCATTTCATAGTGCCACCTCTACTGTTTCCTACATCTTCCAATATACGCAATTGACATCAATTATAACAAAAAATGCTTAATGTAAATTCATTTTGTATTTGAGTCTTACCTGAATTTATTAATATCCACTAACTTGTGAAATGAGAAAGTAATATTACAAAAAAAAATTGTGTATGACATTACTCAAGTGACACACATTTCATATGCCTAGTTCTATCAATATTATATACATTTCAAATAGGTGTGTGAAATCATCATGATCTGAAATGGGTAAACCTATAAAACTCTTAATATTGAAAAATTATTCAATATTCTTGAAACGTTGATTCACTTTTATTACTTTTTTCACAATGCAATGGACACTTCTACTAGATGAATCTGGACATACTTACGAATTCATCATATTACTCACGAGATAGTTACCTGCATTACGAAAGCAAAAATAAGGTTAATGTAGTGCTCAAAGAACAGTGATTATATGATGATAAAATATTTTTACTCATAATCATGACCATTGAACAGACACCAACGAATACGTAACACATCAACTAGACTATACCAATAACTAATGAAGCCCAATTAATATAACACCTATCAGCTGATACCTGCCCCACAGCCGCAGTAAGTAGCATTTGCCTAGTGTAATATGATCTCTTTTCATCCAGAGAATATCTAGGGTGGGAACGCCAGATTCTTTTCTTCAAAGATGCTATCAAATCTGTTTGGGCACAGTTTCCTGTTCTACTTTCACTTTTTCTTCAGTGTTTTCTTTGACTGATATAATCTTGACCAGTCAACTAACTTGACTGATCCCTATGATGCACCATGGTCCCATTTTTCGTATCTGGCCCACCACAATGTCTGCACCCGATGGCCAAAGTACTGCTTTGCTTCTCGTTTTCTTATTTTCCCACTATATGTATATAATTGTTTATTATTCTTTTGAAATGTACAAGGGGGTAAAGCCATTTTCATGGGATCCAAACATGATCTGAGTGGGATCAATCATTGTCTGTTTATTATACAAGCATGACAGGTGAGAATATTGGTTGGAGACATTGAGTTTCCCACCACTCCAAGATTCTTGGCCCTAAATGGTAGTAGTCTTGAAAAAGGGAAAAAAGAAGAAGGAGGAAGCAGCCAAGTATTAGCCTGCTGATCATCATTTAGTGGATTGCATGTGTTTGTTCATCTGATATCTTGATAAATAAGAAATTCACTCAACTGATTCAATTTACTTGATGGAACCATCTCATGGGCTATGTTTGATAGGAGAGAAAGGGAAGCAAATTTTGAAAGAGGAGAAAAGAAGTAAATGAAAAAAAAGAAAAAAGTTTATTTCTCTCTTTTGATTGAGGGGGAGCGGTGAGAAAGAAAAGTGAATACAATATCTATGAATTGTTTAAGAACTTACATCTTGTGCTTTACTTATTGTTCCTTGATTTTTCTCCTAAAATTTTCTTAGAAAGAGTAGGAAAAAAAAGCTTTCATAAAATTTTGAAGTCTTTCCTATTTGTTTCTTTTCTTTTCTTTCCTTACAATTAGGGTACAAAAAAAATTCAAAAAAAATTACCTTTGTGTTTTCCTCTCTCTTTTCTCTTGCCCCAACATAGCAATGCTCTTATATGCTATAATTATGTCCCTAAAGAAGGATCCTTAGATCCTTAGGATAATGATGACACATAAAATAATAGAATAAGAATGGCCTTTCAGCCTGATAGGTCGATTTGGTCTTCCACAATGGGTTATTTTGGAATTAAATGGGGTTTACTTAACTTTTTGGAAAAACTGATAAATGTAATTACAATTGTGTCTAGCTAACATGTGACCGTAGAAAAATATATCTTATTAGATTGTGCAAAATGTAAAACTTACACTTTTTTTAAACTTTCTATCTTAGACTGTATGACTTTCTTCATCAAAGCGTAATTTTTGTCTTAAATGCACAAGTTAGCATTTGTCATGCAAAAGTTAGTTAAATACTTATTATTGGATTATACAAAGTGAGGAGTCTATTTTTTTCACACTGTTCACATTAAAGGCACACATTAAGCATGTTTTATCAAGTTGTACAAAGTGTTAAAAATTGTGAGATTCATAATTTTTAATAACTTGTATAATCAAACAAAACATTCTATTAGCATTTAAGATATCTTTATTTTCTAGTTTTCTTTTGAAAAATATTAATAGAGTATGGATGATATTTTTTAAATTAAAAATTATCATAACAACTGTTTTATTCTAAATAAAAATCGTCCTCTACAAAAATTCTATATAAGTTTGCCATATATTTCCACATCTGGATCATCATACTTTGTTAATATTTGGGGCATAAAACTACGAAGTGTAACAAGTTGCACCAAAGCGAACAAATGGTGTTGGGGTCGAAAAAATTATTTAATGTTCATGGAGTGTCATATCTTGTTTATCTCTCTTATAAATGTAACAAGTCTCTTGCTAGAAGGGTCGAGGTCAAGACCATTTTATAAGGGAGACACACGGTATTTGTGAGTTAAGTCACACAATCTTTTTAATTAGGTAGATGAATTGCACTATAGTTCTAGAATTGGCTAACTGAGAGTTAATCCAGGTCAAACTAGCGAATCCAAATGGTCAAATCCTGAAACCCAAATAGTTAAATCATTGAATTCTAATTTAGACCAATAATTAATTATCGTTCATATTATTATTGTATTTAAAAGAGACTTGAAATGTGACTAAGAAAATGATATTTTCAATTAAAAGCAATAATTGATCGGCAAAGATGCCCAATTTATTTAGTTATTGGCTATTTCGTAATACTAAATATGAAATATATTTTGATATAAAAACCATAAAATAAAATATATTAATATTATAATATATTTAATAATGTAAAGTTTAAATATATTTAAATAAAATAAAATAATATTAATATTCTCGAAACGGTCTCAACTCTATAAATTTTAAAAATTCACCCTTTCACGCTCAGTGGGGCTCAGTTGGTGAGAGATGGTGTTGGTTGGGTTCTCTAGGGCATGCCAGTAAAGTATCAGTTAGTGTTCCCTGCCACATCATCATCATCACCACATCATTGGTCTACATCAGAAGAGCCTTCAAAGTTTCAATGACTTGGAAATCCCCATAGCTGTCTGTGAGGCCCACAAAGCAGCCAACATTAGGTCCCTCTGTCCTCTCGAAGAAGATGAGGCTTGAACCATTTTTTCGTCTCTTTTTTTGAGCTATGACCAAATGTGGAAATGAAAATCCAAAATACTTGTATTATTGGGTCATTTCATTTTCACTAGTTATCCTTCACAATAACAAACATTTATTTTTCTTTTTTCTTTTCTTGGGTCATTTACTTGAAATTCTGGATAAATATATGAGTAATTTCATTATTGGAGGCTAGTTAATTGTTATAACAAAATTCTTGTATTTGTTAAAGAGCTTTTATGTCTTTAATGTGAAAGCATTTTCATAACTTTCAAGGAAAGAATATGATTAATTACAGTTTTAACCAATTTAATAGAACTCACTAATTGTAAGCGCATTTAAAATGAAGCGAAAAGTTTACACCTATAGGTGGCTAAAGAGCAAAGTATACGAAAGTGCTTAATTGCGAGTTCCAAATCAATTTACTAAAAGCTCAATAATTATAAGTGTGTTGAAAGTGAAATGAAAAAATTTCAGCTACTCACATTTGTTGCGAAGGTATCATAACAACTTTGACAGAAAGTCGTTTATTTCTAGTTGTTGAGCAATTTAATAAGAGTTCTATAATTATGAGAGTATTTAAAATGAAATGAATTTTTTTTTAGCTACAACTGACTACACAGCTACTTGCATTTGTTAAGAAAGTAACTTAACAATTTAACAGAAAGAAAGCGTCCGTTACAAGCAGCTTACAAATTTGAAAATGGCTCATTAAATATGAGTTACCAAAATAAATCAAGAAAAAACTATACATGACGAGCCAAAGAACTCAAAGAAAGTATCGTAACAGCTCCAATAGAAATGAGCATTAAAATGTAAATAACCGACCAGTTTAAAACGGTTCACTAATTATGAGCATATACGAGTAAAAAGAGAAATGGAAAAGTACTTTTAAAGAGACCATTAAGAAATTTCGCTGGAATTGTCTGATTGCAGTAATAACATGATTTATAAGAAACTTTGAAAAAAGTATAGTAACGGATCTGACAAAATGGAGCATTTCTAATTGAGCAATTAACTAATTTTAAACAATGCATTAGTTATGAATATATACAAGTAAAATATAAATTAGTATTTAATTTTAAAGCTATCATTAAGCCTTAGTTGTCTAGTTGTAACAATAACAGTATTTACATAATTAGAATATTCAAAGCAAAAACTTGCTAAATGCCTAATAGAAAAAAATTACTAAATAGAATGGAATGATTTGTTGCCGTTAAATTGTTTGCACTTGCATAGTGTCTTACCAATTTACCACAAATATGTTTTATTTTTTATTTTTTCTTTTGTGAGATTTATCATTGTTAAAATTTCTTTTTGATGCACATTATTACTGTTATCATTGTGCTCTGGCGTACTATAAATATACGACTTTTAGACATGAGGTTGATTGCAAGCGAGCCGAGTCGCCAAGTTTTTGGCGATGAAGTGGGACAGAAGGGTGGGGTCCACATGCAGTTACATTCCAATGCGGTTGGGACCCACTACAATGTACAAACTGGCATATGAATCCGTTGCAGCTGATCATCTCTCTCTGTACGTGAAGCTTTGCCTTATTTAATTTTGCTTTTGCCAAGTAATATGTGAGGCTTTGCCTTACTTAAATAGAGAGCGCTAGAGACTCATTTTACTTCACTTTGTATCTCTCTCTCTCTCTTCATCAATCTCCTCTCTCAAGTCTAATAATTGAACACTCCCTCTCTTCCAGTTCTAGGAAGAGTCACAGGTTGTGCATGGATGGATCCTTCAACTGCACAACTTCATCAGGTAGGATTAGAAGTACACATCATTAGCACAAGTAGTTTTTTTTTTTTTCCCTCTTTTCTTTCATTGAACTTTACTTTCCTCTTAACATTTATCTTTCATTGTTCTTTCTTCTTTGTGATTTTGGGTTGTGGGTCTAATTCGAAAAGACACACTCTTTGTCCATTTTGGAAGGATTAGTATTTTTTCTTGTACATGTTAAAGGAAAAACGTGTAAGAAAGGGAGGAAATGAAAGAATTTTTGGGTTTTGTTTTCCTTTCATTGATTCTATGGGCTTCTTGTTGAAGAGTGTGTGATTGTTTTTAAGGTAAATTGCATTCCCTACATGGATTTCTTGTATGATTCAAACCTACAGAGCATTTGTGTCATGCTTCTATCTGAACTTGAAATGGGGTGGTTATGAGGTTTCAATTTCCAAAAAAAATCCTTTCAATTTGAAAGAAAGTTCCCTCTATTTCTTGCTTTATAAGCTTGCTTCCTTTGTCAATAAAATGTAAGATTCTTTTGATGGAAAAATTCCAACCCCATATCTTCATCCATTAGTTCTCACTCCTCTTTTCTTTTCTGCCCTCCAGGCTCCAACTAGTTTTGCAAGTGACATTTTGTGTTTTCATCATCATATGTGTGTGCCCGTGCATATATATATATATATATATATATGAATGCTTTGAAATCTGACATTTAAGTTTTGGTGAAGAGTTTAGGGTTAACTCTTTAGTTTCACCATAGGTTGGCCATGACTATAGTGCATTTCTATCATACTTTTTGTCTGAACTTGAAATGGGGTGGTTATGGGGTTTCAATTTCCATCAAAATCCTAGAAATTTGAAAGTAAGTTCCCTCTGTTTCTTGCTTTATAAGCTTGCTTCCTTTGTCAATAAAATGTAAGATTCTTCCGATAGAACAATTCCAACCCCATATCTTCATCATTAGTTCTCACTACTCTTTTCTTTTCCTGCCCTCCAACTAAAAGTAGAATTGCAAGTGACATTTTGTGTTTTCATCCTCATATGTGTGTCCGTGCATATTTATAAGTTTTGGTCGAGAGTTTAGGGTTAAATCTTAGTTTCATACCAATTTACTTCAATTTTTTGCTTCATGAAAATGGCTTCCAATCATTTTCAACGTAGAATAGCACTTTGGTCATGATTTGGTCTCTCTCATGCATATTTTAGCTAATTAATCTTTTCAAATTTGCTGATCATCACTTCAGGAAATGGCTACTGATCACACCCTAGAAAGCATGTTGGTTTGCACAAAAACACAGCAAGAGAAGAAACCGAGGCCTCAGCCAGAAGAAGCTCTCAAGTGCCCAAGATGTGACTCCACCAACACCAAGTTTTGCTACTACAACAATTACAGTCTCACTCAGCCAAGGTACTTCTGCAAGTCATGCAGGAGGTATTGGACCAAAGGAGGAACCCTGAGAAATGTTCCGGTGGGTGGCGGCTGCAGGAGGAACAAGAGATCACCATCTTCATCTTCATCATCATCAAAGAGGAGCCAAGATCAACCATTGATCACAAACAACCTTCACAGTCCAGATCTCTCTCCTCTAGCAGGTTTAACCTATGATCCCAATGATCTCAGCCTTGCATTTGCTAGGCTCCAAAAGCAACCAACTGGGCAGTTGGGTTTTGATGATCATCACCATGATCTTAATTCAATGGGTGTTTTTGGGTACCCTAATGTCCAGACCATGATCTCAGCCCCAAATGGATTTCAAAATTTGTATTATGGGATGGGAAATGGGAACATGGGGCACGTGGAAAACGGGGGCTTGAGTGTCAATGCTGGTGAAGAAATGGCAATGCCCTATGAAGAAACATCAATGGCAGTCACAGCAATGAAACAAGAGTTCTGCCATGGGGGCAGAGAAGGAGAGAATAGAGTCTTGTGGGGCTTCCCATGGCAGCTTGGTGGAGATGGAAACATGGGTGATCTTGATTCATCAGGAAGAGAGGGCTGGAATGGATCACTTGGTTCATCTTGGCATGGACTTCTCAATAGCCCTCTCATGTAGATGAATTAGAAATCTCCTTGTTTGGCAGCTGAGAAAAAAATGATAGAACTTTCTTTGTTTTTAATCCTTTTGAGTTTGTTTTAAGAGACTTGCATGATTCACCTGAGTCATCTTTATTTCCTTTTCCTATTCCTTTCTCTCTTGATTTCTTGTCTTTTAAATCCTTTCTTGTTTCTTTACTGATAGATAAACTAGTGCAATTTCATATTTCTTCTCCAACCAAGTGTGGAACATTCACCGCCTGGTGCATGGAATATATATATATATATATATCTTTTTCTTTTCTCATTTTAGAGAGGGAAAGTGAGAGATTGAAGTGATGTCTTACATGATCTCTGAAGTTGTGAACCCTTTGAGGTGTAGAAAAGTATATGTTTGTTGCAGGAGCTTGGACTTTGAATTAGAATGGTGTGTGTTTCCAAGATATTCTTCCTTGGTTGTTTCTTGTTTTCAGGTAGATTCTGAGAACGACCACATATATTTATTGAGAACCGTTAATCAGGAAAATGACAAAAGTAACCTCATTAGTTTTAACCAACAAAATATGTGAATGGTTAGGGTTTGATTTATTCAAATCCAAAGGTCAAAATTCACCCAAACTCACTTGGGTCTGGTGCCCAAGCAAGTAGATTTGGGTATTTATTGAACAAGGATGGCGGGGTCTTCTCTTCTTTCCAAGCATTAGAACTTTCAGTGAAGCATGAGCACCAATTCCGGGATAGATCTCCTGTATTCCCAGACCAAATCCAACGTAAGATTTGGGCGTGAGAGCCATTGTCATAGACTCAATATTATATATATAACTATCTAGATATATATATATATATATATAAGTTGCTATAAATATTTGAATATTTTTGAGGTAATGTGACCTTTGCAGTAGAGCAGTGCTTTTTCACAAAAAAAAAAATATATATATATATATATATCTTGAGTCATACCCACAACGTGTAATGGTGATAATGATTTTAACATTTAGTGTAGATTTAAGCAAGTTTCAAAAATATGCAAAATCATAGTGAAAGTACTGGTTGGCGAAAGTCGTGCTTAGGGTATGCATGAGTAGGGTTTGTGGTAAATCCAAAACGATGCGATCTTTATTAGTTTTAAATTTTTAGATTTAAAATCGAATCGATCATTTAATGGAATCGAACCGAACCAATTTAATTCGATTCGGTTTAATTCCTTGCCTCGGGTGGGTTCAAGTCCAAATCAATTTGGGTTGGGTCAATTATACTTTTACTGTATGTCATTAAACTTACTTATTCAAAAAAATAAAATAATAAGTTTGATCTTGCATCTTAAATTTTCAAAAAAATAAAAAAAATGACATATAAACACAAATCAACAATAATTAAGCACTAATAATAATGATTCAATGACATATATAAAATATAGACTTTTATGAAAAGTAAAAATTGTATCTCGATTCGATTATTGGATCAGGTCGGTTTTCGAATCAGTTTGAATCCAAAAAAAAATCATAGAACTAAGAACTGAACTAAATAAATCAGGTATCAAACCGAATAAATCGTTTGTGCACTCCTACTATTACTGCACCCCGGATGGGAAAAAGCATGGTGCCATTTAAACGATAAATTTGGGGCAAAAAAGTCAACTTACTCTCTAATCAATCATCCATTGACCTCCTTAGATCGACAAATTTTTGTCACACTAAACTTGTTTTTTAGGCCTTAAGCCGACTACCAAATTGAATGAACGCTATAACAAAAAAATGTTTATACGGCGGCCACATTTGGTATGAGAGAACAGACTGGGATGGTCATCCCAGCTTTCACTTTCCATTCTCTTGTTCAATAAGTCAAAAAGAAATGAGAATGCCCATCTCATTCTCCAGGTTGAACGAAACAACAAAAATGTAGAGAATCGTTGCTCTCTCTCTCTCTCTCTCTATAAAGCTTCCTTACCTGGATAAACTGGCAAATTCAGGTTATCTTCAGATTTAAGTGCTCCTTATCTTGTACAAAGGTAAGACGATACGGTTGTTACTTGGTTAGTCATTTTTGGGTCAAAAAGTGGTTCCGGTTTCTGGCTTCACAAGACATAATGAAAATTGATTTGCTTTACTTATCAAAAAAAGAAAAAAAAAACGCCTCCCAAATCCAAATTCCAATATGAAAGACAGCTGACAATAATTTAGCGAATTTAACAATGCAGTTTCCAAGCAGATACAAAGCTTTGCATGCCTGCTATCAATCTTGTGACGTTCCAGGACCATATAAAATGAAAGTCCATTAAGAGAAGTGACGCATCTACGGAGTTATAGGAACATAAGAATTGTGTGTTTGAAACCCAAATTTATTAAGAAAAAAGTGAAAGAAAATGAAAAAGTAAAAAAAAATAACAAAATAAAAAAAATATTTTTGTTCTCTTTTGTCTCACCATTTCTTTTTTTTTTTTCCTATCACCAAATCTTTAATCCAAACACAACATAAAACAAAACCTAGAGCATATAGTTAGGGAATCACCGTTTAATTCAGTTCAAGAGTGGGGAAATGAAGTTTTCTACTTTATTCTCATAACAGTGCCGCAAGACAAAACCTAGCTCGTTCAAGAAGCTGATTAACCGAAAATTTTAAAAACAAACGAAAACAGCAAAGGGCAATCAGAGGAGAACAGAATCCTATCTTCACTGGAGTTCAGGACCTTGGCTTCTCCTTCTTCTCTTTGAAGAGAGCCAGAAGAGACACACCTGACACCTTCACAACCTTGAACCTGACTCCCGGGATATCTCCGACAGCATGCCCTTTACGACCAAATCCTGCAATCAGCACCTCATCCTACATGCCCACCACCAGGAAAAAAAAGAAAAAGAACAAAGATTTCTGTAAGGCCAAAAAACAAGAACAAACTGCTTTAATGTTGATAACCTAGTTGAGTATGAATAGATCACAGTGCTCACATTCTCCTCAATATAGTTCAAGCAACCATCATTTGGGACAAATGCAGCTATCTTCTTTCCATTCTTAATCAGCTGAACTCGGGCACATTTTCTAATAGCAGAGTTTGGCTGCTTTGCCTCAATCCCACTGTAGGATCCAAATAGTCAAAAGACTGGTTAGGTGTTATATGAAAAAATAATTGAATTTGGAGGATATAAGGAATTGAAGGAAAAAAGGGCAAGCACACTTTCTCTTACATTTTCTCAAGAACAATGCCCTTTGCATGGGAGGAACCAGCAAATGGCTTCTTCCATTCGTTCCCAAGATGGGACTTCTTATATGACTTATCAGCCCACCTTTGCCTTCTACGGTGGGACTTCAGCTTGCGACCAGCTCCCATTCCACGTGTCTTCCTATAACAGATTCACTAGCAGATTAAAAATAGATACACAACAAGAACTGCTACAAAACATTGAATGTAAATAGTCCAAGAAAAGAAACATGTACGCTCTATAGTGAAATTTTGATTTGACGAAGTGCCCATGAATATCAAGAAAGCAGAAACATAAACACCAAATACATGATGCGTAAACACAAATGTATGCATTATGTATATATTTCTCATGGCTAATCCCAAGAGGTAATGGCAGAAAATCTGCTCCCCAAGGCAATAGGATATGAGAATGCCCCCCACTGAAAGCAGGATCCTCCTAGGAAAGGGAGCCTCAACTGCTAAAAATTGAAGGAGGCTTAATTTGTGACGATTTACCATTGGAATTAACAAACATGAGAGAGTTTGCCCCAAATCATCATAATAGTCACAAGCAATTTAAAACCCAAAACAAAATGAACGAACAGAAGAATAATAAAGAAATCTACATGTCAGTGATCAAATACACTATATACTAATATCACACTATTACCAAGATGAAAACCTAGAGAGAGAGAGAGAGAGAGAGAGAGAGAGAGTTCAAATACAGCTTGCACGTGTTGTCCAAAGAAAAAACATAAAACCTCAGCCAGTTAAAGTAACGTAGAAATTCAGCAAATTAACATAACTCATCTCAAGTACAAAAACTTGAATGTACAAAAGAATCAAGTAGCATCAAGGAGTTTTTTTTTTTTCTCAAAACAAGAAAAAGAGAACTCAAGAAATTTGGGGGATAAGTTAAAATGATCTCCTAATCCCATTGCAAACAACAAAGATTGAAGAAATGGTTAACAATGCTTATGATTATCTTGTCATTATCATACTTATTACTGAAGAAGTAAATGTTGAGTTACATTTAGCAATTTCAGCATCATCTACTTCAAACTCTGAAATCAGAAGCATTACAATGCATATAATGTCCACATTGCCAAGGCAATGGCTACCTAAGAAGCATGGACACTGACATGGATACGAATACGCGACACGTCAATTCTAAAAAAATGAGGACACAGACACGACGATATGAAAGCAACATCCACAAACCATCACAAATAATACTAATTCAACATGAAAACACCATTCAATCCACAATTTAAACATCATTTGACTTGAAACAAGATGAAAACAAGTTTACATTATAAACTTGCAATGTGTTTCACAAGCGTTTAAGTGATGTATACGTGTCTCTAGCGTGTCTATTGAAAATAAATAAACAAAAAGTTAGGACACGTCAATTGGTGTGTCCGAAGAGTATGTGTGTCTGACACGGACACGACACCCTCTTAGAAGTGTTCGTGCTTCCTAGATGACTACTAAACTTGCCCATTCAACTTAATACGTCCTTGAAAAGGAATCTTTAGCTGGTTAACATGTTAGTATTTTCTACATTTTGTGTGGTTCAGGCAAATAACCTCTTTGCATACTTAAGCCAACTCAACTCAACTCAACAAATATTAACAAACCACCTAACCAATTATCTTTCTCCGAAAATGCTCAATCAAACAGAAAACCAATCACATGAATACAATACCATGGTTGGAATCCCGTATTGTAATTTCCCCATAGGAAACTGCATCAAAACAGGTGGAACTAACATCCATGTACCTGATTCTCACATACACATTGTACCAACTATCAATCAATATATAAATACTTTTAAGGCCGGTTATCCCCACCCAACAGTGGTCGTGTTTCAAAAGTTATCTCAAATATCTAGTGAGATGTGGCAGGGAACATAAACCCTCTTGTTTCTTACATCTATACATCCATCAATCTGGAGCATGTCAAAACCTCCAAAAGGGGTTTTGAATAACAAGTCCAACCAAGTATCTGGTGGAACCGGCAATGGATCGACTTCTGAGCCATGCAAAAGTGATGCTGTTTTTTCAATTAATAAACTGAAATTTGAACTCATATCCAATTCTCTTTGTAATAAATTTTTTTTTCAAGAATGCCTCACTGCATTTGAATATATTTTCCCTTTATAGTTTGAAAATTTCTATCTTAGACTTACACTTTGACTGATTTTACAAATCATAAATGCCGTTAATTTTGATACAATTTATCTCCTTGGGTGATTATCTCCTTTGAGTGTTCAATTAAACTGGAGTGTAAATATTGCACATATGTTGTTTAATCGTACAAAAGAAGGACAAGAAAACTGGGCAAGAACAAATGTCACTTAAATCGCATTCAATATAGAAAAACATAACTCAAACCCATATATATGGACACGCGCATACATACATGTATAGATGTATATATATACATATATATATATGTCATTCCCGTCCAATTTCATCTGAAAAAAAAAAACTTTCATTCCAGATTTACAAGGTTTGTTTAAAATATGCATACACTTTTACGTATATACAAGTTCTCTTGAAGCTCCCCGAGAAGACCAAAATAAATGTTTCCCAAGCCCAGAGACAAATTTCAATGGAAAATTTTATAGTAACTATATTCCGTCAAAACAAAGAGAGCGAAATCACTTGCAAAAACAAGTACTACATAATAGAGAGATCAGAATGAGATCGAATGTTCATACCCCATGGTGACTGCGAGAAGAGGCTCTTCAGCTGTGACCTGAGACGCTTACGAGCTTCAGAGTCGAAGAAGAGAGAGAACTTCGCTTTGGCCGCTCGAATGGGAAAACCCTAAACCGCAGATAGATATTTATAAAGTACCGCATATCTTGCAATTTATAGAAGTTCCTCTTATTTTTGTATATTTCCATTTTTTTCCCCACTAACAAAGCTTTTTATTCAATTTTAATATTAATAACATCCTTGCTATGTTATGCACTAATTTATAGATTTTGAATATCCAATCTTGGCCTAATTAGTTTGGCTGCTTGAAGATAAATATTAGTCATAAAATATATTAAATACTAATATTTGTGATAAACCAACTGCATTCTCTGGTATATAATTAGTATTTCTATTGCTTAGAAGTTAACAAAGTTTTCAGAAAATCCACTTATGATACTAATTATTAGAGTAGGAAAATATAGATTAACGTGTATATCTATTGTATAAGAATTATTGAACATTAATTTATTAACAACAAAGACAGTGATTAGGAGCTTTTGTACAACTAAGATTTGATATAATTTGTGAAGAAGTTCAATTTCTTTCAAAATATGCTACATCCTATTATTATACTAAAAATTAATAGACATGAGCACATTTTTTTCCTTTTTTTTTTTGTCAATTGATAGGAAATAATTACATTATAAAAATATATATTAGAGTATACGCTCATCTCTCCTAGAAAATCTAACAATCACACATAAACTACAATATAAATTCACCATTAGGGGAAATCGAATCCAAGCCCTCAACAACCGAGATACTAAACTAGTCAAATTTTTTTGCCATTGAAAATCATAAAGAAACTTAATATTTAATGTCATAGTAACTGATAATTTTTGTATTCCAGAATTAGTAGTTATTAGAGGGTCTAAAGCAGTTGTCTTTGCTAACTGAGATACACTGGTGTAGGACCTGTTTTCTTAAATGCCAGTTAATTTTATGGCCTGTATGGAACTTCAAGAAGGGAAAGGGAAAGGGAAAGGAAGTGGGAGAAAAATTGTAAGAAAATTGATTTGAATCTTCCTTTCCTTTCCTGCCAAAGCTAAAAACCAAACAAAGAAAAGAAATTCAAGTTCCAAATTCCACCACCGCGGCCACTACCGGTTGTTGAAGCAGTGTGACTTACACCAACCTCAGTGTATAGACTCTGAGGATTCAAAAAGATGGAACTGAGACAATTACAAATTCTTATCATTTCCAAAAAATAAAAGTTATCTGCCTCTGCATTCATGTTTCATGAAGTTCCAGTAAAACTAAGAAATATTTATTCAGAAGATAATTGACTTGTATTGCATAATCAAACTCAAGGCCCATGAATAAAAAAATGAAGCCTTAATGTGACATTGCAAGGTGAATTTAATTAACCAAACCAGCCAATATGGAGCACTATAGGGAAAATGCAGAAGGCAATCCGTTCACATGACTCTGCTACTTTTTTCTTAAAAGGCTTAATCTCTCGAATTTGTATAAAGTCACCGTCCACATAAACCATATAAACTTTTTGCATGACATAAATGATGGTTGACTACAAGAGATCTCGAGTTTGTACAGAGTCACCGTCCACATAAACCATATAAACTTTTTGCATGACATAAATGATGGTTGACTACAAGAGAACGTGAGTACTACGAAGAATTTGAACTTGAAATCTTATGCACATTCATAATCCTTGTGCTTTGAGTACCACTGCGGAAATTCCATTGTTGGACTCTGTAATTAGGTACGGGTGGATGAAGCCTCCTAGTAATCCAGCCAAAGACAAATATCACAAACGCTGAGGCATGTACGCTAGGGACCCATCAATATTTGGTCCACAGACAATAAGCAAAAGAAAATGCCAAACAGAACTTACAAAAAGTTGGGAGTATTACAAACTTTCCTTCTTCTTTTTTTTAATTTTTTTATTGTAGCATTATAACTAGTTGACGTAGGAATGTTATTTCAAGGGCTTTCTTTTCTTCATCAAATAATAGGAGAGATACATGCAAGGCAACATCATACACTCAAAAGGCCAAGAGCCTACTCAATGCAGAATGGAAAATCTCTCATTGCACCCAGTATAATTACACAAGGCAAGCAACCATCAAATGATAATTTAACATACTAAATCCCAAATCATGTACCATGTTAACAAGCGCAAGCAGTTCAACTCTATTTTACCAAACTTTTTTTTCCTTCTTGAAATTTCCTACAACTTGAAGGCAGTGAAATCTGCAAATTATCAAACCGTAGACAACCTCGCATTATAATACGAGTGGCCAAGCTTTGTAATCACCACTAAGCATACACATCCTCTCAAATGAAGTCCTGGCTATTGTCAAGCAGTAGTGCCTGCAAAAAGAAACCAAGTATCTAGTTATTGACGTGTAGTTAAAATCAAAATTATGAACAATAGGAACCAAAAAAATATTTGACCTTTCCCATGATTCTATTTCTGCGGCTTCTTCCACAAAACCCCAATCTTCTTCAGCATGTTCCCATTTTTCTTCTTCAGCAAATCATTCTCAATGTCGTCAGAGTAAGGCAAAGTAATCTTTCCTGTTGTCGGATTATAGCTGCTGTCCACTGATCCTGTTGTTTGCATGAACTTCCCATTGTTACCTGCTGAAAGCATTGCTGCAGCTGCCTCTGCAGCCTTCCTCCACTGGTCAGACTGCACCTTTAGCCTTCTTAACTCCGCCTCCATTTCTGAAGATGCTGCCTGTGCTGCCTCCAACTGTTCAGCCGCCCTTGCCGCCCTCATGTTACTTTTATGGGCTTCCCCTGTCATAGACCCAAGCTTCGTGAGAGCCACTCGCTCTGCAGCCCTTGCTGCCTGTACTTCTGCAGCAATCTCACCATTCACTTTACCCTTGTCCATTTCCCTTCCCTTGATTTCCAACTTCAACATCTCGTTCTCCTCTGATATATTTTGAAATTCTGTCTCCTTATCCATCAAGCTTGCCTTCAAATCTTCAACATCCTTCTTTGATTTCTTCAGTTCCTTTTCCAGTTCATATTCTATGTTGCAAGGTAGGCTCTTCTCAAGCTTCATATGAAGCTCTTCATTCTCCTCAGAGATACCTTGCAATTCAGTTTCCTTGTCCATCAAGTTAGCCTTCAACTCCTCAATGTCAGCTTTTGTCTTATTTAGTTCTGCCTTCAGTTCAGCCTCTCTCAGACTTGATGCAGACTTGATCTGCTCCACCAATTCATTAGCACTTGTGATCTGTAGTGTGCTTTGAATTTGTTCTTCATGGTATTTGATCTCAGCTGTTTCTACCGCAGTTCTTAACTGTCCTAACTCAGTCTTAACAGAAGTAAGCTCTGCCTCAAGCAGTGTTGATTTCCTAATCTTTCCATTTTCTGTAATTTCACATTCAAGCTTGTAATCAGCACCAGGATTTTTACTGTTACTGTCAGCATTAATAATATCTGCCTTAAGTTTGCTAACAAGCCCTTCCAGTAAGTTCACATGTGCCCTTGATTGATCCAACTCCAAACTTATGGAATTGTAAGCTTCCTTGGCTTTAATACCGTCCAACCTGAGGGTCTCGACAGTCTTTTTGGCAGTTTCAAGTTCCAGCGAAGTCTCACCAATGAGTTCTTGAGCCTGAGCTTCTGAGTCTTTGCAATCCAGTAACTGGTTTTTCATGTCCTCCACAAGTGAAAGAGTTTCTGCTAGATTTTCTTTCAAGCCCTGGAGCTCTGCATCAGCTGATTCTACATGCTTTGTCTGGGAAGCCTCAGATTCAGCTACCATTTCAAGCTGGACTTTGAGCTGCTGAATCTCATCCACAGCAGAGGCTAATGCAGCTGAGTCAACTGACTGCTGCTTCTGGATGGTCTCGAGTTCAGACTGCCATTCATGATCCCGATCCTGGGAGATCTTCTGGAGTTCAATGATACGGGCCTCCTCACAAGCAGACAGCTCCAAAAGCTGCTTCTGGGACTCTTTGAGCTGTGAAGACATTGCTAGTAGCTGCTTGTTTGAGTCCTCTGCATCTTGCTGGGCTCTCCTCTTCCGTGACTCGGAAGAACTTAGCTGGTCTTTCACCTTCTTCAGATCCTCCTTAAGTTGAGAAATCTGAGATTCCAATTCAGAAACCCGGTTTGGACGCTTCTTCTGGAGCTTTAAAGAGGAAGATGAAGAATTAGAAGTTTCATCCAATATCCAGAGGAACTAACTTCTTAGGGCATATTAGGAGCAAATAATATACAAAATTTGTATTTGCAATTCCATAACAAAAAGAATATGATTCCCGTTTTAGATAACCCGAAAAAATTAGCCGATATAAAGTTCAAACCAGAACAATAACGGGATCAGAACTGCAAAACCAAACTCTATGAAGCTGACTCTGAAAACAGCAAGCAAAAGCACAAAGATTTGACAGTGTGATTACATCCAATGCCAGATGATCTCAACTTTCAGTTATGAAGTTTACCAAAAAGAAACGGGAGTAAATAAATTTAGAGAAGGAAGAGTTGTTCGGGACCTTGAGATGGATAATAATGTGTATTCTAGTTAAACTATCTCTGTATTAAACTTTTATGAAACCATTACCCACAAGAGCCTTAATGCTTAGGTTTTCACACTAGCTGCACAGAGACTGGATTGAAAGATTCATGCACATTCTCTAAGCACCATATAGCAGCGAAATTGGTGTGTTCTAATTGCTTTGAGAAGTACCTCAGATGATGGGCTTACAGGTGACCTGCGCTCAGTGACTTTAGGGCTTCTTTCTTTTGGTATCCTACTTGCTAGATTTGAAGATGATGCAGGACCAGTCTCTAACGTAGTGGCCTTGAGTTGGCGTACCACCCGAGGAGAGATCTTTTGAGATGCTTCTGTAGAGTTGTTTCTGCTGCCAAAATAACAGCAAATTTTCATATAATGCAAATCATCAATCATCAGACTTTATCAAAGACTCCATTGAAAAGCTCCATCCTCAACCAGATGTCAAGTCATGAGAAGAGCAGGTAAGAGCCCCTTTGTGCTAGCTTACTTTCTGCCAGATTATGGATCAATTCAGACTGTGTACTAGATGGGCCATCTAGTAAATCAAGTGATCTCAAAGCAGTAGTCCCATGTCACAACCCTGGGAGAAGGCATGAAGTGGGGATCTACTTGTTGCCAAGAATTGTTCAAAGATTTGGAGAACTATATGAATTTGTGTAAGTGATATGACAAATGTAAACTTTAGAAGGAATACTTGTAAGAAATAAGCAGTCCCTTTGCAAATTCTTTGGATAATAAAGGCAATCTGCAGTACAACATTAAGTATTCAAAATATTAAGAATATGAGGGCAAAATTTGTTAACTGTTAAATAATCTTACACAATCAACTGGAGTGATTTGTGCTGAATGAGAAGGGGGAATTGGGTGGGGTGAAGGATATAAATAATTAAAGTTATACTGTGCCTAACTGCTTAAACTTTTAGATGAATTGGTTGTTAACAATCTTACTTGGTATCAGAGCCGGCAAATGTTGTGTTCTAACCTCACTGCCTACCCATTGGACTATAATACTTGCTCAAGTTACACCCGGCTAAATTGATCAACCATAGTTGGCAATGTTTATGCAAAAATCAACAGTAAGAACGATGCAAGTCTAGCTACATTAACACAGCATGGAGAACCCACGTTGCCATTAGTGAATCTATAGGTTTCATAAGAGGGCCATCCTCAATACCAAGACAAGGCAGGAGACAAACCAAAAGGCTTTGTTTAATACTGGAAGAAAGAAACAATGACTCTTAACTCTTTCTACGGAAGCTAAATCTCAACCCTAGAAAGACATGGAAAGTTGTCCATATTCATCTGTACAAGTGGTACATGCATGATTATTCCAGAGAAGTAAGACAAACCCTAATCAAAGGTGAAAAGCGACAACTTTGAGAAACAAACAGCAGGCTTTGCAGTGAGAGTGACAAAAACAAATTACAGCCCATCAATTTTTAGCACAAGAAATGACTAAATTATTTGATGACAGTATAGGTATAGTTACTTATACTGTCACTTCATTTTGTATTATTTAATAATTTATTTTAAAAAATCAGAACCTAATATTATATTGGTTTTCATTGGATGTATTAGTCCTAAAAAAATTAATTTGATCTGAAAAGATTTAACTATTTGATTTTTCAACTATTTTTTGGAATATTATTTGAAAGTATATATTATGACCTTTGAATGCTTTTGTGCAAAATCATTTGGCTAAAATTGTTAGATTCTACTGAATTTTTGTTTACATGATCTCTACAAACAATATTCATCAGTTAATAGTTTCAGATTTCAAAAGAAATTAGATTACTTGATTAAAAAATGCCGACAGTACATGACCTTACGGGTCATGACTGCAGCAAACCCACCCACACACACCACCCCACCCCACCCCCCCACCCCAAAACCAATATTGTAAAGTGACCAAATACCTTTATTATAGAAACTAGTATTCGAATGGATATGGAAAGTCATCCAGATTAGTTAGCATAGATTATTCATGCATATGTGAATTATTTCAGAAAAATAAGACATATCAATATTAACGATGAAGGGACAATCAGGCTGGAAAACAAGCTACAGATGAACAGCCTGTCAATTTCTAGCACATGGAAAGAGGACATCATCCACCCTAGTGGGTCCTTTCAACTCCAATGGAGAGACACATAACCGATGGAATCAATAGGATAGAAGATGAATATCTATTATGCGGTTATAAACTCGAAATCCATAAAGAAACCCACTATAAAAATCTTGTATTCAGTCATAAAATACAATCCACTGGGAGAAGAGAAAAAAAAAAAAACCACCACCATGACTTCCACCAAGCAACTTGCCAAGCATTCTATAAATGGAAGGGAACACCCATCAAAGCCATTGAAGTTACCTTGCCTTTGGAGTCTGCATACTTAACTACCTTTCAGACCACAATTAAGAAGCAGTGTATGCGTTCTTTGCTAGATCAATGCTCCCTGGCCCACAAAGCCTGCAACAATTCAGAGACATCACAAGGAGAGAGAGAGAGAGAGAGAGAGAGAGAGAGAGAGATGGGAATCCAATGTTAATGAATGTAATACAATGAAGATATAAATCGTTGAGCAAAGACAAGTACTCCTTATCAACAGATGTACATATACAAACCAAAATAGGACAACAAAATATACTAAGAACTTAATGTAAGGTGTATGGAAATTTCAATAGCTTCAGCAAACGGTACATGAACATTACTTTCATCTTTGCCACATTCATCAATACTTGAAAGGGTTCAGGAGGCATGCTTGATACGCCATTATTGTGATCACGAGGTAACCACAGTTTCTGAAAGTCTGGGACAGGAGGAAGTCGAAAAATTACACGAACTACCCCTCTTGAATTATCGTGATCTTTCTACCAATTTACCCAGAACTCCACCTGACAGACAAAGCCACAGTGGGCCACTCAGTAAATTTGGCTCCTTTCAGGGGCAATTTCGTCAGCTAAAATAGTCCCTCCTCCATTTTTGCCGTGAATGAAGGCACTAGCTGCTCAGCTGTACTGTACAGCGTGGGTTGATTATGCACAAGTTCGAAAACATAATGAATTTACTGAACAATTAAAAAATCAACTGCACTCGCCAAAACGATTCGACTCACCGATTCGCCATTCACAGCCCAGAACACTCAAGAAAGAAAAGCGAAAACAAAAACAAAATATTTGAATACTGCCGTCCCACAATACAGACAAACCTGGTTTTGAAGATGCGATCGAGACTCAGAGCAAGATTCAAAGCAAAATGAGGTCTATCGAAGAGATATCTCCAATGTGCAACATGGAAGCAAGCAATGTAACTGAAATATCGACCACCAATGGCTCCTTCGGTGATATATATCTCTAAATGTGTGTATATATATACATGTATATATATATAGAGAGAGAGAGAGAGAGATATGGTAATGTCACATCTGAACTGAAAATAGCAGTGCAGCTTCAACAACCAACAAACAAGCGCTTCACTGAGAGGCTGAGAGCGATAGCGGGGAGAGAGAGAAATGAAATTTATATCAGCCTCTCTGAGATTCGATATCACTTTTTTTAAGAGTAATTTGAAAAAGCCTGCGAAACTTGAATCGGACACAAACCTAACACTGTTGCCTTATGTAAAGATCAAACATCCAAAAAGAGAAAATCATTACATTAAAGCAAAAGAAGAAGAAAAAAACCCCCCAAAAACCACTAATTCGAAGCATTTATTTTCTGTCCTAATTTTCCCGAGAATCAAGCAGAGAAAAACATCTGTAGCCTGTAAGGACTTTCTTATGCTCATTTTCTTTTTCCTTTTCTCTCGTATGTTCCTGAGAACGAAAGAGAAAACATATGAGGGACAATGTCGGTTATTCTTACCGATGATCTTTGGCAGAAGAGGTGGTGGTATGTAATAAGTAGGAAATCAGCTTGTGAAGAGGATTCTCAGCATTTATTTCGAGACCATCGAAGAAGGCATATGTAGAGTTTCGAAAAGAGATGCTATGGAGCTTCTGCTGCTTCTCTTGCTGTCGTCGTTTTTGTTCTTCTTCCTCGTCCTCCGAAACCAGCCCCCGAGCCTACCCCTCTCTCTCTCTCTCTCTCTCTCTCTCTCTCTCTCTCTCCCCTTTTCTATTGGTGAGTACACTGAATGACAAGCATATATACATATATATACATATGTATGTATATAGAGAGCCCAAAATTGCAGAATGGATAGAGAACAGAGTGAGCAGGGTATAAAATACAGCAGTTAACAGTGTTCAATAGCGCCTTCGGTTGTCACGCGCAATGCTCGTGATTTATATTTCTTTTGCCATAATTTCTAGTTTTCTCTCTAGTCATTTCAAAATTTTTTGACCTTGTTTTTGTGGATAAATTAGAGCGACCTCCCCTGAGGTAGTGGCGGCTTCAGTATTTTTTTTGTCAATGACGCTATAAAAAGTTAAACACTAACTTTGAAAAAAAATCCTAATATATTGATGCTGTTATTTTTTACAAAAACATGCAAATTTATCCATTTTTACATTGTCTTTAACGAGGATTCATATTTTGAAATTTATATAATATTTTTGTTGTTGATATTATTAGATGTATCATTCTCAATTTGTGTCACCAAACAACCATTTATCTACCAATCTAATACGTATTCATTTTGATAGATATCTCAAAAAAAATTAGTAATTCTACATATATAAAAATTATATTATTACTAGTCAAATTTCTAGTTTTCGTATAAGTTACGCAATCTTTCTAATTAGGTTGACAACAGCGCTTTAGTCTTCGAACTAGCAAACTGAAAGTTAATCTTTGTCAAATTCTCGAACTCAAATAGTTAAATTCGCAAATTTTAATCTGGACTAGTAGTTGATTGTCACATATAGTGTTATTGTATTAAACCACAAAATAATGCATTTTTTATTAAAATTTTGCATGGAAAGTTCTGTAAGTTAGTAAAGAAATAAAAACTTTGTTTCTTTTATTTATTTTAAATAATATAAATTTAAATTTTTTGAAGCAATTAATGCATACAAAAATCAAAACTTATTTAAAAACTATGTATCTATTTATATGTTTGTATTTAAATATATAATTATATGTATGTACTTACACTTTAGAGGCGCTTCTACTCTTAAAATATTTTTACAAATGATGCTATTACGCTTCATATTCGCACCCACACTTACACGCACATTCAAATTAGTGACTTTAGGTTCTCATTGCTAGATTGGAAATACACAAGATAAAATTGTTTGATTAATTGGATAAGTGAAGTATAAAAAAAGCTTAGAATGAGAAAAATGGTAAAAAATTCATGAAGAAGAAGAATTTACCGATAAGCTCAAGAATTGTGAAGAGGCTAGGGACGAGCGGCAGCATATTTTCATACTGAGAGAGTGTTTTGGGTTTGTGGGGCTGGAGTCAATAATTTTTTTATGATGGGGACAATTAATCTCTTTTTTTTAGTTTTAATAATAACAAAATAAAAAAAATAATGATGAAAAAAAAAATTAAGGGATTTTGAAGGCTGATGGGTCAGCTGACCCACTATCTACTATGTAGCACTGTTCCTGTACTGAGGTATATGACAATTTCAAATAATTTTTTTTAAAATTTTTTAAATGACACTGATGTTAATAAAAAATAATGATGTCATCCATTCAAAATTGTCGAATCAGAGTCACCATCTATCATTTTAAGAGCCACGATGATGTCACTATAATCGTGGCTCTCAAGGGTATGATGTCACTATAATTTACCCTTTGGTACATTGTGGCTCTCAATCTTAGTACGATTTACCCTTATTATTTACCGTTTCAAGAGCCACGATTTACCCTTCACCCTTGGGACCTAGTGCCCTTCTTTTTTAAAAAATGATGACGTCATCCCTCAAAAGAAGGTTTTTGGTAATTTATTTATTCATTTTTTTGTTACATTTTTTTTGTTTTTTTTTGAGTAATGAAGTGATCATCTCATTCTTATACGAAGTACAATGTCTCAAAGGATTACGAGCTTGAATCTCAAACTTCTCGTCGAACATGATTTGCTCGAAGGTATAAGGTTGGGGTCAAAATATGGTTCAAACCCGTCGAGAGGACCTCATTCTAAAGTCACTGGCAGCTCCACTGCAACTCTCTTCACGGCTATCGAAGTTGCCAAAAAAATGATAGTCGCATCACAACCTTGACCACCACCCTCCCTACCACATAAGCATGCATCATAAGTGAATGCCCACACAACCGATTAGTCCGATTGCTTTACTGATCATTTTTCCACTTCTCTTTCCCACTCTGATTGTGTAATGTTTTATTCTTTCAGCTAATAATACTTCCCTTGAACACCTTTCTTGTTCATCTCAATAAAAAATGCACTGCAAGCTTAGGAAATTTTGTGTCTATTCGTCTAGATTCCCATTTGGATTCCATTATAAGCTGCTTTATTTAATTAGCCAATAGCCTTTTTTCTAATTTAAAAACCCAAAAAAAAAATAAAAAAATTTAAATTTTGATTCAAAAAAACTAGTAAAAACAAAAAAATTAATTAAATAAACTAGTAAATAAGTTAATCCAAAAGAACGTAGTAACACCAACTTGGGCCCTTTTCTTAGCCATCTTCGGTCCCTCAAGCCTGAGGTAGATACGAAACCCTTCTAATCTTTGCTTGTTAACCCAAATCCTGTTTTTTTTTTTTTTCCCTCAACAAGGTTGCACTTGGAATATGTCAGGCCAGGTCATATCCTCTAAATGGGCCCAACAAAGAAATTCTGATATTTACTACAACTCGATATTTCAGCCTTTCTTTGGGCAGCCCATGAAAATAAATATCTTCATGTCTGCATGTGTAAAATCTTCGGACCGTGAGTTTGGGCTCTGATATTTCCTTTTTATTCACTCTCTCTCTCTCTCTCTCTCTCTCTCTCTCTCTCTCTCTCTCTCTCTCTCTCTCTCTCTCTCTCTCTCTCTCTCTCTCTCTCTCTCTCTATATATATATATATATATATACTTAACCCATTCTATTGGACCAAAAAAATACAAAATCATAGCATTTTTATATGATTAGATGCATTTATTTTTGAAAAATGTTAACCATTATACCTATGTCCACAGTCTATTTCTTAGCCATGTGAGAGGGAGAACTTTAGATTACAGCCACTGGTTCATTTGGTTGTTGCAAAAAGTGAATTATTCAATTTTAGAATTATTTTATTTACGAAATAGATAGTTTAGATCTGCTTACTTGTAAACTTGTAAAGATGAAACAACACAAAAATTTTAAAAAAAATACTTCATTTGTAATTTTAAGTTTAATTGTTTATTTTTAGGCATCAAATTACATAATCTAAAATTAAGAGGTTCAAAATTAACTCATTGTTCAATGATTAAACCAAATTGGAATCGACTCAATTACAAATTTAAAAATTTTGAATTACTTATTTATAAATGGAGCAATTTATAGAATAACGTAATTTGCACAACTAAATAGGTCATAAAACTCAATTTAGCGGTTTGCTCGTTTATTTTGCTTTTATTTAATATGGTGCGTTCATATTTCAATCATACCTTTTAAATCTATGTTTTTGTGGCGAGAATATTTCCAATCCCACTCTGTAGAGAGAGCTTTTTTTCTCTTCTTCGGTCTTTTTTGTTTGGCCAGTCTTCGGTTAACACCGGCTGTGGATCAAGAATGAGGTCGTTGATCTCCAAATCAACCACTAGGTAGGGGCGGAGCTATGTTATGGGGGCTGCCTCCATGGCACCCCTCTTTTGGCCTACTCTTCTATTTATAGTATGCATATTTACTATCTCAACAAAAATTTATGCTCACACGCCCCAACCCAATAATTTAAAACCTTTTTTAATGTCTTAATCCAATAAACAAAAATGTTATTCTTGTAAAAATATTTGTACAAAAACTAATTATAATGATATGGCAATGTATTTTTATAATTAAGAGTCATCATGGTATATATTTTGTTTTAAAGTAAATGATAATATTTAATCACATCATTCTGTACAAAATTTATATATAAATAATACGTTTGTATAGTATTACCTTCTAATAAAATATTATATTTCTGTATAATAAACTATGAGTCCTACTTATTTTTTGGCATACATCCAAACCTGATAAACGTCAATGGGATTTTTATTTTGCACCAATCCAACAACCAAGTTACTTGTTCATAGAGTGATTCAAATTAGATTTTGTAATAAAATGAAGAATGATTTTTTCAGGAGCTCTTTGATGTTGTACATTGAAACAGAAATTGCATTGAAGGATAATACTGAATGAATCATGAATTACTTTTGGCATTTAAAATAATCTCGAGTTTTACTTTAATAGACGATTGAGTTAAAATGTACTGAAAAATAATTAATTTTATTTATTGTTTATAATTTGCCAAGGTTGAATTAAAATAAGTTCTATTTTTTATGTGAAAATTTAGTTTTGTATATGCTTAAATTTAGAAAAGTGCAAAGAAAACTTAAAAATACATTATATTTCAATAGGTGAAATTTTGTGTTCTAAGCTTTGGCACCCCTCGACACAAAATTTTGGTTTCGCCCCTGCCGGCTCTAAGGTTTATCAAGGAAAAGAGAAAAAGAAAGTAAAAAAATGAGATAAGCTAAATTCTTTGTTTTTTCTTTGGTTGTGCTAAGACAATGAGAGAAAAATAAAGACATTCCTCAAAAAAAAAAAAAAAATTGTAAAATGGGCACGAGAAAACAATTTCATTTTCTTTTTGTTTTTTTCACCAAATCTTAAATCTCAATATAATATTAGGAAATCCGACAATTCTTCAAAATGATGGACAAAGTACAGCATGAGGTTACAGTAAAAATAAAATGTCAAATATATGCATGGATATATTCGGTAAAAGAGGGGAAGAGGAAGTTACCGAAAGTATATATATAAATATAATAAAAATAAACTATTGTCCATTTGCTTTTTATTTTTAATTTGTCTAATTATCTTGAGACAAGATAATAATAAATAAATAAATTTCACAGTATCATAATATCACAAACGACAATAAGTTTTGGTAGGTTTTGTTTGGACATGGTAATTGTCCTGTTCCACCACTCTATGACCCTCCCACCGCCCAAACAACCTTCAGTTTGTTGAGATCATGTGAATGGTGGAATAATAATCCCCATCGACCTTTGGATTGTCGTTTTTGAAGTCTCTCGGCCATGCTCATTGAGATCGTACATGCGTATATTGCATTCCAAGCATAGTTATCAAAATGGGATGTAAGAAAAGAAGCGAGAAATATGATAAAAAAATATTAAAAAAATTAAAAATAAAAAATGATGAAACAATTTAATATAAATTTTATTTTGAAATTTTTACAAAAGTTAAAAGAGATATTTAAGAAATTTATGAAACTTAGTGAAAATCTTTAAAAAATTTGGTGGAAATCTTTGAAAAATTTAGTAAAAACTTACATAAATAATTTCATAGATACTTAGTTAAAACTTAAAAAAAAATATATACAAAAATTTATACTTCAAGTTTCCAAAACATTTCCTCTAAGTTTTCCTGGAATTTTTGTTAATTATTCCAAGAATTTTTCAAGTATTTTTCAGGAGTTTCCTAAGAATTTTCTCTTCATTTCCTAAATGTTTTCTCAAAATTTATAAATGAGTTTCATACTAGTATCAAAAATGCATTCCCCTTCAAAATGAGTTTTCCGACAAAATAGGGTTCAATAAGGATCTGAATAATGTGCAAATCAAACTAATTCAATTTTTATATATTTTAAACAAAATTTTGTGAACTCTATAATTTAATTAACTTGTTTCAATGTCATTGATTATGATTGTCTTTCTTATGTGAATATTTTTAGATTATGTACTATACATATATTTTCACACGTAATTATAACATATAATGGATTTTTATCATTGCCCGTGAAATTTCTTTTATTGAATAAGTTAGTTCTTATACCAGACCGATCCAAATGAAGTCAAATTTTCTTGAGTTGGGTTGATCCCGTCAAAATCCAGATGAGATGATTATGTGCTATGCAGATAAACATGATGTAACGACCTAGTGGTCACCAAAAGTCATCTCCATCATTTTTCTTACCGAAGCACCACCCAAAATAAAAAATAAAAATAAAAAACCTCATTAAAACGGTGTAATTTTCCGTCGATTTTCAATTTTTTTTTTCCCCTCTATAGAATATTGAAATTTCAGTATGCCCATGTTTTTAAGGCTCTATGTTGCGAGAGTAATATTAATCAAACAAGCATGTACTAAAAATCAAACTTTTTGTGACGATCACTTGCCATCGCAAAATGTTTATTAATCATCACAAAAGGTCTTTTACGATTGTCGTGCGATAACAAATCAGCAAAAAAAGAGTTGCAAAAAGTTTTTACGACAGCTTTATGCGATAACAAGTTTATTTGTGATGGCAAGTTAGCCGTTGTAAAAGGCTAACGCTCAAGATAGTGTTTTTACGACGAAAGTAACCATCGCAAAAGCTAGTATTTGTAACAGCAAGATCGTTATTTACAACAAGGGAAACTGTCACAAAAATTAGTATTTGCGACGAGAAGCCGGCAAAAGGACTAGTATTTGTGACAAATAGAATATTATTTGCGACGGAGACAGCTAGCACAAAGGCTACTATTTGTGACGATTAAAATATTATTTGCGACAGGAGCAACTATCACAAAAGCTTATTTTTGTGACAGCTATTTGCCATTGCAAATAATACTCTAATCGTCGTAAATACCCTGTCTATTTTTTAAAATAAATTTTCTGTAATCTATGTATACCTGGCATAAATCAATAAAATTATTTTATTCACCATATAATTACATAAATTAATAAAATATACATTCACCAAAAAATAAATCTATAAAATGAAGTTCAAATAATATATATATACATAATATTAATCCGCATCATCCATACATCTAAAATGCAAAAACATAACCTATTGTCCAACATGAATACATTAAGAATGTATTGTACATACAAACTAGTTTTTTCAATCCAAAATAAATACATCAAAAAATACTAAAAAAATATTAATTGATTGGGCACTCCATCAATCCCAACCATGAATAACATCAACCTACTCTTTCAAAATAACTTGAGTGAAAATAAATAAAAACAATATGATTAGTAAAACTGTTAATATATATAGGAATGTAATTAACGAAAAAAACAAACGAAACAAAATGATAATTTATATCAATAAATTTCCATGTAACATGTCGCCAAACTGATTCACCCACAGTTACAATCCCTTTGCATGGTCTCTCTAAAAGAGTATTAGGTTTTCTCACATTTTCAATAAAAATTTTATAGAAATTTGGACCCACATGTATATCATCCACTTTTGACAGTGGGTCCATACTAACAAGAAGTCCTTCTGTAACCTCAAGTTTTGACAACCCAAAACTAAGTAAACTTACTTCTACAAAATCCTACAGCCATATATATAATGTTTTAATAAACAATTCAATATAAAATAATAATTAAAAATAAACTTTGTGCTTTAACTCGTAAACTGGGAGTCCCATGACTGTTCCGTCAGATCGCACACGTCACTCGTGCTTAGATCGTGCTACGTACCGAGTTTGAGGCCGTTCAAAGGCCGTTTAACGATTTTGATCTGTTGATCCCCGAAACTTAACACTTTATAATTTAGCTTACTCTAAAATGAAAAAAAAATTGTAACTCCCAAACCTAAAGTCCTATGACAGTTCCGTTAGTCCCCCCACATCACTCGTACCTAAATCGTGCTACGTATCAAGTTTGGGGCCGTTTGGAGATTTTGAACCATTCATCCTTGAAACTTAACATTTTATAATTTAGCTTGTTCTAAAACGAAAAAATTTGGTAACTCCCAAACCGAGCATCTTGTGACTGTTCTGTCAATCCCCACACGTTACTCGAGCCTAAACTATACTACATACCAAGTTTGAAGTCGTTTGTAGGCCGTTTAGGGATTTTGAATTGTTGATCCCCGAAACTAAACACTTTATAACTTAGCTTGTTTTAAAAAGAAAAAAAAATTGGTAACTCTCAAACCAAGAGTCCCGTGACTAGTATTCAGTCAGTCTCCACACCTCACCCGTGCTACATATCAAGTTTGGGACCGTTCGAATGCCGTTTGGGAATTTTGAGTTATTGATCTACGAAACTTAACACTTTATAACTTGACTTGTTCTAAAACAAAAACAAAAAAAATTAGAAACTCCCAAACCGAGCATTCCATGACCGTTTCGTCAGTCCCCACAGGTCACCCGTGCCTAGACCATGTTACGTACCAAATTTGGGGACGTTCGGAGGCCGTTTGAGATTTTGAGTCGTTGATCCCCGAAATTTAACACTTTATAACTTTACTTGTTCTAAAATGAAAAAAAAAAAAAAAAATTAATAACTCTCAAACCGAGAGTCTCATGACCGTTCTGTCAGTCCTCACACATCACTCATGCCTAGATCGTGTTATGTACCAAGTTTGAGGCCGTTCGGATGCCGTTTGAGAATTTTGAGCCTTAGATCTCCGAAACTTAACACTTATAAACTGAGCTTTTACTAGGAAACTTAAGAATAATGAACCTCCTCATTAGGTTGTGAAAAAGTTAGTAGTGGCCTAGAAGCCAATGAAGGTCTAGAAGGTATAGTGTCGTTGCCAACAGACTCCCGAAATGCGTGGTGCCCACTAAATGCATCGGGAACCTACAAATTCAAGATTAAATATATTTACATTTATATAGATACACATAACATAAAATACATAAACACTATACAAAATAAATTCATTTTATATGTTTACCCAAATGTGGAGTGCTACCTCCTCAGGATGCCACGACTTGAGATATGATAGTGTCGATCAGTTGTGTGAGATTATCCATCAATTATGTCTTGACGTGTTTGAGTACGTGCTCAGCCATCTCTTCTATACCGGGCATATGTTTAGACGGTTGTGATGGTGATGTAGACTGAAAAGGTCCGACACTCTGTTGATGCACTATAGTTGGTGATATGCCTATGCCATAGGTTCGGGAATAACCGTGTTCATCTTTACCAAACAAGTTTATGAAGATGCCGTCCCGAGCCTCATCAGTACGCTGCTCCTCAGGCACTAACTCTAGTCACTGATTAAACTCAGTCTAAAAATTATTTAAGTAGTTAAATGATGCAATAATATTATAACTAAAAATTTAAATAATAAGCACGGGTGGACTTACAATAAATGCCGCCACCTCTGGGTCAGAAGGATTATGGATACTGATATATACACTCATCCTATCAGTCATGTCACCATCAGCTTGTAACTGAAAATTTAAAACACGTAAGTTAATTGTTTTTCTAATTGTGAGATATTCTATGAAGTTAAGTAATGTTATTTATAAATATTTACTTTGTCCTGTATGTTAGCGAAGTGTTTTCTGCCAGTCAGATGCGGTGGACCACGCTATGCTCGATTACAAAAATTTCAATTTGATATCGCCTACACAATTACATTCAAATAAAAACCCATATTAGCAAAAAGCATACATGGTTTGCCAAACATAATAAGAGAGCAAAAAGTATACATTCCCCTTTTTACTCCTCCAATACGCCACAAGCTCTTTTCGCACATCTGGCATGATGTCTCGAGGTGGTTTAGTATCGAGAAGGGAGTCATCATTGTATGATGTGAAGTGCTTGCTCTTCAACTTGTTCTCTTTATTTTTCCAATTGGTTCGACATGCATTCATGCACAATGGTCTGTATTAAGGTGGACAATAAACCAAGTTTTTCTACATGAAAACATTCCAATATATTAGCTAACATATATACTGTTTATTTAAACTTTGAAATTAATTGAATATTTTACCTCAACGTCTTCTCAGATGCATTGTTTGACATCTTCGGGCACCACATCCAAGTTTAAATATGTGAATGGGACCTTATCCCGCACTAGAATGCTAAGTTAACTGGATAATAGGGTAATATCATCTTTAACAGGACGGTCCGTTTCATTAAACCTTATAGAAATCTTCTTGTCCGGAACACCCCATCTCAAAATGCCTTTAGCAATGCCTCGACCCCCAGCACCTAAAAACCAACAGATATAATTCAATACATAAATTTACTTATTCAAATGTATAATATTAATATGCATACATACTTGTAAATTGTGTAAATGATGATGTCGAAGTAGATATATCAGCTGGTGGTGATGATAAAGGGGCATTGGTAGTTGACAATGATGAAATGGTACGAAGACGTCGAGATGGCTTAGTAGTCTATGATGGAGAGGCCTTACTACTACAAGAAGTGGGTAACTGAAGCACGTCTGACATGGTACGAGGACACTTGGCATCCCTTCTTGAACAAGACATCCATCTATAAAACAAATTATAACATTACTTATCCACCACAACAATTGAAAAAACAAGTTATATGCCCATGCATCGTGAAACCTATCCATCCAACTACTTTATACAAGGTAGGTGGTTCTATCTCATTTAGGAATGCACAACCTATATAGCATAAAGCAACTCAAACTGTTTCATCCATCTTTAAAAAAAATCTGACTGCATTTCTCCGCAATTTTCCATGTACACGATGCAGACGAAGTGTATTATTATACACATACATCCAGTATGCACACAGAGAACAACATAATCTACCGCACGAAATATCTCTCAAAGATGAACAATTTTAAGCGATGAGCCACTAACTTCCATAAAGAATTATGCATTCCTAAACTGTCCGAAATTGGACAATTCTAGAACCATCTTATCATAGCCGAATCCACCAACTCTGATGAGAATTCTTGAACGAGTCTAAGGTTATGCTAATACTTCAACTAACTTATACATGCATAAGTTAATCAAAATATATATGCATGCATGCAACAAACTATCATAAACAATATTAAGCAAATTGAACTCGGCTAATATTTTCTTATTAAATTTCAAATTGCTCTCTAAAAGAAGTCTTTTTTTTAAAAAAACAAAGGTCACAAACTACCATCGACTATTTGTAGTGCGTAGATCTCAAAAAATTATATGAAATCAAAAAAAAATTCACCCAAAACAGACAAACAAGGGCAAAGTTATGGCCATTTAATGTTTTACACCACACTCAATCCTTTGTTTTTAAATTTTTTTTTTTTGATTTTTCGGGTATGGCTCTCACTGGTTGAAAACAATAGTAATGTTGCAATTTGGCAGTGTGGGGAGCCTTGGAAAGTACCCAAAAGAGGAAAATGTGACTGGAGTCATGGTGAAGAACAGCACAAGTGGCACCCAATATGGTGTGAGAGTTAAAATATAGCTTTTCACTGATTGTTTTCAATTCATGAGCTCCCATAGGTAGAACAATCCAAATCAAAGACAAACACATGAGAAGAAAAAAAATTCTTTAGTGCCTTTTCACAAGGATAAATGATTACCTAAAATTCTTTATTAAGCCTTGCTAACTATGACTAATTCATTTCCACCATGTAGCCCTTCTTTTCTTCTTATTTTAAGATTTTTACTAGAAAATATGTGGAAAATTATCGTGATTACCTCTCACCTCAACAGTTTCAATAAGGAAAAATTTTCCTATATGGTGCATGGGAATATGTGACCTGAACATTTGCGGTTTCTGTTTTGCATATATGATGCAGTATTGTTTGTTCGTAATTGATTGGTTTCTAATGCAGTTATGTCAGCTGATGACGATGACAGGATCATATTAAAGGGATTACAAAGTGGGGCTGCAAGAAGATACAACAGTTCAAGAAACATCCCAAACTAGTTAATGAACTTTGCAATTCATAACTGTAGGTCCATCTTATTAAAATTCAAATTTCTTGTTAAATGAAGCCTTGTTTTGAAAAAACAAAGGTCATAAACTACCTTCGGACAAACGAAGCCAAAGTTATGGCTGTATGAAGTTTTACACCTCTGTTTGAGAACCTAATTTATAGTGAAAAAAGCATAAAATCCACAACATAAAGATACACATACTAACATATGCATGAACAATCTATATATATATATATATATAGAGAGAGAGAGAGAGGCTTACCTATAAATAGAAGGAGGAGATGCGGCGACAATGGCAAGTGGCAGCAACTATAGTTTTGGTGGAAGCACAGTCGTTGGTGGAGAAGGAGGCTGGTGGCCCCCTTGGGAAAGAATGGAGGAAAAGGAGGAGGAGGAGGAGGAGGTGGTGGTGGCAGCTGGTGGTGCTGCTAGGGGAGAATGGAGGAGGAGGCGGCGTTTGGTGGCACTGTTAGGGGAGAATGAAGGAGGAGGAGGAAGTGGCGATGACTGGTGGCGCTACCGGGGGAGAACGGAGGAAGAGGAGGAGGAGGAGGCTGGTGGCAGCTAATTGATTGAATTAAGGGCTTTTTGTTCCTGAGAAAGAGAGAAAAGGAGGGAAGAGAAATTTTGGCCATGAGTGAAACAACGTCGTTTCGCTTACTATTTACGACAGGAAACATCTGTCACAAAAAGCCCGTGGCACATACTCACCTTTTGCGACGATAAAGTGGCCATCGCAAAACCGTCCTTGCAAATGTCACTATTTGTGACAAGAGCTTGGTCGTCGCAAAAATACCATCACAAATAGTAGTATTTGCGATGTTTTTAGTAGTGCATGTGTGATTCTTTTGACGTTTTAAAATTTTTAAAACATTTATTAACTTGATGAAGGCCTAGTTAACAATGATTATTATGGAATGAAGACATGCTTCAAGACTTGTATGAGAGGCTATTTAAATTATGGAAATACTAAATTCGATTCCATTTCTCACCAAATTTTGTCAATTTTAATCATGAGAGATTATATCGATCTTACCTACATTGTATCTAGAGTTAAAAAAAATGAAGTAAAAAATGAGATGATATATGGCATTGCCCTTTGATTTATGATTAAACATTGATAATGTTAAATGTTTAGCATAGTTATCATATTAGCCTGGTCCAATATTGCACTTAATAATTTTTTGTTAGAATAATTAGACGCTTGTTTAGGATATTGTTAAATGGGAATATTTCATTTTTGTCAATTTCTTGGCTCACCTTATAATTGTTTAGTATTTCATGGATCTATGAGTAATCTGTTACCTTTTAGGCAAGGAAAAAATTATTAAAATAATGAAGTTCTTATGTGAAGTAATTTGGTAACCTTTCTCTTATTCTCACCTTACTCATGGGCCTCGTGACTAGGTTGAGTATTCGTCGCTATCTAACTAACAACCCATAGGTATTATAAGAGAAAAACAAAAAGGAAGCCTATGTGACTTTACAAAGTAAATCACTAACCCAATTTTTGGGGGGATGATTATTCCACCATATACATATATATATATATATATATATATGGATATATTCAGTAAAAGAGGGGAAGAGGAAGTTACCGAAAGTACATATATACATATATTGTTACACCCATTTCTAAATAGGTGTCATTAACACGTTTTAGGATAAATGTGATCACATAGGTCACCAACCTGTAAGCGAAACCTCACAAGGATTCCAAAGATAAAAATCTTATAAGAATAAACAACATTTTTATATATACAAACCATTTCACAATCCACCATACATCATAAAAAGACTACTAAATTAAATCCATAATAATTACCAACTAACAACAAATAAACTCCAAACACTATCATCTTATATACAACATAGTCAAGGACCATACCAACGCAATAATAAGAGCTTCTCAAAACTCTCCAACTTGACATCAACCACAAGAATGAAAGTCACTACGATCACAACGACAACTGTAGTGAACTAATACTCTATCTCCATCTTACCTGCCAAAACAAACTGTGCATGTGTGAGCTATAGATCAACGTACTCACAAAGATAATCAATACTCATAAAGGATGAATGATAAATGAGCACTATGTAATCCACTAATAGATAAACCATTACTAATGAAATATAATATCTCCTATGATGCAATGTATGTATACCACAAATGTGCAAGCGATTTAGATAACATTGGCCCAATATCGATGGTTTGTTATCAAGGAATGTCCACCGTGACACCCTTTAAGTTGGCCTATCGTGACTAAATATTAAGTTGGTCCTACGTAACCGAACCTTCTACCGTGCAACACAAGTTATGTGCACATTATGTATTGTATGCAATATCACATCATAAATCACCAATCACCGTCAATATAGATAATAAGACATTATATCTAATATGAGAAAGAATATCTTAAACTCCTCACAATCAACACTAACATTCATAATAAGACATTCATTCAATATGAATAAGAATATCTTATATTCCCACCTGTTACCGTCTTATGAATACAACTGAGTCACTCTTTGGTTGAACCATAGTGCTTTGATCCATTTCCGAACCTATCATCTAAAGCCACATCAAACTTAATGAAATAAATGTTATAATTCATAACCAATGCATAATTATAATTTATACTCCTTAAACATATGATTTAGAACATCAATGATGCATTAGAACTTAATGGGATGTTTAACCCTTCCCCAATGTAATACAAGGTCAACTTTAAACTATAATCCTCACAATTTACAAATAGTTAGAGTACAAACTTTATATCAATAGAAAGATCTATGAGTCTAAGTATGTTAAAGTTATGACCAGGTAGCGCTCCACTAGGTGCCCCTTAGATGCCATAGAGCCCTCCTGGCAGCCCTCTGGACCACTAGATGCCCTCAGGCATGCCATGGTGCCCTCCTGGCAGCCCACTGCGCCACCAAGCACGCCAGTGCACCCCTCTCATTCCTTGGTCCGAAAATCATGTTTTCAAACATACTTTTAAGCTCCATTTCCATTTCCTATACCATTCTAAGTCCTCTTAAGTTTATAATGAAATTTTAAAATCTTTAACAAGAATTCTAAACATTAACACATGCAAAATATGAAGAATTCAAGGTCTTCATTTGAAAACCATATACAATCTCCCTCTCCTCATCCCAACTCTCACTTTTATGGCATAAAATAATGTTTATCCAAGCAATTACCATACAAATGCATTGAAACAAGCATAGTTTTGAGATTCCTTACCTCAAATCAATTGTACACAACTTTTCCCTTCAAATTCCTCATGTTCTCTTCTTTTCTCTCATTTCTATCTCTTTTTCTCTCACTTTCTTTCTTGTCAAACACAATTACTACACAAGCTCCTCTCTTCTCTCTCCTTTCTTAGGATCAAGCCAACTATAGATATAATTAGTATTTATAGCTACACATGACACACACACACACACACACACACCCTATGCGCACACCTCACCTATATAGAGCACACACCTAGGTGGCTTTCATACCAAGTACCTCCTTGCTTCACTACACCACTAATTCATATGATTAACATAATTAAATATGTTTAGGCTAATTAATTATCATTAGTTTTAAGCTAAGCATGTAAATTATTTAAGCTAATTAATCAAGGATTAAACCCACTAATCATGCTAAAAAATATAAAAATCTCCCCATAGCATGCTCTTATTAAAATATGCTAATCAAGCTACTCAATTAGTGTAATCACGCACTAGAACGTATGCAATTAAGCTAAACATGACATTAAACAAGTTAAGATTATATATATATATATATATGGATATAGTAAAAAAAAAAAAAAAAACTATTGTCCACATCATAGTTATCAGAACCGAACCACACATTGAACCGGTCAAAGCATCGATTTTCGGTTCATTAGTTCAACTGATGGTTCAACCGGTGTTATAGTATTATATATTTTTAGTTATTATATAGCCTGTATATATTAAATATGGTAAAATTAATAAATAACTAAGTAATGGTTTGTGGTAAAGTGGTCAAACTTCTCGTGCTAGTCACAAGTTCAAATCTTCATCTCAAAGTAAACTTAAAATTTTAAAACTATTTAAAAAGTCAAAGTTAGTGACTGGTTTTTCAGTTGAACCGATTGATTAACCCAATCAATTTTCTAGAAAAACTAACCGGTTCATCCGGTTCAAACCAATTCACATGCATTCTCAATAAATTAATTGAACCGTATTGGTTAAGGGTCCGATACTTAGTTCAATCGGTTGAACTGTCCAATCCGATTCGATTCTGATAACTATGATCTCTATGCTTTTCATTTTTAATTTGTTTAATTATCTTGAGACAAGAACTCAAGTAAATTCCACAATATCATAATATCACAAACGAGAATAATTTTTGGTAGGTTTTGTTTGGACATGGTAATTGGCCTGTCCCACCACTCTGCGACCTCCGACCCCTAACAACCTTTAGTTTGTTGAGATCATGTGGATGGTGGAATAGTCGTCACCCCAACAACCTTTGGATTGTCGTTTTTGGAGTCATTAATTTGATTAATGTACAAATCAAACTAATTCGACTTTTATGGGTTAACATAGTTCGATTCTTTCATGGCTCGGATTCCATTTTGAGTTCTAAAATGTGATTAAGTCAGTTCCACTTTCAAGTTGGTAATCGGGTAACCAAGTTGACTTGAGGGTGACATGAACTAACCCGAAAACCGACCTCTTTCATATATTTTCACCAAAATACTGTAAACTCTATGATTTAATTAACTTGTTTTAAGGTCATGGAGTATGATTATTTCTTATGTGAATATTCTTAGATTGTGTCTTATATATATATATATATATATATTTTACACATAATTATCATATATTATGGATTTTTATCATTTTACGTTATAGTGATCGCGAAATTTATTTTAATGAACAAGTTAATTTTTATATGAGACCGACCCTAATGAAGTTGAATTTTCTGGAGTTGGGTTGATTCGGTCAGAATTTAGATGAGATGATGGCCTCTACATGACTAGGAAGTTATTTACTGTGTACAGAAACATGATGTAAGGACACTGTCGTGACCTAAAGTCATCTTCATCAATTTTCTTACCAAAGCACCCCTGCAAAAAACCAAAAAAAAAAAAAAATACCCTCATAAAGATTGTATAATTTTTCTACAATTTCACTTTTTTTTCCCTTTTATAGAATATTGAAATTTCAGTATGCGCATATTTTTAAGGCCCATCATGAATAGGCTTTATGTTGTAATTAAAAGCAGCATTATACAAACAAGCATGTGTGATTCTTTTGATGTTTTAACATTTAAAAAATAATAATTAACTCGGTGAAGGTCTAGTTAACGATGAATATTATGGATTGAAGACATGCTTCAAGACTTGAATAAGAGGTAATTTAAATTAGGAAAATCCTAAATCTGATTCCATCTCTCACTAAATTTTCTCACTAAGTATTAGATCGATCTTACCTTCATTGTGTCGAGAGTGAAAAATTGAGTAAAAATGGGATGATATATGGCATTGCCTTTTGATTTATGATTAAACATTGCTAATGTTAAAGGATTAGTACACTTATCATATTAGCCCGGTCCAATATTGCACTTAATAATTTTTTCTTAGAATAATTAGATGTTTGTTTAGGATATTGTTAGATGGGAAAATTTCATTTTTGTCAATTTCTTGGCTCACCTTATAATTGTTTAGTGTTTCATGGATCCATGAGTAACCTGTTACCTTAGGCAAGGACAAAATTATTGAAATAATGAATTTCTTAATCAACTTAAAACTTTGTCACACGCTTACAAATGATTCTAAGACTATACGAAATTGTTAATCTCACACAAAATCCAAATGAAAGAAGAAAATTGTATCACATAGCTTGATAATCACCCTAAAACTTTGTCACACGCTTACAAGCAATTCAAAGAGTATAAGAAAATTGTCAATTTTTAAAGAAAATTAAACGTAAAACTTTATCACACGCTTACCAATGATTCTAAGAATATAAGAAATTGACAATTTCTCATAATTATTTAAAGCACCACTTCTGAAAATGGACAAAACTGAAGGGTAACCGTCCATTTAAAACCCAATCTGGTGTCGACACACCTCACATGAGTCAAACAGCTCTCTCTTTCAGAGTGTTAGTTTTCTTTAATTAGTAAGCTTCACGCAAAGCTCTAAAGTCACAGGCAGCTGCAAAAGTCAAGAATACAGCCAAAAACCCAACACAAGCTAACCATTTTCCTATTATTATTATTTGCTGAGATAATTATATTTACACCTCCTAAAATTTTTTATAATTACAAAAATACTCTTTCAAAGTTTCAAAATAATACTAATACTCCTATCACGGCTATCGGCCGAACAAAATTAACAAATTCATAATTTTTACTATTTTACCCTTAGTTATTTTTGAATTTACAAACACAAATCTTTTTCCTCTGCCTTCCCATTTAATTAAAGTTATTATATAATGGTAAATCTGTCACCTTGTATTTTAAGAGTATTGCCAACTTTTTTTCCGTCTAGACGGAGGGCTATTTTTACACATTGTCAAGACAAAGTTAGAGGTGTTAGTGTAATTTCAAAAATTTTGAGAAAACATTTCTTAAATTATTAGTACCTCAGGAGTGCCAGTGTAAATTATCTCATTTGTTTATTATTTATTATCTATCACAATTCACAACGGTACCCCTCAAAACAAGTTAATTTACACACTCAAGGCTCGAGCCCCTTTCATCACTGAAAATCCATACAAAGGAAGAAGGATACTCTAATCATTTAAGAGCACAGTGTTGAGTACATCTCACTATTCCTTTACAATTACACCCTCCTGTAGTTATATATATATATATATATATCATCTGCATCTTAACAAATCACAAAAAGTCTTCACTGCTTCAAGACTTTGTTTCGAGTATTGTATCCCTCCTCCCAAGAACAAGAGACAGATAAACTAGAGAGAGAAAACAAAGGTTTTTAGAGAGAGAGAGAGAGAGAGAGAGAGAGAGAGAGATATGAGGACTAGTAACCACTTGATCGGCCTACTGAACTTTCTGACCTTCCTGCTGTCAATCCCCATACTGGGCGGCGGGATATGGCTGAGCACCCGAGCCAACAACACCGACTGCCTGAAGTTCCTGCAGTGGCCGATCATCGTCATCGGGGTTTCCATCATGATCGTCTCGCTGGCGGGCTTCGCCGGCGCGTGCTATCGCAACACCTTCCTTATGTACCTCTACCTATGGGCCATGTTCCTCATCATCGCCGCCCTCATAGGGTTCATCATCTTCGCCTACGCCGTCACCGACAAGGGCTCCGGACAGACGGTGGCGAACCGGAACTATCTCGAGTACCACCTGGACGACTACTCCGGCTGGTTGAAGGAGCGCGTGGCGAGTGATAGCTACTGGGCCAAGATCAGATCCTGTATTAGGGATTCCAAGGCTTGTTCCAAGATCGGTAGGCAGATTGGTGGTGTCTACGAGTCCGCTGAGATGTTCTACCTCAGAAAGCTTAGCCCTATTGAGGTATATTATTTTTTATACATATATAAATACATACACGAATGTATATGCATATAAATGTGTATCGATATGTGTATTAGTTGATATTTGATTGGCAGGCATGTGGGTTAGGCCTTAGATCTTCTGTTCTTGATGGCCCACCTCTTTCTTTAGTTAATAATTGCTTAGGTGGCACCTAACGACGGCGTTTTATCTTTTGCATGACAATCTGTTGTCGTTTAATTATATACCTAACAAAATTTCCAGTGGGCACTGGGCAAAAAAGAGAAGGGAATAAAACTAAATTGTTTGGGGACTTTTGGCTTTTGGGTGGGTATTATTTTGCGTGATTCATACTGGATTTCCTTTTTGGTTGAATAGTATGTCCTTGTTTCTATATGGACGTTTTGTTTGTTTGTTTGCTTGCTGAGAAACAACAGAGGAAGAATATGTGAGAGAGCTTTGAATCGTTCTAGTAAAACCGCCCACGAACTTTTGCCTTTTTTTTTTTCTTTCTACTCCCACTCTCTTGCGATACAAGTTAATTTTCTGACTTTTCTCTTTCTTTCTCCTTTCACTCTTTTTCTTATTCTATGTTTGGTAGGTCAGATGGAAAAAAGGAGGGCACGAAGGAAAGTAAATATTAGGGAAAGGGTTGGGTTTTTGTTTTTTATTTTATTTTAGTTTGTTGTCTGAGGGAAAGGAGAGGTAAGTAGAGGTTTCATAAATGTTTGAATGTTATATTAAACCCTTTATGTGTAAAATATTACCCTGCTTACTGAAGGGCAAAAAGGTAATTTTGTAAAGCATTAATTCCCTCTTTCTTCTTTCCACACCCTCCTCCCCATCAAAGGAAAGCATCCCCCTCCCTCTTCCCTTACTTCCACCCTACCAAACATAGCATTAGAAACCAAAGAGAGTATTGTTGCTTTACTGTCAAGTGTTTGGCAGTAGTGGGTGCCTTGCCAAGCATTGTCTATTTATGGCCTATAGGCCCCAGTAACATGTTCAATGCTCCTCCATTTCCCCTTATAAAAGTTTCTGGGCCCTTTGATCTTAACTTGACCACTTAATCATCACTCTAACAGATAAAAAGATGGGGTATTATAAGCCAAGTGATCTATGTTTGAAAGAAGAAATAACCTCAAGGGTAGCCTAATAGAGATAGAGATGAGCTGTAAATTCAGACGTTCTGTGTTCGAAATTTGGTTACGCTCTTAAGACCAAGCTCTCATTAGTCTCTTAGTCCTGGCATGAATGACGTTCCTATAACCAATCTAAAGAGGGATTAGTCGAGTTGTGCTCTTGGGACCAAGCTCTTATGAGTCCCTTAGTTTTGGTGTGAATGACATGCTTTTAACCAATTTAAAAAGGGATTAATCGAGTTGCGCGTAAGTGCGTCTGGAGTGATTCCTCATGATTATTCTCTCAAGCTTCATGTTTGAGGCTGAAGTACCCTCCTAGAATCATTTTATTGTAATAAAAAAGTACTGCAGGAGAAGGGCATGAGGAGTAGAATGGGCTCATTTTCCCCTACAACAGCCTACAGTTCCTACATTAGGTTTCTTAATCCATAATTATGAAAAAAATAATAATAATAAAGATTAAGGTGTCAGGATGCTTGTGAGACGTACCTCCATGGAAAATTCTCACATTGCAGAAAAGTCATGCAGAAACCCCATCGAAACGATATGGCGAAAATTCTGTGTACATTTTTTATTTATGTAGGAGGAGTGGAGTCGATCATTTTCTATGGAAGTTGAGTTAGGACTGTGTTTGAATAACATTACTCGAGATTTCTTAACACCTGTGTCAATTTGTTGAACTAAACTTCTTTAATTTGTGGTCTGTGACTGTATAGTCTGGATGCTGCAAACCCCCGGCAGAATGCGGATACACTTACGGGAACGAGACTGTTTGGACCCTCGGAACAGGGCTGGCGACAACCGATCCCGACTGTGCTAAGTGGAGCAACGACCAGCAGCAGCTCTGCTACGACTGCGACTCCTGCAAAGCCGGGGTGCTGGCAAGCCTGAAGAAGAGCTGGAGGAAGGTCTCTGTCATCAACATCGTTATACTCATCATCCTCGTAATCGTTTACGTGGTAGCTTGCGCGGCTTTCAGGCACAACCGCCGGATCGACAACGATGAACCCGGCGGCGAGACCCGGATGGAGAAGGCGCACCCTAGTAGGATACAATTCTAATCGTAGAGAGATCTTACTGTTGTGAGAACTCAAATTTGAAGCCTATATATTTTGAAGGATTGGTTTTGTCTTAGGGAGTGCTTGTTATGTTTGTTTTTTCTGACCGGAAAAAAAAAAAAAAAGGGACAAATAGGTTGGCTGTATATGTTGTCTCGGTGGTGTATTTTCATTTTTGTGAATTCACCACTCAAAAAAGTTAGAATTTTATGTATTATGCACAACATAGGCCTGGGAAATGATCAGCTTTTAGTTGTTATCTTCATCACGAAGTCTGAGAACATTACATATGAATACTGCAGATTGGACTCTCTGATTTGAAGTATGAACTACAGTTAACTTCTTTTATGGGCATGCCAATGAGATGCAAATTATATTAGCAAAAGTGTGATGCAATTTGCCCCCTCTCTCTCTTCTCTAAATGAAAAAAAATATGAAATTATATTATATATTTAATTATTATAGAAAGTGAAGGATAAAATAATATAAAAAAGAAAGGTAATAATTATACATAATTTATCATTAAAATGATGTGATTAATTGAGAGTTATTTACTTAAAAATAAAATACTCATCATGATAACTTTTATTTATAAAATTGTCATTATCACATCATTGTAATAAAAAAATTTTATACAAATTTTTTTGTAAGAATGGTATTTTTTTTCAAAAAAATGATAATTTAAAATTTTTAATTGTTTTTCTTTTTTTATTTTCTTTTCTCTGAATAAATACAAATTTCAAGTGGAAGCCACTGTAGACTTGCAAAACCCAACAAAAGTTTACCAAAAAAAACAAAAAAAACCCAACAAAAGAGCTTGCAAAAGACACGAGGAACGTGCTCTATCGACAAGGCTTTGGTGTGAGGGGAAAATGTCCCCGCACCAACAGACATGCACCACGCCTCTCTTTGTAGCCTTTTGATAATATGGTTGGTGTTTAATTAAATACTTCATAATCGGCCTTTAATTATGACCTATGGTTTGAGCACTAATCACACTTCACGTGCACAATTCAAACCCATTCGAGAGAACCCAAACGAGAACACGTGAGAATGTGAGATCAGATAAACTAAGAGAATAATCCAAAACAAAATTTTATTATAGAATGACGTACTTATTTGAGTTCTTTTCATTTTAAAAATATCATAACTTAAACATTCTGTTTTCTATACAAAAGTTATGTAAAAATAGAGTGGTTGTGAATCACTTGATGCATTGTTTATACTGATAAGTGAGTCTCCATTGATGCCAAAGTAGACTATAGGTAAAGTTTATGAGTGAAATCAAGACTCTAGAAATGCGGTTTCTTGCTCTTCATGATGTAATTCATCAAAAAGGAGGAAATAAGCCTTCCAGCCTTCTTTGAAACTTACTCATGCCCTCGGGACAGCTTCATTCCGAGAAAAAATCAGATGCTATAAAACAGCATATTCACAAATGTTGTGCAAAAATGTGAGTGTTCCCATAAGAGGCTTACGATGGCACCAAGTTAATATTCTAATTTGTAGATGACAATCCTCTTTTACCACAATCAGATATGACAGGAACCAAAGCTTCTATTAGGTCAACTGAACCTAATTTACAATTTGAAATAGTAGAAAATGGACAAAGGTTACTCTTTCTTGGTTCCGTTTTCAGCAACTGTTTTATCTTTATCCTCACGGCTTTGCTCTGCACTCCACCTAGTGATCGTGCGCTCTTCAACACTGTAACTCTTCAAACACGACGGAGAAACATCAGCAACACCATTTTTATCAACGTAAAGAACCAACAATGTCTTTGCAACACTGCCACAAAGTCTAAGTGTGCACTGAAAATCAGACCAAACCCTCAATCGACAATTTGCATTACCAACTCCTGATAAAACAAGGACAGCATATTCAGAATGCACCAGAGCTGGATGGTGACGGTAGGCAACAAAGTCCACACCATACTGAGATCCGGATCTTACCACCCAATTTCTCATACGAAGATAAGAATAAGCCTTGAACATTGTAGGGAATGTCTCTCCCTTGGATTTCATGTAATTCCATATTTCCTCGTCATTTTTGGCACATTCATCTTCACCCACAATCTTGAGACATTTTAGATTATAGCGCAGGTAAAAGGCCTCCTCCATACCCAGCTGAAACCACTGCTTATCCTTCTGGGCTGTG
>CM065382.1:13955000-14220000 GCA_033060915.1 Euryodendron excelsum
GCAAGACAAGAAGCCCATTTTTCTCAGATTTAAGTTGGGACCTCCTGCCATAGATTTCCTCACTTTCAAGTCTACATCTCCTTTTGTCATCTGATTCCTCCTTGCTAGCTACAGTTAGCTTGTCTAGTTTCTGTTTCAAAGAAGAGAGATAAGTCTTCAATCATAATTCAGAAAACAGAAGATAGAGCAAACTAATAAAGCCCTATTGTAACAGTCAAAAAGTACCTATTGCAAAAATAATTAGACTACTAGGTACCTTCTTCACAAGGACGAGGTTTTAAGTTTTATATTGGCAGGCTACTCCTGTTAGCCTCTTCTAATACCTGTACTACATTTCACATGCCTAAACTACTCTCATAATGAAATAACAATTACTGTTCCGTTAGATTGTATTTTGATTCGATCATAAGGGCAGAGTGGTAAAATAATTGAAAACTACGTCACCATCTTTGAAGTAACTGCTTCACACACGTTGCATTGCAGTACTCTCCCCATATTCGAAACAACTAATTCAGTATTTTAAAATTTTAAATTTCCTATGTATGAGTATTTATACTTGCACACACAACAGATTCTAGTTTAAAGAGTATGAGCAGAAATAGCCTCACAATTGCACTGCCATTTTCCAAACACTCAGAAACATGCAGATGTATAGACAATAAGCCAAAGCAGCAAGCACACTGTGGGTATCCATCCCGAACTTCTTTTGAGGGGATATCTGTAGTAACAACTTATAGAACCAAAACTGAGGAAAAGATCCTCATTCAGAAGTATCCTTAGCTCCAGAGGGGGATCTTCAACAACCACAATACCAAGGTTCAGGTCATGACCTAATCTACAAGCCAATCTGTTTCATCCCCTCTCTGAGGATGCATTGAAGCATCCATCTTTTAGAGCAGAGACCTGCAGAGTGAACCTTGGTGTCCTCTTCTAAGATCAAAGCTAAGATTGGACTAAAATAGCTATGTGTTCACCATTATTTCGGAGTACATCTCAAACCCCTACATGATACCCCACAGCTCAGCTTTTACTATTATCACATCTTCCAAGATTAGTCATCAATCCTCTGATCTAAGTGCTCCTCTCATTTTGAACGAGAGGACAACTACAACATGAATATAGGTTCCAACAGCATTGGCCATCAGAGTATCCAACTTTTACTGTGGATAACAGACTGACTGAAATCTTTAAATTTTTTCCTAGGGAAATGCTACTAGTCCATTCCATAATATAAACGAGTTCTCCACCATATGTAACCTAGATATGATAAAGAATCACAGAACACAATTAGCTTAATTTTCATCTCATTAATTTAAATAAGGTATAGCATAGTATCTAGAATAAACATTTGGCGTTTCCAAGCTACCACAAACAATAACAAGCTTTATCACCATTTCCTATGACGAATCCTATTTTTCATGTGGCTGGGGAAAGATATGTGTGTCTTAGAAGGTCATGCAGGTGGGATAGACAAATTCCTCTTGGACGAAAAATCTAGTACCCCTAACAAGTGCCACAATGGTAAATCAACAATTCAAAATCCATGAAGCAGGATCAGTTATTGTCAGAGAAAATAAAACAACACAATATTGTACCATTTAACCCTTCTTTTCTGATTGCACCAGGGTTTGCAGCAAGTTCAAACTCCCATTTCCAAGTAGGATGCTTATCTCATTCAATACAAAACTCATTTGTTAGACAAGAATGGAATGCACTCACAGAGCTTAGGTTTAACACTTCAACTAGGCTAACAAACCTTGGAAACCCAAATTTTTGGCCAATGGAGCAACTCACTCAGTTACAGAAAAATCATGGCACTGCTCAATTTTGCCAAGTACTTTATCCAATACATGCGATGTTCAAAATGTCAAATTGCTTGTCATATTAAAAATAAGATCCATCCAAAAAAAGGAGGAAAAAATTAAAAAGAAAATGGACTATATGCTCGAGGGAAATACTAATGCACTAGACTATTTCACAAGACTGAACATGGGAAACAAATTGGTCCAACTGAAGGATCCTTCGAAGAGTGTGCGTGCGTTTGTGTCAGAGGGAGAGATGCCATTTTCAAGAACAACAAATGGCTGACTTCATCGTTATAGATAGAGTGGGAACGATAAACACCAAAACATAAGACCTGCCCCAACAATATAATAAGCATGATTTATTTGAGTGAAGCCATTATTATTTGCTAAACAAAGCTATTCACTTTATCATGCAATCTGAAAATGTAATGACAATAATATTCTGTAGACCGATAAAATTTGTTACCAACCGTTTTTGAAGTTTATAAGTGCATTACCTCATTTAGTGAGGAATGGCTTTCTTTTTCAAGCTCATGTATCACTTCCGCTGTCATCCCAAACCATTCATCTATCCAAGTGAAACAACTCCGGTGACTTTCAAGGAAAAGTGCTCTTTCACCCTATGAAAGTTCATCACAGCATCAGTAAGGTTTTCCTATTTTCCATTTACTGATGCAAATGGACAATTTGAAGCATAATCACATATACTCCACCCAATCGATGAACAACTGAAGCTGGGAGACAATGCAACTAAAAAATATTCTTGTTTTAATTGTGTTGTTTCTGTACAAAATGCTAATAGAGCTATACAATCTAGGCGACCAGCCGAAACTGGTCAGCTGAAGATGGTTTTCGAAATGTTGATGATACTTTAAAGAACTGATCATTTTTCATTCAAAGAAGGCATGGATTCATGGATTATAGTCATTGTTTAAGAAATATATGGATATTTGCAGAATCAGCAAAGATTCTGTGGTGAAATCAAATCCCTAGATTGCTTAAAGTTCAAGAGATAATACCGCAAGCAAAGCTTGTTCAAGTCTATTACCAAAGCCCCAGTATGGGGCATCTATTATCACCAACTTGTACGCCGTCATAACTGGATTACACTTGTCCTGAAAATACCAACATGGAAGGGGTCAATAAATTTCAAGTCAAATTTGCATAATATTTAAAGAGAATGAAAATCATAGGGTACATCTAGGCAAGGAAAGGGACATTCAATATCTCTGCAATCCCATTACATGCAAATATGCAATGCAAGTGCAACGGATGCAAGTTAAATACGCTCTGCTGCATATGAACTTATCTTCCATGGTTTAGTGATTAAATATCTTACCATTATTAGTCTGTTTAAGCCTCTTATGATCAATTAGGAGGTACAAGTCAAACTGCAAATAGAAAATAGAGTGATTCGTGGAGAAGGGAAAGCAGGTGAACTAAGCAAGCTAATATGAAAAGGATGGAAGGGGGAGGAAGTAGGCCTTGCAACAGAAAGAAATATTATCCTCTCATTTGTTCCTCTGGATGCATGAGGAGACAACAGCAAAATCTTAAAGGAAGCCATTCCCAGGCATCATCTTTTCTCTCCCCATGTTGTAAATCAAATTGAGTCTACAAGATAAATCCTTAAACAATAGAAACAAAGGAGGAATCTGCACGTTAAGAGGCAAAAAGCCTCTTGGGGCTCCCCCAAAGAGGAAAACTTCAAGAGAGCTCAACAAGGATTCTTTGTACATAAGAGAAACGAGGGGTGTATTTTTTTTTTTTTTTCGTTTTTTTTTTGGGGGGGTGGGGGCGGTTCGTTTTCAGCATAGGATGCATTCTCCCCAGTCTAAAGAAAGGTCTTGGAGTCCCATCATTGTTGTGGAAAATGATTCTTCTCATACTGCAAATAGAACCCTCTCAACATGGGCTCATCTTGCATTAATTAGAAAATACAAGAAATAATTCTACTTTTTTTGTTGTATTGGTTTTGTAATCATAAGTTCTATAACTGAACCAGATTAAGAAATGTAAAGATGCTACCAATTACTCAGTCACAGGAAGCATGTTTTTACTACTGAATCAAAATGGATAAATGTCCAACCCAGTTTGGGGCCTTTTCTTAAGTTAACAAAAAGAAGTCCTTGAAGATAAGAAACTATTTGTGGGTGGACAGTGTGCAAAGAACCCAAAAGAACCATATGCTTGCACCATCTACTATGATAGGGGATGTAAGTCAAGCATTAACTTGGTACTCACCTATCAAGCTGAAGGCTCTCCAGAGAGAGAGCAATAAGTTGAGGATTCCTACTACATAACCAATACAGCATTCAGATATGCATAGCAAGGAAACAAAAAATCAGTGTTTGACACCTGATTCCGGAAGATAATGTAAAACAATTCAGATTATTCAAGAACTCAAGTTCAGCAACAACCAGCCTCCATGATACTCAAATCAACTCAACTAAGCCATTATGATATTTTCATAATTTTCAACGTGAATTTTATTTGCTAGTAGAATGTAGAAAAGAATACAAAATAGGCAACTTTCATGAACAAAATAGTTCCTTTCTTAACCAAAAATAGTTGGTTAAGAAATATATACCTTCTAAATACTTCTACAGTATTTCTCAAAATGTACTTAGTCCCCTCTAACCCATAATTTTAATTTAACCTCCTTAAAATGAAACTTTTGCAGGTTTCAAATGAAAGCATCGTGCTTCAAAAAAATAATCCCAAATGATTTCAGACCTAGAACACAATTTCCCCAAGATGCATGCTGAATAATCTGAAAGAGAGCTATCAGGAAAACTTTACAACATACTTAACGATAAAAAGAAGAGGTCCAAGTTTCAATAACTCTATACATGTACAGATTCAGCAAAGAGATAGATCAATAATGTGACTACTACCTAGAGTAATAACAAATTACTGGAAAGAAGTTACCAACCTGCCATCCCTGTGAGAGTGGACCACGGCCAGTTCTCAATAATTTGAATTTGGACAAGTCGACATTGCTAGTTCCTACTAAGTAACTCCAACAGTCCCTTGCTGCTGAAGCAATGTCTATTATTTCTACCTGTCTGGCTGCTAGCTGGTCCTTGCTAAGACCATGCACCTAAATAGTTAATTTTTTTGTTAGAGGAGGTTGAAAAACCCAACAAATATCTGCATGGATAAAGTTTATTTTAATTTGTTTCCTTTTTTGCAAGCATACAGTGTGCCATCCATTGGCTAAAGACCATAGATAAAGTCTCAAAGCAACTTACATTCTCTGACCGTCCATTGTCAGCTTTGTGAACAGTTTCAATTGTTAGAAGTACCTTGCTGAAGCATGGGCACTGCATAAATGCAAAGTTAATGACTACAACAGTTGATACAGAATATATCTCCAAGCAATATTCATGAAGTAGAAATGAATTTAAAAAAATTACCTTAAGTACTGCATAATATGATGTCCACAAAAACAGATAGAAACCAATAAATATATCAATACAAGTTTAACAAGAATAATAAAATGTGAAATAAGAAAACATGTGGACATCAAAACCTGATTTGCATCGTGGGTATGCATTCCACGCTTCCTCTTGCACAACAAGGGCATCTCGGTTTGCAAAAGCAGTAAGCCAAGCAGGAACTTTGCTGCAAAAAGTAGCACAGGGAACAAAATGTCATAAATAGCATCGGAAAACGGATGATCACAAGTCAGTGGTAGTAATGGTCACCTAAATATCAAGAGATGAAAGGATTATTGGAGAACCATAAAACAAAATTGAGAGAGACATGCAGTATTAACCGAAATAAACAGAACCACAGCGGCCTGAAAAGTAATTGGAGTATATAAAAAGTGAAAAGAAATTAATTAAACCATTGTGGGAATTAACTTGAATTAAACTTACAAGAGAACAAATTAGCCAGGACCGTGAACCACAATTCGCTCCCAAAAAAAGGTAACCAAACAGAAAGGCATTATGAAATATCTTCCAGATCAACAATAAGTGTACAAATGCAAGCTAAACCTGAACAATTTGCTGCTTATGGTTTAAAAAACATCTGATCATTCATTTGATAAATGTCTGTATTTAACTAACAAGAAAGTAAGCTCTAACATTGTCTCCTGATACCAAGAAAACTCCAGCTAAAAAAAAAAATTCCCTCAATTCCAACACACAACTCCAACTTAAGCTAACTTGTTCGCCATTCTTTACTGAGACATGTAGAACATACAACATTACAACCACATTAGGCTTCTTGAATTTCCTCAATTCACAATAAACAAGGGCATTGCACATCCTAATTCTGCAGTGCTAAAGAGCTTTCTAGCGCAGTGTAAACCATCTATCCTCATACATTCCAACCAACGAATAAATATTAAATCACATTAAACTACAAAATTACCTTTGCAGCCGATAAACTTTCGATAGGTATTGACCCTTTCCAAATACATCATCTTCAAAAGGTCTGTCCTCTAAAACTTCAACCCCTTCAGTACTCGTTGTGTTCTGTTGCTGCACTCTCATGATCATGTACATCTGAGCTATATGATACTGCAAATGAAATATGCCATTTAGCAAACAAACCCAAATTTTGGCATCAAAGGGAGACTGAAAATCTAAATATAACTATCATAGAGAACCATGATGTTTTAAATTACTAATTTGCTATACCTCCTCCAATGACAAAGGCATGACAATTCGACTTCAGAAGAGCCCCCATCAACGGGATACAGGTTAAGAAAATTTCAGATACAACCAAAAGATTTGCCAAGAAAATTCCAATGCGGTGTTTGATGAAAATTTGAGATAACACTTATTTTATCGTTCACCGTATACATAAATACGATCTTTCAAGTAAAATTCGGATTAAACAAAAAAACAAAAGTGATAAATTAATATTCATCCTTATAAAATAGGATTAAAATATAAGTAATAAGCATTATCAACTAAACAACTATTTCTCAAAAGAAACGTTTTCATCTTTTTCCTTCTAGGTGAACTCCCGTTTGGTTACATAGAAAATTGGGGAAATAAAGAAGATCAGAAAACTTCCTATTTTTGTGTGTTTTGGGCAAAGAAACCAATAATTCAACTACTCCAAATAGTCCTGCGATCCCAGTTGAATGGGAATTTTAAAAGAAATAATATTCAAATTGCTAAATTTATTTTATTCTTGTACCTTTTTTTCCCTCAGCAACCAAACTAAGCATCGCAGAAAGAAGAAGAAACAAAGAGAATAATTTGCAGGGAAAAAAATGAAAGGAGTTCAACAATCCAAACTCAGTGTGATCAGAAATATATGTATGAATATATACGAATATGTACACAAACTACACTCAAATTATGCTGAATATATGTAGTAGAAGGATACAATTCCTTGATTTGAACCATTCCGTGGGACGATTATTCCGAGTATATTACAAGCAGCTTCCCTCGCTTCGAACTTATGGAATCTAGTTTATAAATATGTACAGATATATGTATATATAGACAAAAACTATGAAAATCAAACGAAATTGCACTGCTGGATAGTCCCAATTCCCAGCAGACAGATCCAGATGCAAATATGGAGAGAGAGAGAGAGGGAGAGAGAGAGAGAGCGTGACGTGTGTGGAACGTAAATGAGTTTGCAAGCTGCACAAAAGCAAACAAGGTATCAACAAACGGCCAGTTTCCAACTTGAGGAAAGAAACGGAAATTATTAGACCCGTTTAGTTAATAATTTCGGTTTGTTTTTCAGTTTCGAAAACTAGTTCCATTCCTGTGTTTATTAAAACAAATATATTTTTTTTAAGTTTCTAAAGTCATTTTCAAATCAAAATGAAAACGACCTCAAAATAATAGTATTTTTGATAATTTTATTTTCTTTTTATTTTGTATAACACGAAAATTAGAAGTTCAGAACACAAAATAAACGAATGTGAACTGAAACAAAAAAAATTTTGTTTGGTCCTTAGTAAGAATAAAATAGAAAAAACTAGAAGAAAAAACAAAAAGTGTTTTTTTCTCATTTTAATTTTTTCATCTTTTTCTAATAATTACTCTTTTAATTTTTTTCCTCTTTTAAAATTATTTTTTATTTTCTTTGCAAAATCAAAAAATACAAAATCAAAAAAAAAATCTATAATTTCTCTCTCTATTCATTTTCTTTACTTCTATTTCCCCATCATAAGAACCAAACGGGCTATAAAATGAATAAACAAAACAAAAAAAAAAAGTTCTACCATCAGGTTCAGCTTTTGGTTCTCTTCTATTGGTTGATCGAGCTATTGAGCTACGTAATAAATGGTTTTTACAATCAAGTCAATATCATTGCCTCACAAGGGCTTGTTTGAACATAATTTAAAGATTAGCTTAGTAGTTAAGACTTGAATCCTCGTTAAAATTTAGTTGTAAAAGTCTGTTTCCTTTTTAGATTTTAAAATTTTTGACTTGATAATTATTTAATTTGTGTGAGACGAAAAAATTACACAAATTTTAAAATTAATTGTGTTTAGCACAGTTAATCCGAACACCTGATCATCAAATTAAAAATAAAAAAAGGGCTAAAATTAATAGTCCAATCGCATCTAAACTAATTTTTAAGCCAAATATTTAACTTTGTGCATTTGATTTGATTTAATCAAATCTTGTAATGCAAGGTTTTAATCTTGTAATCATTCATATCAGTCTTATCAGATGGTGCTTAATTTTTTTTAAAATTTCGTGTGCTGTATTTAGTTATTTAAAATTAGAATATTCGAATGTTTCGTGGAGGACGCTCTCGACCGTCAACTCGTAAGCGTGAACGTTAAGACGAGCCCTTTTGAAGGAAGGAGGTCCACAATCACAATCTTTTCTGACTTTTTTTGGGTGGACGGTGGTGAGGGCCAGCAAACGATGTCGTGGCATACGAATGCAGCCCCGTTTTTATATAACAAAGTTACAAACAAAGCAAGGACAATGGGATCTAGGTAAGGGTGGTCGCGGCCCTAGTAGTTCGGTAGCCCCGTTCAAATTCATTCATAATTTATAGTATTTAAAAATTATTTTAGTCTTAATTATGTTAATGAATAGGTTTAAAACACTGTTTGGCCGGTAAATATATAAAATAATATATTTATATATTTTACTCTACATTTATAATTAAATTTTATGTTATTTAAAATTATTTATTAAATAAATTTGATTATGTGGGTAGGTTAAGACGGACTTTAAATTTAATTTTGTAATAAAAATATTTTTAATGTATGTCTGGCCTAAACCCGACTTGGCATGACCGTAATATGATCAATGTCACATTAAGGTGACAATTTTTCTTAGCTTGTGTGAAACTTGAAATAGGAAGAGAAAATGATCTTCTTTTACTTTTTGATACGGGCAAATCGGGTTTTCTGGACTCCAGCCCCTCAAATGCTATATTGGGAATCGTGCCTTCTGGTTTGCCCCTAAATATTCTCCACTCGAGCTTGCACCAAGGCAACGGATTGGAGATCACCCACCATGATCCACTCCTCCAAACTACTATAGAAAGAGAGTTAACTGTCAAAAGGTACACACACTCGACTCTCACCATAATTTCTAACTTTTTATTTTCAATAACTCTCTTAGACTTAGGCATCGAAGGCACTTTGGTAGTCGACTCACGGGTGTGAGTGCTTGGTATTTTGCATGGTCTCTACACATAAAGATTTCTGCTTCATCACTTCTCATATTTGGTTTCTAGTTCGGAAGAAGCGAAAAAAAAAGAAAAAGAAAAATAAGAGATAGTTATCTTCTTCTTGCTTTCCTTCCTTTTTAATACTTACTTTCTTTCTTGTCTTTTTTTTTTTAACTTTAGATTTAAAAAAAAATATTTGACTTCCACTTTCTGTTAATTTTTCTTATAAAATCAAAAATATAAAAATTAAAAATTTTTCTGCAATTTTTCTGTTATTTTCTTTTCCTTATCATCTCTTTGTCCTTCCACAAGTTCCAACAAAGGCCCTTAGGTTTCCTCGCGTCACATTCACTTTAAAAATTCAGGATCATTGTGATCATGCAATCCATATATTCAATTTCATTAATCAAAATCCCGTAGAAATGAAAAGCATGGTAGAAAGAGCAGCAGCAATGGAATATGCTAATGCTTTTGAATTGACCATTTAATCCAGGCATCTAACATGTTGGACTCGTCTAAGGTTGTTTCATTCCAAAATTCCAAAATACAATTTCGTTCCCATTATGGCACTTGGCTAGTTGGTGCTCCTGAAGGCCGCACCACCGACCCTTTTCAAGGGATATACTCATGAGCTATAATTTCTGTACTCGTCCAAGGGGCCGTCGCGGCGGCTAATCTATCACTGCATTATTGTATTAGACTTGTACACTCAACTCGTCACGATTATTTTAGCTGTCACCTAATAGTTGGTTCAGCAAGTAATAATTTTAATTTCTTTACTTAATATTTGGATTCAAGTTTTTATAATTGTTTGATGGGATTAAACATATTATTCAATGCGTGAGACTTAAACTTCGTCCTCGACGTAAGTGCGATAAGCTCTCTTGAAGACGACTATGTAATGACATGTAATGACGAGAAATAATATTGTTTAAAAAATGTGTGAAATAATCTCTGCATATTCATTCTAAGCATAAAAAAATGTTTAATTATGTTAGAAACAGAGGCACATGATGTGTGTGCCCAATTTCCCTCTCTCATCTCTCTAGGCCTTTGAAATGTGAGGGTTTAAAAGAAAAGCTAAATGTCGACATATGCCGTTAACATTTTGTTAAGCAATTGTGTAAAAAGTGTGGGCATACAATCAAATAATTAGGGTTGTAAACAAGTCGAGTCAAGTCAATAGTAAATTATTTAAGTTTTGTTTGAAAATTTTATTTAAAAATTTGTTCAAACTTAATTTGTTTAACTAACCATCTCAAACGAATTTTAATCGAAGCAAACAGCAATTGAGTTTACATAAGTAAATAAATTTATCGAGTTGAGGTTGAACTGAACTTATAAATTTAATAAATTTTAAAATGCATTCAATGTTGACTAATTTACATAAAAAATTAATTTTAAATAAATTTTTAACGAGCTCATTTTAACACTACATACACATAACATGTGCCTTGACAGGATGTCAAAAAAATTATAAAATAAAAGTCAAAATACTTACACGTATACAGTGTTTTCACACAGATATAGAGCAGTTCCCTATGGATAAAGATTTTCTCGTAGCTATCCATTTGTTAAGAATTTATACTAAAATATATATTATGTGTAATGATTTTAATATTTATTAATAAATTATTTATTTTATTTTAATAAAAATCTGTGTAAGTAATATTTAACTTATATTATTTATTTAATAATTGTGCATGTGTGTCATTTATTCTATATAATAGATAATTTGGTATGTAGAATACGGCTTACACATGAAAGATCAGATCATTGGTTCTTATGGAACACAAGCTTATCATTCACAGTCTTAGAAAGAACTGGACACACCATCTGTAGGATTATAACACAAAGTTTTAATATGTCTGTCTTAATTATGGGAAATAATATAATTCCAACTCCTTACACTAGTACACTTTGTGTGTATTGAACAGAATCATGTTGAGGTAATTATTTTTATACTGATTGATAAAATAATTAATACCTCATAATTATTATGAGTGCTTATATTCTTAATCTTAATATAATAAATAGACATGTGCATTTAATATTTATTGTTATGATTTACAGAAGAGTGAGATTCTTTGTGAGTCAATAAACTTAGTGAGTTAGATAATAACATTACGTGCATGGTGAATATTAATTATTGATGGAATTCACGTCCCAGTATAAGAATTGATGATACTCCATTCAGAAAATTTATAAGTTTTGATTGTGTCAAACCAGCAGGTGGATTATGAATTTGATATATCAAATAAGTTAAGTGAAATATCTCAAGAAATTAAATAAGTTTATTAAATTTAATTATTAGTAATTTAATTTAATAGACGCATATATGTGATCTTAACGTGATGAGATTGTGAAACCCTTAATTAAGTAAATTACTTATATTGCATGGTTAAGAGGTATGTAAATTAATATTTATGTAAAATAATAAATAAGCATTTAATAATATGGAGCTCAAAATATAATTTCTAGTAAAACGGGAAGTGCAATTATAATTTATTAGTGGCATAAATTATAATTTACGTAATTAGAGATTGATTCTGGCTAGATTAGAAATTTTTATTTGAGTAGGAAATCCTAATCATACTAATTCTATGATCGCTGTTGTCATCTCTATATGTATGAAATCTAAGTGCAGCTAGGGTTACATTTATTTATAATTAAGAAATACACATTTTTATGAAGAAGAGAAACCCTAGCAACTATGAGTCCATTTTCTCTGGTGTAAGGCGTATATGAAGGATACAGCAGAAATTCGAAAGTTGAGTTCAAACAATTGATTCGTGCTTGTTGCTGTTACTTGCTGTTTGAGATCAAAGGAGAAGAATTACAAAGTTCATACCTGCTGTTACTCGAGATCAAATTAGAGAGATCTCAAATGTATGATTCTAATTACCTAGATTAGTCTTTACTAATCAGATCAAATTTTTTGATATTATACGTATGCATTATAATTGAGTCGTAAAAAATTTTGTAGTCCTCAATACCATTAAACCCTCAAAGTATTTAATAAATTTTTTTTTTGTTTTACAGCTTGGGTGCTCTTCTTTAAATTTAAGGTTAGGAGTTAAGATTTTATGAGCAGTTCTTTTATAAATTAATATGAAAAATTTAAGTATTGCAAAAATATAAAATTAACTAATATAAATCATATATATATAAAAATTGTGTTTACTCTTGTATTTTATCTTTCTCTTACGTGATGTTCTAAATGCTCTAATATTTTTAAAATGTCACATAACAAGAGTAATAAGTTAGATAATTATTGAACCCATTGTATTTAGTTTATATAAGATAAGACATACACGTTTATATATTCTGTGATGAACTCTTCAATGGAGTCATCAAATAGATAACCTTCCCCCTCATTTTTTTTGTTCTGAACTTTTGATCAAATTAAATTTCCTTATCTGCTATCTAACCTTATATTTTGGGGTTGGTTACGTTGTAAGATATATATATACAACATTGTCAAGCAAATGGTTTTGATAATTCGACCCGTCAGATTCCTTAACTATCTGACTTTTTATGAAACTCAATATTTTGGAATTGTTAAACAAAAAAGAAATATATCTACTTCAACTTTTTATAGAGGCGATAGGATTATGCTGCAAGTTATTGAGTTTTATTAAACTACTTCATATATAACATATATAGTATTATATTATTCATGTAGTAATTTTCTTCACTAGCAAAAGTGATCTCTATTGTTGGTTAGGTTTAATAATGAAACTACATTATTCATAATCTTCATTATTTGTAATCATGCTCTTAGTTCATATATATATATATATATATATATTTTGTTAGAAGTCAGTTTATTGTCTGCTTTCACAACGAAGATTGTCTTCAATTTAGGTAAATTTTAAAATTTAAAAACATTTAAAGAAAAAATATTTTTTTTTATTCTCTTTGTGTTGTGTATATGTTAATCTTGATGATTAAATCAATTGAATAATTGAGATTACTCGTAAATATTAGACATGAACATTGTATAAATATAACGTAAGCTTTAATAACCATTATATATTTGAATAAAACATGCATATGGATGTTGAGCTATTTAGGAAATTGGATGATGCAAAAAATTAAAAGTTGAAACACATGTTTACTATCGGATGAAAAATCGATTATGGGTAATAATAAGTTTAAATTTATTTTGCTTCTTGGAACAAGAGAGGAAGAAGACAATGGGAAGCACCTTTCTCAATTTTCAGTGAGCAAATCCTAAATAAAAAGAACTGGCACACGTTTTTTATTAGCTTTTTAGTTTATACAAGTACTTTTTATTTTTTTGAATATTTTATTATCATAAAACAAATTAAGATTTTCAAGTTTGAATTGTATCCTTAATTATTTTGGATTTTGAATTAATTATTTATAATATTTCTAGTATGAATTTGAACAAGCTCTACTTTCTCTACATTATACGGATTGATAAATAATATAATACTTAAATATGTAAGCATTTATATATTTACTATATACGTAATTTTTTTGGGCCGGGCTAGACTTCAAGTGAATCCAAGCTCAGCCCGCAACTGGAGTCAGGCCTAAAATTTTCTCAAGCACATTCCCATAGGCTTATAAATTTACCCGACCCTTATATATGTGCAAGACAAAATCATATGTTATATTCACATTTGGCTTCAAATAATTGGCTATGAACATGTACTACCGTACACTTTGCTGCACCTAACAATGCAATATAAAATGCAAGGTAACCAAATATGTTGGCTCAGTTAGTCAGGACTTTTGGCCTCCCTTGAATAGTTCAAGAGTTTTACTTTTATCATCTAAAATGTAAGATTTAACCGTAAAAATTTATTTTTTTATGAATATCCTAATCCCGACGTGACAGGTCTTGTGAAAGTTAAGTTCAATATTTCTCATCTTCTTTCTCATCTATAGAGTTTTCTCTCTCATCTTACATATACAATGTTCCCGTGTAAGTTATATATATGTGTGTGTGGTTGTGTTTGGGTGTGGTTGTTTTAGGGTTTTTTTTTGTTGTTGCTATTTTGTTTAATTAGATTATTTTATAAAAATAGTAGTGTTAGTGATGCACATCTAGCCAAGCAAAGGAAGATTGGAATTAAAAATATTGTGGAGCATAACATCAACAGGTCTTGTTTGGCCTTAAGATCCGCTGCTTTTTCATTTTTTTTTAAGTGGGAATCCTAGTGCTTTGGTTCTATTTTAAAAAATTATGAACACAATTTTAGGTTCAAAATTTTAAAATCAATCAAGATTAATTTGGTCCGAACTCAACCTCAGCGGACTCATGCAACTCCCAACATGTACACGCAAAATCATGATTATATAACAATAATAGTTAAAAAAATTATCATAAAAAATTATCCTTCATTGACATGTGGATACACATTAAAAAGTATTCATCCTTTTCGTGGTTGCATTCAAAATCAAGAAAGTTAAAAATGAATTACATTATTTTGAAATAAGTTTGAAAAAAGATGCCCTTTATATATTAATATATATATATATATATATACGAGTTTAAATTTAATTTATTAACCATACTGTGCCCAAACTCTTTTCTAATAAATATTATACTCTCAGTTGAATGAGAGTATAATAAGTATTTATATTCAAATCCAATGATCAAATGGGACACAACGCCAGATTTCAATCAATGTCGGAGTGACGCAGTGTTCGAACGTTCAAATACGAGCTGCGCCGCCAAAACAACTCCACAGATCTTGAAAACCCTAGCACCTACACTTAGGTATCAACTCCTCAACTCTCTCTGGGATTTGGTTCTTAAACCCTAGTCTCGCTCTCTCTCTCTCGCTTCGTTGTTATTGTTCTTTGAGGGTATCTAAAGAAGAATAGAAGCAGAGTGATTGCGATATGGGTTATTGTATGACCCACTGTGAAAATTTAACTTCTGGGCTCATGTCATCGTCGTCATCTCTTCTTTCTCCCTCAAAATCATATTTGTCGAAATCCAATTCTTTCGGCCTCTTTTTCTACTCGAAAACAGCATCATCTAGGAGCAACTCGCCATCTTTGAATCTCCAATCGCGGCCCTCAATTGCGCGCTCGCCAAGATTGCGCAAGAGAGTGATCTGTGTGCGGAGCGAGAAAGGTGTTCCTCCAATAAACAGTGATTCGACGAATCGAGGGGGGTTTCAGCAGCCGCAAGTGGGTAAAAGAACCGACATAAAGAAGATTCTGATACTAGGTGCAGGGCCAATTGTGATCGGCCAAGCGTGCGAGTTCGATTACTCGGGAACACAAGCATGTAAGGCCCTTAAGGAAGAGGGATATGAAGTTGTTCTTATCAATTCGAACCCGGCTACGATAATGACTGATCCTGAATTGGCGGACAGGACTTACATTGCGCCAATGACGCCCGAACTTGTTGAGCAAGTACTGGAGAAGGAGAGACCCGATGCTCTATTGCCCACTATGGGTGGCCAGACAGCTCTTAACCTTGCAGTGGCGTTGGCAGAGAGGGGGTCACTTGAGAAATATGGTATCGAGTTAATTGGAGCAAAGCTTGACGCGATTAAGAAAGCCGAAGATAGAGATTTGTTCAAGCAAGCTATGAAGAACATTGGGATCAAGACACCTCCTTCGGGTATTGGGACTACTCTCGAGGAGTGTATTGAAATCGCGCATTCGATAGGGGAGTTCCCTTTGATCATAAGACCCGCGTTCACTTTGGGTGGGACAGGAGGTGGGATTGCTTATAACAGGGAGGAGTTTGAATCAATTTGTAAGTCAGGGCTTGCAGCTAGCCTTACGATGCAGGTTCTCGTGGAGAAGTCTCTATTGGGATGGAAGGAGTACGAGCTTGAGGTTATGAGAGACTTGGCAGACAATGTGGTTATAATATGTTCAATTGAGAATATCGATCCAATGGGTGTTCATACTGGGGATTCAATCACTGTGGCCCCTGCACAGACCTTGACGGATAAGGAGTACCAACGGCTTAGGGATTACTCGATTGCCATCATAAGGGAAATAGGAGTTGAATGTGGTGGATCAAATGTTCAATTTGCTGTCAATCCTGAAGATGGAGAAGTTATGGTAATTGAAATGAATCCTAGAGTTTCAAGGTCCTCAGCTCTGGCATCGAAGGCCACTGGTTTCCCAATAGCAAAGATGGCTGCCAAGTTATCAGTTGGTTACTCCCTTGATCAGATTCCTAATGACATCACAAAGAAAACACCTGCTAGTTTTGAACCTTCCATAGATTATGTGGTGACAAAGGCAAGTCTTTCTCCATTCTGTTGTACTTATTATCTCTGCTAGCGCTCTTTTTCTTTTTGCTTCTTGTTCTTCCTCTCATATGCTTATGCTATATATTATACTCATACTAGGTTAGCATTCAATGGCGGCAGCAAGTAATGGATTGTAGAATACTAGTTGAATGCATTAAGTATTATTCAAAGCAAGCCTTAAATTTAGAATGCAATTGATAATGAAGATATATAAAGCCCGTAACTGAAGTCTGAACATTTTTGCTGAAAATTTGATGTATTAGCTCTTGTCAGTCAAAGATCAAAATTATATTTGGTTCTGATAATTTTTAGTGGCAGCATTCATAAAATAGTCAAGAGTGTGTGCATTATCCTATGTTCATATCATGAATCTTGTAAGAGTATCCTTAATTCATAATATAACTTGAATGCATGCAACGCCCACAAAAACTTATCCTCTATAATTTTCGAGGAATATTCACCTAGAGGATTCTTTCTCATGAAAGCACTGTATAATTTGCATGTAAAATCATTGACGCTATCAACACCTGTTATTTCAATTGTCATCTCGAGGTATGAATACTACTCACTCTGACTCAACATATTTATCACTACCTTTGACAGTCCATTTTTTTGAACTTCCATCTTGTCTTTTCTTTGTTTTGTACTACTTGTCATTATCATTCCAGAGAAGCTTACTACATAGTTAACATGCCATTCAAAAATTTTGAGATCCCAGTTGAGAAGTATGACTCACCTTTGCATCCAAGGTTAAAAAATTTATCCTGTTTTCTTTATGGTGGAACTGGGAGTTTTGTGAATTAGCTCACTTCAATAGAGTAACAGTGTTGGGCATAATCTGAGACAAACACACTATTTACAATTACAAGAATGCACTCTTACGTTTAACTTATCAGATTAGATTCATTAGACTTATGTACCGTAAGAACTTAAGCTATATAGAACTATAGAAGAATTACTTGCATGAGTTACATCTGAATTTCTCCATTAGTCTATTACATTACATGTTGCTTTTCTCAAGTTTACTTCCTGCTGTTTCTTTATCCCTTTTTCTATTTGGTCCGAGGGATCTTGAAATACTAGTGTGCGTAGCTTTGCATAGTTACATTCATGATATACAAGCTAAAAATGTAGATTTTAATTTTTCTACGAAATTGATGCTTACCCATTTTGGTATTTCCACAGTATAGAAGTTTCTCTTTGCCTAGAAGAATTTGAAATTGCATATGCTATCACATGTTTCAAGAGAAACAAAGAATCTGGTATCCTAAGAAGCATAGACACGGACACAAATACAAACAAAGGACACAGGACACGGTATTTTAAAAAAAAAGGGATACGGTTATGGCGGGGATATGACAAAAAAAGAATTTTAATTTTTTTTTATTTGCTATATATATGAATGTAACATACTAACATTTACAAACCACCAAAAACAAGATTAAAGTAACTAAACAAGTTTACAATTATAATACAACAACTAACAAGTTAGAAGAATTAGATTTTGGTATTTTATGTTTTGGCATTTTGATGTATTGTTCATAAATTTGACACCATTTAATACTTTTAACAATGACATTTCAACCTTGCCGTGTCCCAAAACGTGTCCAACTAAGGGACACATGAGTTCCCGATGTGTTTGGGACGTGTCCACTGAACAACAGTTGGCTCCATTTTACGTTGTATTGTTTGTCAAGGGAATAGGAATGATCACTGTCTGGTTTATATCCAACCTTGTGGAAATCAAATTGTAGCCATTCTTGTTCCACTTGTTGAGAGAGCTTCTAGAATGTTCTATCTGGTTTGTTACTCTTTAGACAAGCATGTTAGTGCCAATAATGCATTGAGGAATCAATAAAATATAACTTTTAGTGCACATTTTATAGAGCTGATGTGAAACCTGTGAGTGGGATGCCTTGGTTAGTAGCTAGGAGTTTTTCTCAGTGGAAAGTATATGGGGTACCACCTTCTATTTTTTTTTTTTTTTCAAGTTCTGTAAATATTACAAGCAGCTAAATTTTGTCTAGTTGGTTGCTTGAAAGGCCCAGAGTCCCAACACCCCTGTTAGCAAAACAGATGTGCATGCACGCGCACATGCACACACAGTTAGAGACATGGAGAGATGTATCATTTGATTAGAGCGCATGATGCACAATTTGTGTCGCTTATAGAGTAAATGACAATGTTCGCCATTTCCGTTGCTAAATCTGTTTTCAGTTTGATCTTTTTGGCAGGAAATCCCTTTCCCACTTTAACGTGCAAAAAATAAATAACAATGTTCATCATTTCTGTTGCTAAATCTGTTTTCAGTTTGATGTTTTCAGCATGAAGCCTCCTTCCCAGTTTACTGCACACACATCTGGTGACTACTAGTAGATTCCTTCAGTTACGAGGCTTATCTTGACAAATAGTGATTATACTCTAGGTGCCAGGCTCTTTAATTGGTGTTTTGAGAAAATAAGAAATTAATCTAAACTTGGACCAAATGTGAGATATTCTGTAATGTCACCAAGTATGCCAAGTTGCCAACCATGAGTTACATTTAGTAGCTAGTGGACTTTGTGTTATCATTCATGGAATCATTAACGTATTTTGCCGAGAAGGCAAGATTACAAGTAATTTCATCCGATTACACTGATTCCGATGCTTATTTTACTATTTCTGGCAATCAGTGAATTTTATGCTTATTTATCCAATTGAGTTGAAGAGTTGGCTAACAAGGACCTCTCTAAAACATTGTCTTTTGTGGTAGTCCTCCTTGTGAGCTTCATCACATGCAGCCCCCTGCAGTGCTGCGGCCTACATTGGGTAGTCCATGACTCAAAAGCTATTCTAAACACCTTGCATTAAGACGAATGCCTCAGGTCATGATACCATCTCGTTGTCTATAATAATAACTTGATATGAGGATATTCCTATCACCTGTCTGGATTTTATTATCTATGCTAGGGCCTGATTGGGATACTTGAGTTTTGGTTGAGTTCAGGTCACGACCAACCCCTTTTGGATGGTTCATGTCAAAGCATATTTTCGTATAAACTGGTTTTAGGTTATGTTCTGTTTCTCAAAATAGTGACATGTAAAAGGGATTGAAGTTCACAACACTCTTTACCTTCTTTTGCCCAAGGTAGTGAACATCTAATCATAGCAATAACTAATAAAAGGAACTGAAAGGCCGAATTAATTTCATCTTTGCAAGAGAAGAAATTTAATTGTGATCTTTGTCCAACCATCATCATCCACCAGATTCTTGATTAACATACTTATACAAGAAAAGAACATAATTCCTTCAAACAAAAGGATTCCAGAAAAATATAAATTAGAAAAAGAAAATAACTCATCAGACCATGATTTAGTGAGAAAACCTTAAAAAATTAATCTGAAGAACTTGAAGAACTAAACCAAAAGGAAACACAATGAAGATTTTGAAGCCCAGGGGAAAGAGAGAGAGCCACCGTGGTGGTTTTTTTAAAGATGTTTTGTTATGAATTTTGATGTAAGTGCAAATTTTTGGGGTTTTCTTGCAGAGCCTTCCTTCTATGTATATTAACACAGTTTTGATGTACTTTTTCTAACCTTGTCTTGGGATTAAGCATCCTCAGTTATCTTTTTAAATTTTACTTGAAGATTATTATGGCCTAGGTATCTGCCTAGAGCCATATACTAATTATTCTTATTGAATTGATGATGATGGTTTGTTATTATTTGTATTTTGAATTACTTTCATGTGCCTTCCAATACATGTACTACTCATTTACTTCAAAATTTCATTATCTCATGCCATCTGTCTACTACTCAATTGATCATCTTTTTTGTTGCATAAATTATGCAGATACCTCGGTTTGCATTTGAGAAATTTCCTGGCTCTCAGCCAATACTGACAACCCAGATGAAATCCGTAGGTGAATCCATGGCACTAGGCCGCACATTCCAAGAATCATTTCAGAAAGCAGTTCGATCATTGGAATGTGGTTTCTCTGGATGGGGTTGTGTGCAGGTTAAAGAACTTGATTGGGATTGGGATCAGTTGAAGTACAGCCTTCGAGTGCCTAACCCAGATCGCATCCATGCCATATATGCTGCAATGAAGAGGGGGATGAAGGTGGATGACATTCATGAGCTTAGTTACATTGACAAATGGTTCCTCACTCAGCTTAAAGAGCTGGTGGATGTGGAACAATACCTTATGGCTCGGAGTTTGTCTCATTTGACAAAGGACGATTTTTATGAAGTGAAGAGTAGAGGTTTCAGCGATAAGCAGATAGCTTTTGCAACAAAATCCACTGAGAAAGAAGTTCGCTCAAGGCGTCTGTTTTTGGGTGTCACTCCAGCATATAAACGAGTTGATACCTGCGCTGCAGAATTCGAGGCCAATACTCCTTATATGTACTCTTCCTATGACTTTGAGTGTGAATCAACTCCCACACAAAAGAAGAAGGTTTTGATTTTAGGTGGAGGACCAAATCGGATTGGTCAGGGTATTGAGTTTGACTACTGTTGCTGCCATACGTCCTTTGCCCTTCAGGTTTGCTTCTTCCTTAAACTGTCTTGGAGGACATTCTTCCTTTTGCTACCCTTGCAGCATTGATGGTTATCAAATGCCCTATTATTATGTGATGTGGGCTTTCCAATTCATGGACATCATAATTAACAGGGACACTTTGGGCTGTAAACCAACGTTCTGAATAGTGTTTTTTACCTGAATATTGTTTCTAAGTAACTGATGATCCTAGCTATCAACATGCATTCTTTTGACATTGTACTGTTGGTAGCAGTCTGGCTGTATCCAACAAAGGAATGCATTGGGTTTCTAAAAGATATTACCAAAGCAGATTAATATTGTACGATGTTTTGTACTTGTATGTTATGATATTGAAAAATGGGTAAACCTAGTATCTCCATTGAAATAAAAAAGCAATCCACAGTTGGAATCCTACCTCCTGTGTTTCCAATGGCAATATTCCTGAACAGCCATTGTGCTCAAAAGAGTATATTGATGTCACAAAAGCACATCACTTGTTATAAAAAAAAATTCCATTTTATGTTAACTTTTTACATATTTGTATGTGTTGGATTGTAGTTCTGTTGCCTTTTTCCTCTCTCTCTCTCTCTCAAATTAGAAACTGAAATTTTGACTCTGATGGCCTATCAAAGAGCCACGTATGTGCTATTTGTTTAAGAAAACTAGAAAAGAAGTCACGCACAAAAGCCTGCTGACTCTGTATTAATTGCATGCACAAAACCCTGCTGACTCTCTATTAATTCCATGCATTCATTTTCATTTTGCATGACAATGGTACTCTCGTCTTGTGTTTTCCCTTTTGGTATTTTTTCATAGCCTGCATTCTTTTGGTCTTTTGGTATTGTTTTCATTTGTATACCTAATTCTTTATTACGTTTTTGTTCTGATGCAGAATGCAGGCTATGAAACCATCATGATGAATTCAAATCCCGAGACTGTATCTACTGATTATGATACAAGTGATCGACTCTACTTCGAACCTCTGACAATAGAGGACGTTTGTAATATTATTGATTTGGAACGACCTGATGGCATTATTGTGCAGTTTGGAGGTCAAACTCCCCTTAAACTGGCTCTTGAAATCCAGCATTACTTAGAAGAGCACAAGCCTCTATGTGCGAGTGGGACTGGGTATGTTCGCATTTGGGGTACATCACCCGATTCCATTGATGCTGCTGAGGACAGAAAAAGGTTCAATGCAATCTTGCAGGAACTAGAAATTGAACAGCCAAATGGAGGAATTGCCAAGAGCGAAGCCGATGCGCTTGCTATTGCAATGGAAATAGGCTACCCAGTTGTCGTCCGGCCTTCCTATGTGCTGGGAGGCCGCGGAATGGAGATAGTTTATAGTGATGACAAGCTTGTGACCTACCTTGAGAATGCTGTGGAGGTGGACCCAGATCGTCCTGTCTTGATTGACAAATATTTGTCTGATGCAATAGAGATTGATGTTGATGCGCTGGCAGACTTGCATGGTAATGTTGTGATTGGTGGGATAATGGAGCACATTGAGCAGGCTGGGGTCCATTCCGGTGATTCAGCGTGCTCGATTCCAACAAAAACTGTATCCTCTACATGCTTGGATACAATTAGGTCATGGACTGTGAAATTGGCAAAGAGGTTAAATGTGTGTGGACTCATGAACTGTCAATATGCAATCACAGCTTCTGGGCAGGTTTTTTTGCTTGAGGCTAATCCCCGTGCATCCCGTACAGTTCCATTTGTGTCCAAGGCAATTGGGCACCCATTGGCTAAATATGCTTCTCTTGTCATGTCAGGGAAGTCTCTTAATGACCTATGTTTTACGAAAGAGGTAATTCCCCGACATGTATCAGTTAAGGAGGCTGTTCTTCCATTTGAGAAATTCCAAGGTTGTGATGTGTTCTTGGGCCCTGAAATGCGTAGCACCGGTGAAGTGATGGGCATTGCCTTTGAGTTTTCAATTGCGTTTGCCATGGCCCATATCGCCACTGGGCAGAAGCTACCTATTTCTGGCACTGTTTTCCTCAGCTTAAATGATTTGACAAAGCCTCACCTTGCCACAATTGCCCAGGCCTTTTTACAACTTGGATTCAGAATCATTTCATCTTCCGGGACAGCTCATGTTCTTGAATTAGAAGGCATCCCAGTGGAGCGAGTGCTGAAGATGCATGAAGGGCGTCCACATGCCGGTGATATGATTACTAATGGGCAGATTCAAATGATGGTGATCACAAGTTCAGGTGATCCGCTTGACCAGATTGATGGTAGGAAGCTGAGGAGAATGGCCCTTGCCTACAAGGTTCCAGTAATAACAACAGTTGCAGGAGCTTTGGCTATTGCAGAGGCTATAAGGAGCTTAAAATGCAGCACTCTCGAGATGGTTGCTCTTCAGGACTTCTTTCATGTTGGGACGGAAACCAGGAGTATAAAGAGCTTGCAGTCTGCCTCTTCCTCTCATTAAATTTTGTAGTTATTTTGGTAAGAATGTGTTTTTCATTCCTTTCCATGTTTGCCTCCATCAATTTTGTTTTGGACACATTTTTCCTCAAGTCATTTGTTTTTACCAGTTTTTTCAGCTTCTTATATTTTTCATGTGGTAGCTACTTGTTAACAAGTTGGACAAGTGTCATATTGGGATTCAATGTAGATTAAGATGTGTAATATAAATGTTCTAGTTTTTACGCAATTATCCTTGGTGTTGGCTTTTCAACAAAGCATTTTCTAGCAAACGAAGTCACTAATTTGATCTGTAATGCTTCCTAATACAGGTTTTTACTGTCAGAAACACCCTGATTTTTTGGGAGGGAAAATTGCTTGATGCTCGAATTTAATTGCTTGATTTACGAGGAAGTTATTATTAGTGTCTTAATTTTCTTACCGGTATAAGAGGTGGTAATTCTAGTTGTTACAGCTATTTGACCCAACAGACAATCATTGCTTTGACTCCAGTCAAAAGGGTAATGAATATATTGTACTTTTTGGTTCATTCTGTTGTCAAGATTCATCTCTTAATTAGAATTACCATTTAGAGGGTTCAGTACTATGATCTACTGATGCTGATTCTATGGACTGATTGCATGTGTAAATGGCTTAGCATTCAGTGGTTATACTATAGTGTGTCTGTGTGGCTTTTTAACATCTTCCTGCGGTGGTATATTCTGTTTGTGAACAACTATTATAGATTAGGCTACTCTACACGTACTGATGTAGAAACACAATAAGAAATATGGAGTATAGGAATGAAATTCGTTGCAAGAATTATGTGGTGGCATGATGTTCCACATTTAGATGGTAGATGAGAGTGTTGTCTTGACTCGCGAGGTCAATCTGTCATCTCTTGTGTACTTGCAAGTTGTACACTCAAGTGTGCTTTTAATTGTCTATTTGTACTTACTTGGGGTTAGTCCTGTAATATGGGAATGAGTGGCTTAGGACGGTGAAATGAAGCACTCGACAATTAGAGTCCATTTGTTCTGAAATGGGGGCATTATACCCCCATGATAGAGGCCATCAGAAAGTTACAATTCTGAAAATGCATCACTTTGTGGTGGCCAACTTCAAAATTACGTCAATGCAACAACTAGGAACTCTCTCTCTAAAACCCAACCAAACGAGGGAAGATGGTTTGGGACATATAGTTGAGACAGGACATGTTTGGAAACTCAAAAATCAAGTCGTTTGATGTCAGAAAACTCCTTAAGGGAGAAAGATGTCCACCAATTTAGTTTTTATTAAAAAAAAGAAGGAAGAAAAAAAAAACTCAAGCTTTGTTAGGGGAAACAACAATTTATGTGCCATGCGAGACATGCTACCTCACTTGGAGAAAATAGCAGCCTGCCTCATTTGTGAAACACCAAATATAGCATTAAAACACATTCCTTGATTCATAAAAGTGAATGAAATTCTAGTGACTTGGTATGATATCTGCTTTATGTCGTGGTAGTTGGGAAACAGAACTTCATGGTAATATGTTCCCCCTCATCTCCCCCCCCCCCTTCCTTTTAACCCTAAAACACCCAGCCGCACTTAAGGGTATGTTGGGGTGTAACTTCTGCTCTGATGGAAAGTCCTTGGAAAGACTCCGCAAGAAGTCCTTTGTCAGAAGGAATTGTAAGAAAAGATGTTTGGTGAAGGGAGATCAAAATGAATAACCAATAATTAACGAAACAAAAATAATATAACAATGAAAAAGGCTGTATATTACATCCATCTCATTCTTTTCCTTTTGTAATAGTGGACTTTTTTATATTTAAACTTAGACATCAATTACCATAAAAAGAATAACAATGAGAGATGGAAGAAACTTAACCATAAAACATCAAGACATCCTGGCAACATATGAGTTTGTTTTGTTATATTTTATTTTATTTTGCATTGCAAGAGAGATTTGCAGGATTGGGAGACAAAACTTCTGAGCCATTTTTGTATCCTGTCTCACTTGTTTGAACAGATGTAACTAATACCTTGTGAGGCTAGGATGTTCTACTAATCAGATTTAGTCCTCATTGCCTCGTAAGTTTACGAGCTCCTAACTGGTATATATTTAACTCTGATGCTGGGATATATAAAGTAAATTGCTAGGTATATAATCAGTGAAAGTGTAAACTATGAACTAAAAAACATTGTCTTGTGAAATTTGTGTCTTCATCAAGAATCTGTGGACCGCATTCATCCTAATTTTGGATTTTGAAGTTCCGTGGGGATCTATCTTATTTCTGGTATAGAATTCTGGATTCTTCTGCATTCTGATGAGTGTCTTGTCCTTCTGTCCTCCACTTTGTTGGTTGACAAGCAAATTGATTGACTCGTTACACAGGAGAAGAATGAAGAATGAACTTTCTCCTTTTCTCCTTTGAACTACTGTAATGGGAGAATGTGAAAGGACCTGCATTTCAGGAGAAAATATGACCCATCATTTCTGTAGTGAAGATGATATATAGTACTTGGGTTAGACTTATATTATCATTTATAGGAATATGTAGCTCTTTATGCTTTTGGTACATTAGTTTCAGTCTTTGTCATCACCCACAGGTTGGAATGGTGGTAGTGTATATACATTCTTGTGTGATCTGTATCGATATCGGCACAACCTGTGTAACATGTGTCATTAAGAGAAAATGCTTTCTTCTATCTTGGAGAGTCTCCTTGTTTCTATGTGAACTAGCTTTTTTGCATTTTGTAGGTAAAGAAAGCACGTGGAAATTGTGCTGGCAGATCTTGGTATCCTTTGCAGCCCCCAACTGGGTACACTTTTATCATCAGTTGGAGGGTTCAAATTGAACAGGTCTAAAGCTTATTTTCCCTTGGAAACATAGAATACGCCTTTCATTTCATTGCTTTGTAAGTACTCGAAAATCAGAACGACCTCTCTTTCGGGGAAGAATTTAAAAATCTAGATTGCTTTGTAATTAAACTCTTCCCTCTTATCTTTACAGGTCAAAGCCAAACCTAACTCAACTGGCGTATCGAGACTTTCAGAGGACTAAGCATGGCAGTTAGTCATAGATTCAAGGGTAGATAACGACCCAACACCTTGTTTCAAACGAATTGACGCGTTCTGTCCCCCTATCTATAAACTACTTCGAAGTTACATCATTTTTCGATTGAATTTGTATTGACACGATGATTGATAGTGGTTATGAAGAATTTGGTGAGCACTTCTTGGCAGGGATCGGGCTCCTCTCTAGTTCTGGCAGGAGTTCGAATTCTACATGTCAATGCATAAGGCTGTGATACATCATTAAAACCTAAAATTAATGGTACACAAGCTGTTTTGATGATTTTAATATATTGCACCAAAATTCGCCATAATTTGTGTTGGGTTTGATTTAAGATTGGGGTAATTACGCTATGTCCTTTTGTGGTTTGAGCAAAAATGACATTATTAATGTATAATTTAAAAGTAAATACATAACTTTTGTAGTTTGGATTTAACAGTAAAATAGATAGTAACTGTTAGAATTAATGGCAATTCTGTTATAAGGGTATTTTTGTTATTTTAGTTTATCAAAATTTAACATGAAAAAGACTGTTTTGACTTTTTATGTCAAAATAAAGAATTGTTTTTTACAGAGATATTTTTGTTATTTTATTAAATCTATTACGATTTTATTTATTTTGTAAATAAGTTTAAATTATAAATAAATTATGAGTTAACTTTTAAATTACAGGAAAGTCATTTTACTTTTAAACTATAAAGTGGGATTACCCTATTAAAATTTTGTAACCTAGAACATTCATTAATTTTGAATTGGAGATTTACAATTTTCACCAGAACTGAAGAGGAGCCAAATCTGATGGGCAACGTTAATTTTTCAAGTCAAGTTTTGAACTTGGTTTTTCAAGTCCAAGTTGAACTTGTGCTCCTTGGTTTCCTCGTTGCTTCTCATAATATGTCTTCCATAAGTAATTTTATTGTCTGTGGATTGCAACATTCTCTCTACCACCATTTTGATAGGACTGCTCAATGTCCAATGTCAAGACGCATGCGCATTGCGAGGTTGAAAAACAGAATTCGGTGCTCTTATTTGTAACAGCACTGCTCATTATGTATTACACCGAACTCTTTGAAAATAAAGTTGAGTCGTGTTATCATCAGTTACGTGATGGTTAGTCACCGAGCTGATGATTATAAAATCTAATAAAGTTTGATACAAATGGAGAATAATATTTTTGTGCAGAGGTAATTTGTACTCACTATAAAGTAAAACGTTTCAGTAAAATCTACCAGGAAAAATGTTGAATATATTATATAATTATGACGATGCTATAGCAACTTAACGTTATATCTACTGCATCAACAAGTAACTAGAGATTTTATCTCCGAATTAGGATCAAGTCTTTGTCATCGCTCAAAATAGTGTCTCACTTGTAATATTTGGTTCTTTAAGTTATAAGGTTATTTTGTTGCGACCTAATTGTTATGGATTTCAATGCATAGAAATAACTTCTTTACATGAATGAATAATAATGCGTATATCTGACCTTCTTTAGATGTTGGACCATTTTTTAAACGCGTGGTTTATGCACTTCTTTGCCCTATTTTTTTGTTGTTTTTTTTTCTTTTTCCCTTCTATCTCATTAGAACAAATAAGCAATCTTAATGAGAGTGTTTAATTAGCAAGGCATTGAGGGTATGCTTTGAGACAGATACCCTATAGCTAGCCTCAATTGCAAAGTATAAAAAGATATTCCTAGGTTGTAAGTTTGTAACTATATTCACTATATGTAGATGGATCATTTGGTGCCAGGGAGGGACCCATGGAATTCTCTAATTTTCCACTGATCGATTCCCCCAACTCATTTCAACCGTGTCCACTGATTTCGCTTGCCCAAAGTCTCATATAAAAATTGAAATTAGAGAAAAGAAAGTTAAGGACTTTGAGGTTTACACTTAGCTGTGTTGTGTTAGTCACCACTCAAACGTTAGCTAGCGGCCTCAATGGGAAAACTGGTTGGAACTTTGGAACACAACAGAGATTTTCTATGCTCACAGCTCAAAACCGTGTGGGCCTATTTTTAACCCCAATCACAGAAAATGGAAACCAGAAAATGGTGGCCAGGTTCAGGCACACTCTAGAAGCTTGACAACTATCAGTCATTTGCAGAGAAAATATGTATATATATATATATAAATATGCATACATAGGTATATCTATAAAAAGATAGTTCAATGTACTAGCCTTTAATCACTGCGGGTTTGGGAGCATTTGATATTTCAAATGTAACCCTTGTATGGAGAGTATGTTTTCGTGTTTTAAATCCATGTTGTCAAGTTATAATAGAGTAACCTCATCATTGCACTAAGGCGGCTCTCACATATATATATAGATATAAACCTTTACAAATGCCTAAACTGGGTTTTTAATTGTCACACGAGGCAAAAATATTAATTAGGTATACAACTTAGGTACACGTCATTAATCTAAAAGTATTTGGTCAAGAATGTTTGGTCTTGGTCTTTGTCGTACGCATCATTCACTAGCAAAGAGGTGAGCTTGCCATATCTCAAGGCATTGTCTCTTCGCTATCCAATTCCAAGGCACAAGATCAAGTAGCTAGTCTCCTAATCAAATACTATTTGGTCAAGAGACTCGAAAACCATACTTGGCCATCACTTGAACATATCATTGATTAGGTCTGCAAGAATGCAACCCAACTACTCCTCATTCATTAATTTATTGAGACTTCTTGAATAATTAAGGATGATTAAATGCTCCAATGAGGTACAAAATCAACGCTCCATGAAGTCCCAACCAGATAATGACGGCTCTTTAACGGTCAAACGTGATGCTGCACATATTGAGTAGGACACTTTAAATGGTCGGTTAAAATCGACAACTTGAGTGATCTTATTTTCTAATGTTGTAGCGTTATGAACTTGGCAATTTACTAGCATAATTAGCGCGGTTTGGCAATAGATGGATGACTAACTCACCTTGCTACAAAGCACTAACTGTCAAAATTGCCTTCTTGACAATTTGTAAGCCACTTCTAAAGTCCGCTAAACAGTTGAAAATTTTTTTGGTAAAACATTGGGGCAGCATTCATAATGGTCCCTTTATCCTTGATTCTCATATGCATTTAGGGCTGCTTGTATTTGCATTGTGCTTTCTTAAAATTTTAATGACAAATAGAAAGTGATCTATGGAAAACACTAGATATGTAAGAACCTTTTTCAATTAAACAGGTCCACACGCAATGGACTCGTAAGAGAGAAATCTAGAGAAAGAGAGGGAGATGGAGATAAAAAGAGTGACATATGTATATAATATATACATATCTTTGACAGGGAGAGAATGATATAAAGTCTAACTGCTTCCACCACAAACTTAAAAAGCTTATATTTTTCTGAGGTGGAAAATTTTGAATATCTTACTTGTATGTCTGGATATTAAATTTGCCAAGTGAAAGGTAAATTATTAAGAAATGGAAATACTTGTATAATATATATAACTGTAACTAAACAAAAAAAAAAAAAAAACAAATTTCTACTCATTTTTCTAGCTGAACATCACAAAAGAACAAAATTCAGCTTTTTTCACTTCTTTTTCACTTCCCTTTTTTTTTTTTCTTTTTTTCATATGGCTTCACAAATTTAAAATCCAAACATATTGCTAGAATTGAAAGGGGGAAATAAGTGGCATATATCACAGTTGACATTGGTTCACCTATGAATCGATCTCCTTCTTATAATTAACTTTGATCAAGAAGCTATTGGAATAATAGTTATCAATACCGTCCCACATTGGTCGTTACACACCGCACCAATGCTCACACAGTGCAAAGGGGTTCAAATACCATCTTAGTTAACTTAATATCTTGTATTAGACTGTACCGGCCGTACTGGCCTATCTCAGGTTGTCTCGGAATATTCCAGACGTACCGGCCTTCAATAAATTTTAATGAATAAATAATCCCTTCCACTTTGTTGAATGCATTTTTTTCCTTATTCTATTTTTCTTTTAAGTTTCTTTGAAAAAATTATTTGATAGTTGTTTGTTATATTAAAAAGCTTAGACTTTCGTTGAGTATGTAATAAACAATGAGGATATATCTTAAGTCCTTTTGAAGTATTTAAAACTTATAATTTACTGTTTTAAAACTTTTGGAACTACTTATAATTGGTGTATATTTTGTTAGGATAAGATTTTATTTTCTGCCTTTATGACATATTCAAATATGTATATTTTACATAAATATATAGTATGTATAACGACAAATTCCATTCAGTGCACGGTACAATCTGGTACTAATAGTATAGTATATACTGTATCAATAAAAAAAAACAATATACGGACTGGTGCTGTGTGCGAGATTGACAAATATTATTCAAATTGAAATTACAGTCCTTTCTTTGCACCATGTACTCATGAGTCATGAGGCCACTTTCGCATGCTCCCTTTCTTTGTTCCATGTACTCATGAGTCACGAGGCCACTTTCGCATGCTACCTAGTACCAGTTGTTTTCTTATTTCACATATTTTTAGTTAACCTCTCACGAGAAAAACGTTTCAACATCTATTTGACCATCGTATTGTTCAAATTTTAATTTTTTACGCCGTAATTACTACGTTTGAATCAAAATAACTTTCTTTTTGACTCAAAGGACTATGTTAGGTTCTCGGGTTTGAAATTTGTTTTATGAACATACAATGTACGATGAAGAAATTCATCTTTATTTTATTTTCCTTTGACGAATGCTAAGATTTGAATTTCAAATTCCATATTTATAGAATAAAAAATAACTTTCTCTTTTCGCTCAAGGGACTTTGTTAGGGACTGATATTTTGAAATTTGGATTATGAATATACAATGTACGAGGAATAATTCATCTCTTTTTTTTTTCTTTGACAAATGATAAAATTTGAAGTTCAAATTCCATATTTTTGTTAATGTTTTTATCATTTGTCATGGCATGTTAATTTGAAATAGAACTTTTGTGTAGATTTTCATAATAATTTGCCTCATTAATCGCCACTTACTATTTCAAAATAAAGTAATTATCACTCAAATTGTATTGTTATACAAATATTATACTAAAGGTTCCTTCAAAATGATATAGGTTATTTGCATGCTCTCATTTTGAATAAAACACCCCTCAAGGGACCTTTGATTTCAGAAAATACTGTTATCATATTGTCTTACATGGGAATTTTTGCAAGTTAATAATTTAACAATTGCTGGGCCTACATGAATGAAATCATTTTATTATGATATAACCAATTGTAATGAGTTAATTTCAAGATCTGTGAAGGTGGCGAACAAAATAACTATTAATTCTGAATTATATATGTAAATATATGGTTCTAAAACAATTTTCCAAACATAAATTTTCAAAAAGAAAATAATTTTTTTACATTTTTAAGTTGTTTAATTTTACAATTGAACTTATGAATTGTCCATGCTAATTCCAAAATGGCTCAATTCACAATTTTCAGGACAACCAAACACAGACATTACTCTCTCATATCGTCAAACTTACCCGTGTTTGAGAAATATACGCAAAATGCGAATTTAGCACTTTCTCAAAATTCTTGATAAATTTTAAAATGTCATTTTCCTGGCTTTTTTTTTTTTTTTGAAAATCTTGTGTGCATAAATGCTGGTTGTACATTATTATGTTACTTATTTATTGACAAAAAAAAGTAGGAGAGAAATCACCCGTATAAAAACAGTACTCTCCAGCTATGTCTTTTCCCTCTTGCCACAGGAGTCTCCAAGTGGATTGAAGATGAAAAGTTGGAATAATCAAAGGGACGTCCCTATCCTTACTGGCAGCTTAATTGAAGATGGGAAGAGTTTTGCTAGTAGAATTCTAGTTCCGTGTGCCACACGAGCTGACCATGACCATGACCCTCAACAGTTTTCCACGCAACCTTTTCCCATCACCGTCACCACCACCATCACCGCCGCCGCTGCCACCTTAAGTCACCGTCAAACACCACCACCCCCGCCTTGGGTCACCGTCAACCACCAATGACTGGTCGTTAGCAGTGTTAGAAAAGAGCAGAGGGTGTGCTGTCGCTTTGGTGGCAGCATGCCTAATAACTCCTAACCCTAAGAAACCGCCTTGGCACTATCAATCGTACAGGTGGTGGTCTCTGATTGAACCATACGCCCAGAGATTATTTTGGGCACACGGCGAATAAGTTACGTGACCGTCTTGCTCAGGGATGGCAATGGGTTTGGGTCGGGGTGCCCAATCCCATTTTTGTCTTTTCTCATACTCACTCCATTTTCTTCACATCATAAACAAAGTAAAAGATAAAGTCACAATAATTTTATTTTAATAAAATATAAACATATAAATAATAAATAAATAAATATATATATATTTATAAACAAAACGGGTTCGGATTGGACTAATTTTTTAACCTTATTTTTAAATCTGCACCGACCCGATTAGTATCGTCCTATACTAATACTAATAGAGGAGGGATGGGATGGAAACTTGAGATCTCGAGTTATTTTGCTATCTCTAATCTTGCCTACTTAAAAATAGTCGGTAAAAAACCTAAAGAGTAGGTAATAACAAAAATGCGGAACTTGGTGACATTCGAACGGTCACTTATCACCACTGCATGCAATGAATTGTTTTGTAAATTTGCATAACGACTCAAACCATTATTTGTATAGAAGTGAGGGGTTAGCAGCAAGAATGTATAGAGTTGTCGTAATTTAATCTACATGTTTAACGCAACTAATAAGTAGTATGGGTCAAGATTTCAAGCTTTAACCCATTTTATAATGATTTGAAGCATTTAGTGGAACAAGTCTTTTCAACCTTAAATTGATTCATAATTCCACAGAGTAAATGCCTTTTTTCTTTAATTTTTTTATGAAAATTTAAAGTATTTTGTTTCTCTTGATGAACTATTTTCAGTACGATTTAATGGTTATGAAGAAATGAAGTTTAATTAAGTTTTTCATTTGAATTGTTCCTGCAATGTTTGTTGTGTGAATAATAATATTATCATGTTGGCATTGACCCATTTAGTCTAATACCTAGCTATATCTCAATATAAAATCAACACAACTGACCCAACATGATTGTCGCCTAATTGAAAGTCTTACGTCTTAGTTGAATTAATACAGACGTGCTTTTCTTGTGGCATGTACAAGAGTTGGCAAGTAGTTTAAGTCTTTCTAAGTCCGCTCATTTTTGCTAATGACTTTAGATTAAATGAGCTGAAATCCCACTATAATTCAAGTCCAAAAAAGCTGGAGAGGGGTTTTTTTCCAATATTTTCTTCGTCGGATGGCAACGTCTAATTTTATTGGTAAACTATTCCTAGTATGATTTAATGGTTATGAAGGAATGGAGATTTATTTAAGCTTCTCCATTAAATTGCTATGTAATGGTTTAATAGGTCTAAAGCAATTCTTTGCTATGAGTTTCTAGAATTGAGAGTGTCACACTAACTATTTGTTGGCATTGACCATTTAATGTAATACTTATAGACGAACACGACTAACGCAACATGATTGTCGTCTAATTGAAAGTCTTACATCTTAGTTGAATTAACACGCGTTTTTCTTGAGGGCGCGTACAAGGGTTGGCGCACAGATTAAGTGTTTCTAAGCACGCTCGTTTTTTCTAATGACTTTTAGGCTTCATTCGTTGAAATCACGCTATGATTCGAGTCCAATAAAGCTGGAGAGAGGGGTTCTTTTCAATCTTTTTCTTCATTGAATGGCAATGTGTGTCCCTAACTATTTTAGAAATCATCTTTGAAAATGAAAACACTTGTATTAATAAATATTTGTACTATTCACATATAATATTTATACATATGTATAAATAAAAAAAAAACTTTGTTTTCCGTTCAAATTTGAAATTTAACAAAAAATATACGTTTTTTTTAGTTAGGCCGAGTAGTACACGTATTTAACATTTTACGTATTATACTTCTGAAAAAAAACTTGATTAAAAATTAGCTATAATTTAATATACTTTTAGTATAAAATTAAATCTATGCTCAATATATAATTATAATAGTAAAATTGTTGATCATTAAACTTATTCGACTTTATCTATTACAGAAAAGGTTGTATAACTCATGATTTGTTTATCTTTACTAGTATCATGTTATACATATTTGAAGTATTTTTCTAATACTTGATATATTTAAATCATTAAATATATTTTTGTTCTTATTAATACTCAAACTATTAAGTTACAAATTAAAATTGACAAATTAACTCATTCTTATATCAAGTATTGAAATAATAAAATAAAAATTATTTATCTACCACTTTAATTTTACTGTTTGTTAGTAATATATTTTAAAAAAATTAATATACATAAGACAAAACTACTACATACTAACATATATAAAAAAAAATTACTTATAAATATTGCCTTATTTTTTGTTCCAATTTTTTTAACTAGTATTTGTATAATACCCGGATAATTATATATTCATATTTTTTATGTTCTTGTATTTTTATGCCGAATTTTGTTACCATATTTTTTTTAAAAAAATTGTATTAAACAGTATGTATTACGTGTCGTTTTTTTACCGTTCCGTATTTTACCAACTACAATGTATGTTCTCTAGAGAAGCCTATATATTCCTTTATATTCTTCATTTTTCTTTCTTTTGAGTAGCAATATTAAAAAAAATCTTTAATTCCTATGATATTTGGAGGGAATATGATAAATTCACAATCTTTTTTTAGTTGTATGGTTGTACACAGAGAATTTCAAATCCCATAATTATATATAGAAACACCCAAATTTCTCCTAGAGAGGGCGTCGGCCGAGTGTGGAGGTTTTAAACTCATCATCCCCTAGAAAGTTTGGTGTTTACCAACTAAACACTAAAAATTCTCCCACCCTATGAAACCTTTTGTAAATCTCACAATTCATAAAGCTCACGTTGGATTACATGTTTCCTTTGAGACCTTCATATTTGCAAAATTTCATGTCGATATCGAGAGCTATACAAATAGGATAGCTCTCAAAATAGAATACAATATATATAGAAATGAAAGTGTGTGGATGACATAGTCCTTGATCTTTAAAAAAAATTTGGCGAGTGAGAAAAGGTAAGTTTTAAAAAAGCATGAGTCGTATCAAACTAATTATAAAGGAGCGTTAGAATAAAAAGTTCTTACACCAGATGTAATTGGGTTCCTTCCTATAAACTTATTGCAATTTACAACTTCTTTCTTCTTATGTTAGTTTGATTTATAGATTAGGTAAAGAACTTGAGCTCTATTAGCAAGAGTCCTTAAAAGTTTGCGTCTAGGGTTCAAGAAGTGGTACGGAGAAACAAACCAAAACTCGTTAATTAGGTAACCAATGTACTAAGTACTGCTGCCATGCATGTGTGGAGCTACAAATTGATTAGTGAATAATCTCAATACATCTATATATTCTAATATATAAAGGAAGAACTCTAATTGGTGTTTTTGAAATGGGTTAACACAGCATGACTTTTTTCTTTCTTACATTGTTCTATCATATTTATTTTATTACTAATTCAGTTAATTTGTTTTTCAATAACTATTAGGGCAAATATGTCAAACAAAAAATATTCAAACTACCCACATAGTTATCATAATAACTGTTTCGGTTATTTATAAATTCTGATTTTTACATCACCGTATTCACTTGTCGACATTGATAAGATCATCAACTCCGGTGATTTCATAGATCACAATGACTACCATCTCAAGTAATAAATTGTAGACGCATCGTGTGTGTCCACCCTCTGGTGTAAATAAAATGACAAACACATCTCAAAAGTCCTTCTAAGGTGCCACTTAACTTAAGTAGTTGCTTAGTGGTTATCAAGGCCAGTTTTGGGGTGAGACTGGCAAGTCTTGGGCTTGGGCAACTCCCTAGGCCAGGGCAAACCCCTTGGGTTAAAAAAAAACAAAAAATTATTTGATTCCATTAAGTTTTTTTTATTTGTGTAAAGAAATTTTTTTACTTAACTTGTATGACTTTTTTTTGGTAATGAATTAATAATAAGAGGATAATTATATTCGAAATCGGATTAGGGCAACTCAAATGTTGAACGACCCTCGTGGTTATGCTTATGCATATGCATATACATATATAAATATAAATGCAAGATCAAAAGAGAAGGAAGGACCTAAATATAGTGAAGATATGATCAAGAGCATAAGGTTTTCTCCTCTAAGACTGAAGGGAAATAAAAACAAAATGGATGAAGAGAAACTCGTGTTCCATGCCATAAAATTTCTTAAATGGGACAAGGGAAAGAATTGGAAAAAAGAGAATTTGGATAACATTCAGTCCCTTCAAAAACTTCTAATTTTGTTCTCTGCGGAAGAAACAGTTTCCACGACCATCCCATGTGCTTCTGTTTGCCTCCATTTACGTCTAAAGTCTATATATACATGTAAATTTGGAAAGCAAAATTTCAAACTTGGTGAGCTTTCACAAACAAGACGCCAAAAAGAAAATGTATCGCAAACCAAACAGACCGCAAACAAAATGGAGATGGGCCGCAGCCGAGCTACTATTTTTAGATTAATTAACTCTTTTTTTTATTTTAAAAAAGGGATGACGTCATGTTTCCATTCTATGACGTCATCATTTCACACTTCCCTGCGCTTTAATTTTCCTATATATATATCCCATAGACATGCTCATGTCTCATCCAACATACCCAATTCCTCCTCCCCACTCCTAAATATCTCTCTCTCTCTCTTCTCTCTCTCTCTCTCTCTCTATATATATATATATCTTTTGTAAGATGGAGAACAGTGATGCATCAGCAACAGCCATTAGTTCATCATCTTCTCACTCTCTTTCACCTTCATCATCATCTTCTCCTGCTCCATCTAATGTTGTAGTTAGTCCTTGTGCTGCATGTAAGATCCTCCGGCGGAGGTGCGCTGAGAAATGCGTCTTGGCACCGTACTTTCCACCTACTGATCCGCTCAAGTTCACCACCGCTCACCGCGTGTTTGGCGCCAGCAACATTATCAAGTTCTTGCAGGTAAGTTGGTTTAAGTTAAGTTTGAGCCATGGCCATCTTCTAAAAGCCTATGACAACATTTGTGTTGGGGTTGGGGGTTGTTATTTTTTGCTTCTCTTTTTTTTTTTTTTTCCTCTTTGCCTTTCCTTTTTGTCGTTTTACTTTCAATTTTTTTTAGGCTGATCTAAGATGACCAAAGTATTCATTGTAGTTTGTTGTTTAAGTAATACTGTATATAATCTCATTTTTTATAATATATTCTTACTTTATGAAGTAGTAAGACTTATATTAATAATTAAACGTATGACCAACACGCTCGTGTTGAGAATAAAAAAACAGTGAAGAATAGAATTACATTTATCATTTTCCTAATCCCATAGCTTTACAGAGTAACTTATTGCCGACCAATACAGAAAAAAATAAGTCTATCTGATGATGGGCTGAGTGGTTTGGAGGCTCAAATTTACTTTTCATTTTAGTTAGTTTTGGAGGACTCACAGGATTATAATCCAAGTATGTGGAGGGTGACAATTGGTGTGATGTGAGTAGTGTAAATGCATTGAGGCTGATATTTTGAAAAGTCAGAGAGTAGTTCATACCCACATTCACCTAGCTTGCATTATCAATCCATCTAGCTAGGATCAGAAAGATACTAGCATCAAACTACCCCAAGAGTCAGCCCTCTCACAATTTATTTTGTTTGGTAAGTAGCTAGGGGCCTCTTTCAGTAACCAAATAAACTCGCTTTTTGGACTTTGGTTGGGATCTGTTGACTCTTGCTTCTTATTTTCTTCCCCAAACAGCCCTATAGACAAACACACAAATAATTTGATTTTCTCTGAGTTTTCCTTTCTTTTTCCTAATCTTGGAAAGTTAATTCCCTCATTTATAAAGGTGCAAGTATAGATAATTAGATATTAAATTTCATCTAGCTACCAGTCTTTGAACAAAACTTATTTGGATTTTCAGGAACTTCCAGAATCTCAAAGGGCTGATGCAGTGAGTAGCATGGTTTATGAGGCCAATGCCAGGCTTAGGGACCCAGTTTATGGATGTGCAGGAGCAATTTATCAGCTTCAAAAACAAGTCAATGAGCTCCAAGCACAATTAGGAAAGGCGCAAGCCGAGGTAGTCAATATGCAATGCCAGCAGGCTAACCTGGTGGCCTTTATCTGCATGGAAATGGCACAATCTCCACAACCCTCATCGCAGGAATCTTTCGATCCCAACTTCATTAGTAGTAGTCCTCAGATTTTCCAAAATAATCCAAGCTTCCTCGATGAGAACAATCTAGGCTCATTGTGGGAGCCTCTCTGGACATGATTCAGTTTATGATCTTCCACAAACTTCTATTCTCCTGACTCCAAGCTAATTGCAGGAATGGGAGGAGAGAGACAGAAGAAAATAATATATGAATAAAGTTGATATTGTATCTGATCAGTAGGAACTAAATGTAATATTGTGTGAACACAAATGGGTTAAAGATAAGGCAAATTAGGTTCTAATGTCCCTTGAAAATATGCAAGAGAAGTTGATCGGTCTTTTTCCTTGTATGTAATCTTTTGGTATTGGAGAGAAAAAGAAGTCTTTGTTGCAAGTCCAAATGTCATGGCCATTATTGAATCTAAATCAACTTTCTGGTCACCTAATGTCCATTTTTTTAATAGTGATGTTTCACTGATTCCCTTTCAGACTAGCTCTTGACTATCTTTTCTTCAACTACAGGTTGATTTTAAAAGTAAATTTGAATCTTGAGAGTGCTGATGGCCAATTCTTAAATTGAAACCAAACTAAGGTATAAACAATATATAAAATCAGTATCACAAATTTATCAATAAAAAGCATCAAATAGCAAGCGATATACGATCATCTGCACACACGAGCGATTAACCTGCAGAATTTACCTGCTTTAAATGGTTCTAAAATATAGTTTGGCATTTTTCAAACTTGTTGATTTTTTTTCCAATTGTCATTGATCAGTTCAACATTTTCTCAAAGTACTGCCATCTACAATTATTAGAATAATAGTGCTTGGCTGGAGCACTTTCTAGAGACAATTAGACAAAACTTGGACTTAGAACTAGGATTAACTTTCAGACAATGTCATACATACAGAATTTTGTGCAAAAAATATTGCAGTGTTACGATCCTAGTGGGTCTAATATATGGTGTGAGATATGGGTTGGACTATTCTGGTATGGAATGAAATATCGTGTTTCGTCAGACCTGAGTCTTTTGGCGTACTGATCAAGTTCTTAACATTTTGTATTAGAGTAGGCTCTATGTTCTAAGTTTGAGTCCCGAAGAGGGGCGACTTGGGGAGAGTTGCTACCTATTAAAAAAGAAGGATTCGTGAAGTCACCCATCTGAAAAAAATGGGCCGCCGTGGACATTAGTTATGGAGAGTGGTAGTATGTTACAATCCTAATAGAACCAATCTATGGTATGAAACATCAATTAAATTATTTTAGTATCTGACGAAATATAAAAATTAATCTCACGAGTTAATTTTATCATAATTAAGTCTTTTAGTGTATTGTTCAAATTCTTAATATTGCTTCGGTGGTAGAGACAACACGTACTTTTAGAGTCTGGATCCTCTAAAATATTAACGTGTAGTTTTTTGTAAAGTAGCGGCTATTTAATTTGTTCATCTCAGCATTCCTACAATATGATGTGGACGCTCATATTCCGTAATTCCTCTCTTCCTCCAACAGTTGTCCAACAAAAAGAAACTCCTTCCCTCCACTCTCTTTTCTATATATGGCTATATGCAGATACATATACACAAACTGTAAATGAATACATGCATATAAAAATAGTAAATACATAAATGCATACAATATAGGGCAATGCCAGGCACAGGTGAAAGCGCACTCGCACAATGTGAAAGCGCCACGTTTCAATGAATTGAAAAGTTAGAACCGAAACTAGAAAACACCGGTTTCGTTGCCTTGCTGCTTTGCAAGTGGGCTACAGTACTTTTTAAATAAAAAAAACAACTCTCTTTAGACAGAGATGACTTGAAAAATTAATAAAATATTAAATATCCATCTGATTATATATATTTATATATGTTAATATGTATGTGTATTTGTAACTGAGAAACATATCTACAGGAATGTATATAAGAGCATCTCTAATCGACTTTCAAGTATTTAAATTTGAGTTTAGGTTGCAAATTTGCTTTTTTAATCTACTTTTATTTTTTAAAAGAAATTAAAGAAATGAAAGTGATTTTCATTTGCAACCTTTCAAATTTGAAAGTTACTTCATTTCACTATTTATGTGATCCAAATTATTAATTATATGAGACCCTTATAGTAATCATTGTTTTAAACCTAAATAATGTATTATTTACTATTTTAATAAATATTTAATTTAAAATTTTAATTATTTCATTAATTTTTTACTTTATTAAATATACATTTAATTTGAGATTTTTTATATGTGGAATAAATAAATTATTTAAAATTTACTTGCTTTTATTTATCTTAAAAATTATTATTTATATATGAAATTAATAAATTCTTTTTAATTTACTGATTATGTATTTATAATAAAAATATTTTATTTTATAGAATCAGTATATTATTATTCTTTTTTATTTTACTACTCCACCTTTTTATTTTGATTTTTTTTTTACAAATTTAAGAATTAATCAATCTATCTCTATCACATTCTAATAACAATTTAAATTTTAATATTCTTTAAAAATAAAAAATAATTTTAACTTGAATAATAATAAAAAGATTATATTGAAAACGACCTTTATGAATCATTCACTAATACTAACCTATTTGAACTCGAATGTTAATATTTTTAAAAAATAAAAATAAAAATTATTATAAAAAAAACACTCATGATGTAGGTCATCCACTCGCTTTACACATGATTCCCCCCGGCTACTACATGAAAAATCTACAACAACCAACATTACCCAAAAGATCCCTTGGCCATTGGTTGCTCCAAAACAAAACCTCCAAGATCCCTTCGCCATGAACTACTCTCTGTTCCGCCGAATCAACAACCTCTCCGTCATCAACCTCCCCACTCTTCCTCAATCACCAAACTACCCTGCCTCTCTCCACATCTTCATTCTTCTTCTTCTTCTTATGCCTCTTTCTGTCACTACCATTTCTTATACTTTTTTAGTTGAGTCTTGCTGGTAGTTCAATTTTAGCTTACAAGAGATATTCAGATGGTTCTAATCTTATATCTATTCATGTATCTTATTTTTTAGGCCTTCTTTTTTTTTTTTTTTTTTAATAAAGGTTTTAGCTTATTTTTAATTTTGGACTCCATGATTTTATCGGTGTTTCTTGTTGTTAACAGTAGGTTATGAGACAAAGAGGAAATGAGAGATGAGTCGAAATAAGGAATGGTGAATAAAATGTTAAAAAAAAAATGATGAAGAAGAAGGCAGACTATTTTACCCAAGCCACTGGTATTGCAATAACTTTGCGCCGGCCAGAGTGGCCGGTGTTGGGAATGATAAAAGAGCATCCGTAAGAGGGATAAGGGAAGGTTAGACAGTTAATATTGTCTTTTAATAATAGAAAAATGCTAACATGTGTTATACGGGTACATTTTTAAGTATGTTTTGTCTGGTTGTACATAGTGTTAGTAATTATATTTTCAGTACAATCAAACAAAGTATGCTTAAAATGTGCCCTTAAAGTACATGTTAGTAAGATCCTTAATAATATTTTATTATGACAAATACTAAGATATGCCCTAAGAGCATTTGTTAAAGAACATTTATATTCTTGGTTTTCACTTCCATTCACATTTCTCTATGGATTGTTTTTATGGAAATAATTACTACCGAACTTACTTATTTTAATTAATTTAAATGACAAACTGACCTTACAAAATTATTAGACTCACACTCTTAATTAAGTAGAATATAAACAATTACTGGGCCCACCTATTTAATGCCCATTAAGCTAGTAGCCTAGCACAACTGATCCACTTACACACCAAATCCTTAGCATTTGTAAATCGATCTAGGTGTCTTTCCCATTTAATCCTTCACCATGTGTAACATCACTTACACGATAATATATTATTCTCTTAATTTTTTTTTACTATTTGTTAATTTATAAAATATAAAATGAAGGGAATAAAAATAAAAAAATCAAGCACAAAAATACTTGAAAGGAGTTATTAGCAAATACTAATACTATTCATGTGTTATAACACATGCTTATATCTAAATGAAAAAAAAAAAAAAACTTGTGTTTTTATATAATCTAAAACCAAACACAAAATGCTTATTTTTGAAAGTTGAATTATAGCGTGTTCATATTAAGCTATATTTCATTTAAAAAAAGATTCATTTAAATTAAAAATTATGATATAATATTATATAGTAATTGATGTGGATGAAATAGAAATTTTTAATAATTATTTTATAATATACTAAGTTCATGTGTTGTTTATTGTGTTGAGCTATGTGGCAAAAAAAAAAAAAAGAAGGTAATTTTAGAATTTTGAATCAATATAAAAATATTAATTATTTTCTTTACTCTTATATGACATTGCATACATATCAAAGTATCATTCACCACAATTAAAAAATATTTTACCGTTTCTGATCACAATTTCTGGGTATATAACAAAAAGTATTATCTCATCATTTTATTAGTTATGTATCTAGATACAATTTTCATTCTTATCTTATCAAAGGATGAAAACTATAAAAAAATAAAAATAAAAAACACACGCAACTTGTTTTGTTTTATTTGGTTTGGTCTTTGAGTGACATTATCCCAGTTGAATAGCTAGAAAGCAGCTAGTTAGCCCTTCTATTAAATTAACATTTATGAAGTTCGGGGATAAGTTTTAATCGACTTCTTCAAAAAGTTATTTTTATCATTTTAAATAAAAAGTTGAAAACATTTATTACTTAACTTTAAGGACGTTTCAAATGTTTGGGATTTAATTTAAACATGACTCACATTATACTAAAATAACCATTTTAACTTCCTCAAAAGGTGTTCTTAGAAGGTGCTTTTAGGACAGCACAACCCTTTAATTATTATTGATTGAAGTGTGTCAGTCAACTTTAATTTTATCTGATTGCTGCATTTTCGCTTCCGGTTGCCAAGTTTCCTAGAAAAAGAGAGAGCCATGTGTTGATTTAATAAAGACGATTGTTATTGGTCGACTGATGGAATGACTGGCCAGCATTCCTCTACAATATATATACAAATATATATATATATATAGTTTTATGCATTCAGTATATACATAAAAATTAATACATACCTATATCTATGGATATATACTTGTACGTATACATAAATCAAATAGCTATTGTATTTCAACTCTATTCTATTTTTTTAAAATTATATTACTTGTTGGATTCATGCCAAATAATTTTAAAAAACTCAATTGTCTTGCAAAATCAACAATACTAAACCCAATAGTCATAAACTTTAGATCTTGATTCTTATATTTCGTTCAAGCAATGTCTAGCTTGAAACTCGATGGAAGAAACTCTTTTTTTTTATTTTATAAGAAATCTCACAAATTGAATTTAAAGTTTCAATGGAAGACCCATAAAATGATTTACTTTGATGAAAGAAGGGGCATTAAATGATATATAAGAGGCGATAACTAAAGCTTTTTGTTAATCAACAGATTTTCAAGAATATGGAGTTAATTTATTTCTATATAAAAATGGCATATAAGTATTCCTCTACAATACACATACATAAAAGGATTGATTTTAACCAATTAAATATTTAATTTACAACTTAAATAATATTGATTACATATGCAGATGTTTCTCTTAAACGTGTTTTTAGCATTAATCGGAATAATCACGTGCTCCCCACGTGAGTTGTTCCAAGCCAAGAGTCACATATTATTTGTCACCTATCGGTAGGTAACCAATTGAATCATTGATGATGTGTTCATATAATTCTTTGTGAGACAAAAAATCTCCAACTCTCACCCAACATGCTTTATTTTCTACACTTGAGAGGAGGGTGCTCATTATTTTTTTGACAATTATCTACCAACCTATAACTATAAAGTACCCTACACAAAAAGATCAATAACAAGTCAGTGCTGATAAGTCCAATTAGGTTTTCACTCTCATGACAAAAATTTCTTCTCCAGGACTAGTCATATGAAGAAAATTTTTCTCTCTTCTTCTCAGTTGGTATAAATCTACAAAAAAAAAAAAAAAAAGGTAATTATAAGAGAATAAGCATTAACGGTCTCGTTCAAGTTATTTCTTCAGTTGACCATCTTGGAATATTGTAAGTCTTATTAGATGGCTTGGATTGCCAAATCTCAGAAGCATGTGGTTTGGAAATACAGGTAAAGCATGGTAGATGGTATGAGATTGATTTGGTTGGATATAATACTTGCAAAATCTTCAATGGGAATGCCATAGTAGTTGTTGATAACAAAGAAGATTCGAGACCCCAACCTATGGTATGAAACCCTTGAATTTAGTGCATAAACGGCCAATTTTCGGCCTTCTTAATGATTACGGATAAGATTGTGTTGAAGACTCGAGCTTTTGCAAATGTAAACCCAGATAATTTAATCTGCAGATTCTGCTGCCAACACTATATGTATATGTATATATATATATATATAATCATCAGTTTCTTTGATAAGCTGAACAATGCATTGAAATGCTGATTTGTTTGACGAATTAACTGAAGTAGCATATTAGACACTAGTTGATCTAATTTTAATACACATTGCATGCCAAATTGTGATTAACAATTAGCATAAATAGCGATGACAATCCTGACAAAATTATTACTCTCATATCACTACAACTACAAAGTTGGCTGCTACTATATACCTCTACTGATTCTTGAATCTTGAGTGACATAGCATTGGTAATAGTTTCCACTACATTCATGTGATCAAATTAGGCAGAGGAAACCAAGGTTGGATGAGAATACACATACACAAATATTTGAATTATATAGCATTTTTAGCTTTTCATGAACTAGAGTGTGAAAGCTTGGCTTTTCATGATCTCGAGTGTAAAAACTTGGTATATATTGTTGGACCAATTTCTTAAAGACTTAAGTTTTTGTAACGAGTGTTTGGTCTAAATAGTATGAGAGCTCTAGTTCAAGAGATTTTGGGTTCAAGCATAGTTATCATAACAGAACTGGGCATCAAACCGGTAAGGCTAGTGGTTCACAGTTTATTGGTTCAACCAGTTCAGCCGGAATTATAAATTAAATATATTTTTATTTATTCATATATGTTTTACCTTAAATATAATTTATATTACCAAGTAAAATACAAGGGCTCATGTAGAGTAGTTGTAAGTGTTGTTTAATTTTAATATAAGTTCAAAGTTTAACTCTTGAGAGCTATAAATATGTTAAATTTTTTTAAAAGGATTAAAAAGTCAAAGTTAGTCAATGATTTTTTTAAAAATTGACTGGTTCGTTCAGTTCAACCTAATCTTGATGCATTTCTTATAAATTAGTTGAACCAGATCGGTTCATAATCTGATTCCCAATTGAACAAGCTGGTCCGATCCAATCATGATAATTGTGAGTTTAAGTCTCTTCATTTGTATTTTGTTTCCCCCTTCTATTCGTCTAACAACTTAGTTTTATTTTGTCGTAGCTGGTTCTTCACGTGCAAGTGCAGATTGCACATAAGAGAGAAAGTGAAAGTTTAATATTCATCGTTAGGCTCATTTTAAAAAAGTTTAAGCTTTTGGACTAGTATTGGTCTAACATATAGAGGAAATCGTGCAAGTGCGGATTGCACATAAGAGAAAAAGTGAAAGTTTAATATTCATTGTTAGGCTCATTTTAGAAAAGTTTAAAGCTTTTGGACTAGTATTGGTCTAACATATAGAGGAAATCATGCATGTGTAAAGGTAACTAACCAGATGAACAGCGATCAAAAAAAAATAAAAGGTTGTACTCAAGAGAAACTCAAACATCATTTCTGTAATTGTGCTAAGGAAACACTCAATGAATGAGACCGAAACACAATCAACTTTTTGACTTCTATTCTCATGCTAGCGTAGCTTTCTATCTTCTTTTTTCATCTCTTGCTTCGCTTTATGAGGATTGGATTCGGAAATTATTAAGAGAACAGAAAAGGACAAAAAAAATAAGAGAATAAGAGAAAAAAATGAGTAATTTTAAATTCTCATTTATTTATTTATTTTTATGTTGTGTTACCCTCCACTACTCTCAAAGCCAAACACAAAATATAATTTTATATTTTTTTCTTTTATTTTACTGTTAACAAATACATGATTCTAAACACAACATTAAAAATTGCATCTTTTCTCTAATTATATTTCGGCCATAAGACTTTCATTTGGTCTTGTACTTGTTGCGCACACTACTAAGAAAATGACTATTTGCGACGGCAAATAACCGTCGCAAATGGGGTGTTTGCCGTCGCAAATGACTATTTGCGACGGGTAAGCGACCGCAAAGCAAGGGTCGGTAATGGTGGGGTGGCAAATAGTTTTAGCAACGGCCAAGCGACGGCATCGGCCACTTTTAGCGACGGTTATAACCCGTCGCAAATACAGTCGCAGATAAAAAATATTGCGACCGGATTTTACCGACACAAATACTTTTTTTACGACGGTTTCAATCCGTCGCTAATACATTTGCGACACTATTACTGACAGTTTTGTACCTGGCAATAACTATTATTAGCGACGCCGTTTTGACAAAAATTTTTGCCACTGCAGACACGGTCGCAAATAATCTGTGGCAAATGGGGGGTCGCGACTGACCACATAAAACGACGTCGTTTTACTCCGTTTTACCGACTGCAAGTAGCCATCGCAAATAGAACGGTCGTAAATAATGTTTTTTGCCTCGGGTTTTTTGCCGTCGCAAATACTAAGCCATTTGCGACGGGAATAGTGGCCGTGGCAAATAATTGGTCGCAAATGACACTTTTTCTTGTAGTGGCAGTCTTTAGACATATTTCTTTTTTCTTTTCTCACTTCATTCCAACTGGGGAGATAAAGTAGAGCCCAACATTATCACATGATTATGTTGACTCTCTAAGCGTTAAGCATTTGGATCGTACATCGTGTGCAAGCGGTCATCGATTGTCAAGACACATCTAACTAGGTTGTAAGAAAGTTTTTTCTTTTTTCTTTTTTATTAACGTTGAGAGATCGTCAATCTATTCCTGAATTCTAAAAATTATGCAGTTCTCTTAGAAGATCATATAGCCTTCTTTCTCCTCTCACGTGGTCCTTTAAAAAGACCAAATAATTTTTATGAATCCCAATGTTTTGATTTAGACAGTTTGAGATAGACAGGGAGGCTCCAAACACGCGGAGATTAGCATCTCATTTGCAACTAATATAAAACTAGATGAGTGCTATGCACTATGTGATGTTAATTTTTCCGCCCAACTCGTAATTGTTTTTTCAAATTTCAAACTCGTGCAACTGCTTTCCAGAAAGAGAGAAATCCAGGTGCATATGTTAGTTTCATTTGAGTAGAGATTGTTTATCATAGTCTCCTTTGAATGAAAAGGAAAAAGTTAGTTGAAAACTTTTTTTGATCCAAACGGACTGTAAGTCTTTATTATTTAACTTGTTTTGTATTTAGATTGCGCTAACGAAATGATATATTCAATTTCTACCGTAAAAAACAATAACTAATATGATAAACAAAGAAATAAACAAACCAATCAAACAAAATGAGCATTAAAAAAAGGTAGCTTATTGCACGAGGTTTACTGCTGTAGAATTTTTATGGTTCAAACTTGTAACGTTTAGTCAATAGTGGACTTTGGATTTCGATTAAGGGAGCCAAGAAACTTTTGTTTTGATGAAAGAAGGGTTAAGAAATTTTTTTAATTTTTGAAGGAACAATACACTATATTATATTCTAAATATCTAAAATCTATAAGAGTGAAATAAAATTTAAAAAATTTAGAAAACCAATACACTATATTATTTTCTAAACATTCAAAAATCTCTAGATATAAAAAAAAAAATTTCAAACTTTGGGAGGGCCGTGGCCTCTGCCCTCCCCTCCGTCCTCCAACGTGTCTAGTTTGTAATAAAGTAATCTTACCATACCTAGTTTCATTGTTACACAATTTGTTTGACTTGAATGTGTTGATTTCCGTTTTTATATGTTTTTTTATGTTAAACTTTTTCCTTTATTTATTTAGTTTGTGTGGCATTTCCAACCTAGGCTACTCCATACATATGAATGAAAACCCAAAAAGGTGGATATGGATAGTGGACTAGCAATTGCAGTATTTAAAAAGAACTTTTATCATATATTAGTTACTATGTTTCTCTGTTCACGAAGCATCCAATTTTTACTAAGACCTATATGGTACGACCGTGGTTAAGGCTTAAGCCTGTCCTGTGGCCACTTGCATCTTCTTCTTCATTATGTCTTTATTTTTTTATTTTTTTTGAATTTCCTTGGTGCTGCCTACCACCTCTAGAAAGTCAAACACCAAGCAATTTTCAATAGTAGTCAAACTTACAAGGGAAGGTTAATCCGATTCACCAAGACTCTTGATTTTTTTTTGGAAGGTCAATAGTTCAATTCTTATTGAGTACAAAAGTTAGCCTGAAGACTCTAATCTTGTGTGAATAGCTTGCCTTGACCGGACTAAAATTAGTAGAAATGCGTTTAAACTGGCTCAGAAACTCCTGACCTCTTAACACAAAAAAACAAACTAAGAAGGGAAGCTGGTCCTGCACATGACCTGGACCTTCTGTGGATCTAAAGGCTAATCTGGTGAGTTGGGTTCATTCACATGGGCCAACATTTTCATACGCTTGTGTTGACTGTCTAGGAGTTAAGCATTTGGACCGTACATGGCGTGCAAGTGACCTTGATCATCAATTATCAAGACTTAAGACATATCTCAAAAGATTACAGAAGATTTTATTTTATTTTTTTATGAACGCAGAGAGATTATCAATCTATTAATTTGTGGATTCCAGTCTGTTTGGATTTTGGCAATTTGAGTTAGACATCGGACTCTAAATACACGGAGATTAGCATTTAGTTTGCATTTATTGTAAATTGATAGAGTGTCACGCACTGTGTGTGTTGAGCTTATTTTAATTTACAATAATTTTTATTCTGCTTGGAGTTGTTTTCAAATTTTTGACCGGGGAAAGTGTTTTCCGGGGTAAAATATTTTTACATGATCCTATTATTTGAGTTGAGATTGTGCTAAGTAGTCTCTTAGTCTTCTTTTATCGAAAAGAAAAAACATACTAAAAAAAGTTTCTGAAATATTTTATCGAAAGGAAGATTAGGTCCATGATTAAAGTTTTGTATTTGGAGTAATGAAATAACCATTTTCTACCATAAAAAAAAAGTAAGAAATGAGAAGGATTGGAAACAACCATTACTAGGTGCCGTTCTCAATTTGCTCGACTTGAATGCGTCATTTGTGAAGTTTGTTGTCATAAACAGAGCAGCTTAGTGTGAGATTCCTATTAATATGGGATATGAAGAGAATTAGATGTACATAAGCTCGCACTGTACAAAGTATTTATGTTTAGAATCCTTAACACCCTGATTTCAATAAAAAAAAAAAATCTTATTGAAGAATAAAACCCACCCTCTAAAATCTAAACTACCTCATACATTTACGTAAAAAAAAATAATTAAAAAAAAACCCATATAGTTGGCTATGCATTTTGGACTCAATTGCAGTATTCTCAAAAATAACTTTTGTCATGCTTCTCTATTTTGGGTACATCAGAAATAGAAAAGCAGAAAGAGGGCGAGAATGCTAAGGGATAGTTGAGTGGAGACAGAAACGAGTTATAAATTCAGTTGTCTTAAGTTTGGAACTTGACAATCTTTTGAGGTCAAACCGTGAAAAATTTATCTCTTGTAAACCTCTTAATCTTAGTGTGGATAACTTACTTTTGACTAGACTAAAGAGAAAATTAGTTGAGATGTGGTAAGTTGGCTCGAACACCCCTAACCTCGTAACAAAAAAAAAAAAAAAAAAAGGACTAGACCCTCTTAAAAGAAGTTCCTATCATGTCTATCACAAGCAAACTTCTATCTCGCTAGGAGTTCATCCAACATACCAAGATTTTCTTCTTGATTTACTCCCAAATTGGCATACTCCTCTAGTAAATATATAAGTTATTGTATAAACTAAGGCTAATTAACTAGAGTTCTTGAGTTTTACTATGGTCTATATGGTACAAAAATTGTTAGACTGTCCTATAGCCACTTGCATCTTAGTCTTTATTTTTTAATTTAAGGTTATTTTGGTCTTCTATGGTGCTGCTTACTGCCTACCACCTCTAGAAAATCAAACTCCATATAAGGGAAGCTAGTCCTGGAAATGACCTGGATCTTTGTGGATCACGTGTCACATTTTGAATAAAGGGAGTCTAGGCCCAAATGCTTGTTAATGCAGTCCTTAAGAGATAACTACCATGACTTCTGACTTTGCTGTAAACTAAAAATTCAGCTATGTGCCAAGAAACACTGCCTTGAGTCAACTGGGTCACATCAGCGGGTTACCCGTGGATTAGTCCATTTAAGTGCGAAGTGATTGATTTTTCTAGATAACTTATGAAAATTGAATTCCACTAGTTGTTAGAAAACAAAATAAGCACTTGAATTTTGGGGTGAATCCGAACAGTCCAAAAAGGTTCAAATCTATCATGTGCCAATTTTTTTAGTATACCTATGTCTTGTTAGGTTATATAAGTTAAAATTTAAACTTGTTTGGATACGGAATTGAACCGACGCTTTGACGTAATTTTGAGAAATTTCTCTAAACATTCAGTGGGTGGAAAATATATTTTTTTTTGGGCCACAGTGGAAGGTGATCCAACAATAGCTATAGTTTATTGTCCAACTATTTTTCTTTTTCTTACAAAAAATTATTGCAATAATTGGAAATGTTCAAGCTAAACTTGGGCTTGTTCTTCTATGGGCTTTTACATTCAAACCTATGTAATGATCAGGCTTTTGGTGAAAGCCTTTTTATATTACTCAGAAAAGTCCATTTGAGAAAATGATGGCAATTAGCTGAAGAGTCTGCTGGGATATACAACATTGGACCAATGACCTGGGCTAGTAGAATATTTGCCTGACTTAGGATATGATTGGACTTTTTTTTTTTTTTTTCCTTTCATTTATTTGTTTATTTTTTGTCTGGGTTCTTTTGAGGACAAGATATAAATTTATATTTATTGGGGGAAAGGGAGGTGGGGTTAGAACTCCGAGCTGGTGAGCAAGATTGGGCAGTCCTAGATACGGGACGAGGCCTCATATTCTTTTGTTTAGGGTTATGAGTTGTAAACTATTAAGGGAGTTGAGTAGTGGATTGTTTAAATTTTAGTTTGAAAATTTATTGAGTTCTAATATTGTTGAAATTTTGCTGATTTATTTTTCAACCTAATCTCAAACGAGTCTTAATCAAATCCGTCATAATCAAGTCCATCATTAGCCAAGCTCAAATATCTTGATTTTTTTAATGCGTATAAAAGCTTATTGAGCTAAGCTCAAAAAATTTACAATTAAGTTTTAAAATATATTCAAGTTTGATTTTTTTACAAATAAGTCAATATCGAACGAGATTTTAACCAATCGAACACCAGTTTAATTTGTTTTGCAGACCTAGAACTTATGATCGCACAATTATGACAATTTTGCTTTGGGCTCTTGTTGTATATACAAACAAGTGAGGCTTACAATCCCCTACCATCCTGAAAATTTTGCTGGTTTAGCTCAGCCCAAAGGCCTGAAATCCGATACTTCCATTCCATATACCCACTTGGAAGCCATTTTCATAGTTCATATACACCATGGGGAGGCATGGACTCCAAAGAAAGGAAAATTTTTATTCATAAAAGAGATGGTGATATGTTCAAGATGTTAACAGACAATAGAGAAGCAAAGGATTCCATCACTCTTAGGTTCATTTCCCTCTCTTTGATGAAATTTTTTTTTTAACCATTCATGAGAAGTTAAATTCCTATGTGATGATAGTGATGTTGGTGAAATTTTCTTCACATCATGAGATTAGAATGCAATCTCCACCAAGCAAAATTTTTGTAATTGTGAGCAGAGAGTCATTTCTAATAAAATTGAACCAACATTGCAACTACATTCAACCCCCAACATGTCTTCCTACTTTTTATCTATTTGATCAAATCAGTGGACTAGTATACAGAAAAAAAAAAAAAAAAAAAAAACAGGGACTAACTTCCTAAAAATATAAATCTTTTTTATTTTTCATTTTTATAGTTGTGTGGTCAGGAGTGTGTGAACCACCCTCCTTAATTTGATCGAAGGCAAGCCATTCAAACTAGAACTAGAAACTTCTCCAAAAATAAATCTTTCACGACTTAACTTTAAAAGAGTTGTCAAATTTCAAACTTTCATAGTTCATCCTTATCGTCATCGTTGTGTTGTTTTGCAAGCCCCAAGACATGGAATGTTATTAGGGTTAGCCATTCAAGGTGTCGAAATTACACTTTTTGGGAACAAAAAGAAAAGCAAACCTCCTATATTTAAAAATAGTGCAAATTACATTCACCTCTTTGAAGTTTCAGACTAATACAACTCAACTCTTAATATTTTAAAAATTACATCCTTCTCCCTTAAAGTTTGTGGTAAGTTGTATTTTTCCTCATATGTTAAATTTTTTAACAGAATATATGTGATGCTAGAAAAAAAATAGATTCATTACTTAAGTTGTCCCTAATGTGCATGAAATAATATAAATAAAGTTTTTTTGCTTCTGAAATTAATTAGTATGTGTTGATTTTTAAATCTTTATTTTTTTGCTTCTAAATTTCTCCACATGTGTGTTGATTTTTTTTTTTTATAATATATAGGATCTAAAAAATTTGGTGTAATTAATTTTTTTAAGTTAAACTATTGTCTTTTTAATACAAGTTAACTAACGTCATTGTTTTTTATATTACTTTTTGTAAGGTATTTTTTCTCATATTGACTAGAACTTTTTTTTTTATAAAAATTTATAGAATCTATATAGGGCTTTAATTATAGTATATAGAGTTTTAAAAAAATATGATATTTATAATTTATTTATTGATTAAAATGGTGTTTTATACAAATATGACATTTAATTTGCTCTTAGAAACTTGTACTAATAATGCATCCTCTTTTTCTTTTTTTTCTTTTTATTAGAAGAAGGCTCAAAATCAACACACTTATTAATTTCATAAGCAAAAAAAAAAAAAACTTATTTATGTCATTTCATGTACATTAGGGACAATTTAGGTAATGAATCTATTTTTTTTTTTTTTGCTGATGTCACATATATTCTGTTAAAAGATTTAACATTTGAAAAAAAAAATGTAACTTATCTCAAACCTCAAGAAAGAAAGATATAATTTTTAAAATCTCAAAAAGTGAATTATATTACTCTGAATTCTCAAAAGAGGTGGATGTAATTTGCACTTAAAAATATAATCACTTTCCCGCGTGAGATTCATTATCACTTAAAAAATACTTGGACAACATTGAAACAAGAATCTCGTTACTATTAAAGTGATTCCTGACAATGAGATTTCCATTCTATACCATCCATTCCTGCCATTCAAACATAGGTTAAACACTTATACGGCTCCTAATTTTGAGAACCATTTTTTTTGTTTTTTGTGTTTCTTGTTTACTAAACTCTGATTTCATATTCTGATTTTGAATTTATCAATGTATAGTAAAATAGAAGATTAATAAAATTACTTATCCATATTTATTTTTATGAATAAACAATAAGAACAAAATGTTTTTGACAAATATCGATTCATTTTATTTTCATTTTTAAACCCAATTAAAAAAAATCTTTCACTTCATTTTCTTTCTCTAAATTTCCCTTTTATTTTTCTTCCCCTCTAAATCCAAACCCAAACATAAAAATTGTATTTATTTTTCTTTTCCTTTACCTTCAAGAACTCTCCCATAGTTACCAAAATTAGAATGAGAACAGGTACCGTTAAGGAAAACGAAATCGTGATATGCAGTTAATAAAATATAAGGAAAAACGAGAAACGAAAAACGAAAAACAAAAAATGATAGAGAAACTAAATAAAAATTTTATTAAAAAATTTTTGCGGAACTCAAATGAGACCTTTAAAAAAATTTGTAAAGACTTTTAAAAAGTTCAATAGAGACATTTGAAAATTTTATTAAAAACTTACATAAATAAATAATTTTATAGATACTTAGTTAGAATTTAAGAAAAAAATTTAAATACATCAATATTTTAAAATTTTAAAGTATTTTTCATAATTTTTTTTTAAAATTTTAATCAACATCAAGTATCTTACAAATTTCTTAAACGTTTTCAAGAACGAGTTTTCCAAAAAACGACTCGAGTTTCGCATGAACTCTCCACTTATAAAGTGCCCCAAGACCTATTTTTTGTGTTTTTAAAGACTCTCCGCGGACGCCACCTATGTTCTTCGATAACATACCGAGTACGCCTGTCACTCTTCTTTCTCACAGAGACTCACAACCTCTTAAAACACTAATTTACGAAAAGCCCAAAAAGTGACGGAGTGACTAAGCCTAAAAAATATGGCAACGACGAAGACGACCGAACCAGACGACGACCTTCACACCATCGCCGCCGAACAGCGCCGCGAGCTTATGGCGGCTCAAGCCCTCGAGTCCGACCTCGACCTTGCCTTCCAACTCCAAATGCAGGAGGCCATCACCGCCTCCCTCTCCCTCCAACCTTCCTTCTCCTCGTCGTCTTCCTCTCCGCCTCCCAAGCCGCCTCAATTACTGCAAAACGACGACGGCGTCTTCAACTTCTCCTCTCTCCAGACCGAAGAGCTGGAGAAATTCGAGCGTGAACACCGTGATCGCCTCCTCACCGAGGCCGAGATGAAGAAAACGAGAGACGATCTCCACCGCCGAATCCACGACTACAACGTAGCTGGTGAGATTCACCGCATGCCGGAGGACGAGTGGGAGGAGGACGGTGACAACTTCGAGAGACCGTTCGGGGAGGGCTCGTCCAAGGGCTCGAATTCACTTGCCGAGACTTTTAGGGTCTATTTCAAGGGTTTGGTGAGCGAGGAGACGGTCGGGGATTCGAAGGTCTCTTTGGCCGGGATCGGTGTCGCAATCTGCGATTCGAGGGACGATTTGCTTTTCGAATTTAGTAAGCCGCTGCTTGGGAATGTGCGGAGCCGTCAGGCCGCGGAGGGGAAGGCTTTGATTGAAGGGTTAAATGCGGCCATTGCTTTGGATTTGAAGAGGGTCGTGTTCTACTGCGATTACTATCCCCTCTACCAATTTGTGAGTTTTTCATTTGCATTCCAGAGTCGATTTTTTTTATTCTCTCTGTTTAAGCTTTGGATGCAGCAATGTGTGATTGGATGTTATAGTCGAGCCTGTTATATAATATGTGATTTCTATATTGTATTGGCCAATGCAGGTCATGGGTCGATGGCCACCCAGGCAGCGGAAGACTGCAGCATTAGTTAGTCAGGTGACCCTACTTCGAAAACAATTTTTGTACTCAGCTCCATATTTTGTGGCCCGAAATGATGTCAAATTTGCAATTAAGCTTGCTCGGGAGGCAATAATTTCTCAGGTAAACAAGACTTCAGAGTCTAGCTGTGCCAAGACCATGTATGAGGCTTGTGTAATTTGTTTAGAGGACATGGATGTTGGCCAGATTTTCTCAGTTGATGGTTGTTTGCATCGTTATTGCTTTTCTTGTATGAAACAACACGTGGAAGCGAAGTTGCTTCACGCAATGGTGCCCAAATGCCCTCATGAATGCTGTAGTTCTGAACTGAAAATTGAGAGCTGTAGAAAATTCTTGACTCCTAAATTAATTGAGATTATGAGCCAACGCATGAAGGAAGCTTCCATTCCTGTCACGGAGAAAGTTTATTGCCCATATCCCAAGTGCTCAGCCTTAATGTCGAAAAGTGAGGTTTTGGAATATTCTAAGAACACATTGGTCGATGTTCAACAATCTGGAGCCAGGAAATGCACAAAATGTCAAGGCCTCTTTTGTATCAATTGCAAGGTTCCATGGCATACCAACATGAGCTGCCTTGACTACAAAAGGAAAAATCCTTACCCCCCTGCTGAAGATGCGAAGCTGAAGACTCTTGCAGATATGAACCTGTGGCGTCAGTGCGTGAAGTGCAACCATATGATTGAACTTGCTGCGGGGTGCTACCACATGACTTGCAGGTGCGATTTTGATTAATTTTAACCCACCCCCCCCCCCCCCCCCCCCCCCCCCCCCCCCCCCCCCCCCCCCCCACACACACACACACACACACAAAAACCAAGAAAAGAAAATGAGTACCTTTCCAACGATTGCAGAACAAGATGATGTTTATGGCTTCAATATCAGGGCATAGCTGTTATTTATGATAGGAATTGGATGCAGTTAATCATTTATGCATCTGAACCTTATTGATTTAGAATTTCATGAATCCATTGAAATACTAGCCATGTTGTGCATATTGCATGCATCCTTTCATCATCTATTTAATAAGGAGAATTTGGCTGTGTACTTTGTTTCAATTAGAAACATGCTGAGACTACCCGTGATGTATTACTTTAAATAAATATTTTATCTTTTATCTGAGAATGAATATAAACATGCTGATTAATATTTTGGACCTTGTATATTCATTGGTTTTGATCTTTCAGCTGAAAACCAAGATACATCCAAGTCTAATTACTATTTTGTTTTTATGCATCGAATTTTTTTGTGGTGATCCTGCCCTCTTGTTATTGCTGTTTATGTGCCCAGATTTGCAAGAGTTTGTGTCTTTAATAGCTTATTGATGTGTCTTTGTAGTTAATTTTGATTTTGCAGTGACATGTTCAGCTGTTGTATGGCCTGCTAAAAGGAAATTACCATGTCTTTGCATCATGAGGGCATGTGTTTTTTTTGATGAGTAGATGATTGTATGAAGAAGAACGTCTTAAAGGGGGCGAAACTATGTACATACATCCTCGCATCTACAAAATGCCCCACTGGCCTATGTATCTATAGGCGTATACAAGTTTTTCAAAAAAATATAGAAAAGATGAAAGACAAGAATTAACAGATTCTGATATCCAAAAAAACTGGGAAACTAGAATGATGCCCTTTAAATTATGGACTGAAGACTCCCCTCCTTCAAAAACTCGATGGTTCTCCTCTTCCCAAATGCTCTACATCACGGAAAAAGGATTGACCTTCCAAATTCCCTTACGACCCCAACTGGCCATCAAAGCACCAATGAAGAAGGCATAATCCACTCAACCCCGAGCAAAGTGAAGATCAAACTCCACACATATATGGCCACCAACAATGGAGAAGCAAATGGTCAACTGATTCAGCATCTCTCCTGCACCAATCCAAAATGAACTTCTTCCCCTTTCTAAGATTATCAACTGTAAGAATTGATCGCAAGGAAGCTGTCCAAGCAAAAAAAACCACCTTCAGAGAGAGAGGGGAGGGCCACGGCACTGGGGGATGGGGGGTGTGGGGTTCTTCATCCTCCAGATCCGCTTCCATGAGAAGACACTTTCCCCCTTCCTGGCTAAAGCCTGGTGAATGTATTGAAAAGAGACCATTCTTGGATGCTGTCCTCACTCAACAGTCCTGCCTTCCCCCTAACTGAACAATCATAAAGCATGCCAAAAAAAAGAGTCACAGAATCTACCTCCGAAACCTGCAGATACCTTTGGAACTGTAGTAACCACAATGCCTCCCCTTCCATGAGGGGATGTTTTGGTGGACTATTTTCATTCTTTCAGTTTCTTTCTTGAGGGAGCTTGTGAGCTGCATGGATATACAGGTTCTGTTTGTTGCTTCAATTGAGAGATTGCTTGCATGTGCTTTATTTTATGTAGCAGCAAACAAACCTTATATGATTATTAAAGATTTAACCATCAGAGCAAGGTTACATGTCATAATTTATCCAATGTTTGACTATCTCACATGGTTATCTACAATATTTAGGTCACAACTCACTAAGAAGAGGGAGAGGGGAGATAGCCATTCCTTTCCTCTATTACTTGCTTGTTTTTCTTCCAGCAATTTTTTTTAACTCAATTAGTCTATGTTCATCAATTTACATTTATTGTTAAATTGGTGGTTGAATGTTTCTCCCTTTTTCCTTTTCATTTTGATTTGGAGGTGAGGTAAGGTGAGGTGAGGTGGGGTGGGATTGGGGTTGGGGTTGGTGTTACGTACTCGACAACCGATTCCATTACTGTTTTTGCCCTATCGGATGAAACTTTCCATAAATAATGCTGTATATTCTGTTTTGTTTGTCAATTTGTTCAATGTTGCTTTCCATGATAAAATGCTGGGAAAATCTGAAACAATGAAGAATTCATTGTAGGGTTGTTTTATTGGTAGATTTTGTTCTAGGTGTTCACTTATAGTTAATCCTCAGTTGTCTCCCTCATCCCATCTTCATCATGGATATTAGGTATCTATCACCACTTTGGAAATGAAAATTATAAAAACCAAAAAAAAAAAAGCTAGGTTAGAGCTTCTGTCATCATATTTCTGTAACTGTATCTAATACTCTTGCCCTCATACTCGTTTTTTCAGGTGCGGGTTCGAGTTTTGCTATACTTGTGGAGCTGAGTGGAAGAACAAGAAAGCAACGTGCTCCTGTCCACTCTGGGACGAGGATAATATATTGTATGATGAAAATGAGGATGACTCTGATGAAGAGGAAGAGTATGATGACTTCTATGACTCTGAGTCGGATGATTATTATTGAACTTGCTAAGTATTGGGCAATGCCCATTACAGCTGGGAATTTTGCCAATTTGTTTTCCGACTACCCCCCCCTCTCCCCTCGCTTTTTGTGCCAGAACTTCTAGATTAACTATTTGGTGTCTGGTGAAGATTTGGTGGTTAATATATACAGCATTTTCTGTACAGATCAATTTTTCTCTATCCCCCCACTCCGCTCTCTTTCCTTTCTGGCAAGGTCTATGTAAATGTCTGCAGGCTAGGCTTTCGATCACTGCCTTCCTTTGGGTGGTATACTAGCAAGGATAATTTATGCTTGTTTGGTAATACTGAAGTTTAGAATATCTACTGCTAAACTTGAATTCATCAAACATTTTTACGAAGGTATTTTTTTAGTCTGTTTACTATTGCTTTGCAGATGTCATTGTGTGCGCGTGTCCATGCAGTTGGGTGGGATAAGTGCAAGTTCCATTAGAGTGGGACTAGCAATGGGATTGTTCCTGCATCCAGTATGGTGCTTCTGGTTTTTGTTGCCGAGATCGCTTCACACCTCGTGGTGCTTACACCTCTCGTCTTCCAAAAACATCTTTCATAAATATTGAGGTCAAATGTTTAGAAAACTTTTCTTTTCATATATTTCTGTACGTATTACAATGGGGACCAATAGAAATAAGGGGACAGATAAAGAGGCACCGAAGGAGGCACATGATTTGGAGGCAGATGATACAACTACATGTAACGATGGGGACCAATAGAAATAAGGGGATAGGTAAAGAGAGACCAAGGGGCCGATGATTTGGATTCGTGATTAACGCAAGATGTGCACTTGTTTTTTTTTTTTTTAATGGTTTTGGGTAATTATATTTTATCACGTGTTTTGATAAAAAAAAAGTCACGATTATTGTTTAGATTTAATTATAAAATAAATAAAAATTATCAAAATTAATTACAATTGTGTTATATAGACATTTTTGTCATTTTGTCTCTTCAAAATGGTTTATCAAAAAGATAATTTTTTTCTTTTATGTCAACAGAATTCGTAGTGGCATTTTTATCAGTTCATCTTATTTGTCACAGATTTATAGTTTTATTTATTTTGTAAATAATTCAACATGTATGAATTATATATTCACTTTTAAATTGAAGGGATTAAAGTACAATTATTTTTATTTTTTTTATATTGGCATTAGATACACGCGGACCCTTTCTCACCCACTAATTTGCTATTTTTGCTGTTCATAATAAACCAAAAAGTCAGGAATTTTGTGCCTCGTGTCTGGTCTCTTTTGCCCCCGGCCTATTCCAATTGGTCACGTTTGGCCTCCCAATAAATCAAACAAGAAAAAGGACAAAGAAATAAAGAGAGAAGAAAAGTAGGATCTCATTCATATGGAAAAATTTATGGCAACTTTATACGAAGAACTGTATAATCTTACCTACATGTATATATTTATATGTAAAAAAAACTTGACGAAAATGACCTAATACCTGAACTCTTAACAACATTTGTGACACCAGTTGGGAGTGAGTGTGAGTGTGAGGGTGAGTTTGCACAAAGAATTCACATAGACAAGGTTCATTATAGGTCTTTATTGATCGGCCAAGACACAAGAAAAAAGAGAACAACTAAATCAAAACATGACCATTAACAGATAATAGATAGATGAACTAAGTATCAATAATTGTTAGCTTTCGCTATATAGTTGTATACATCATATCTCTCAGATCGGACAACAACAGAAGTTTCATGCACTGACTATTCTCCCTTTTTTTTCCGACTGTTCTTGATGTCTTGCATTTGATCGAATATGTCAAAAAGTAAAATATACAATGAATGATTTCACAATTTTGATGCACTTGTTAAATATTTCTGTACATGTTTGTTCCTTTCAATTTATCAAAAATCAAGAATAATCTAAATCTAAATTGAGTAGTCTAAATCCATTCTGTAAGGTCCTACTTGTTTTCCTTTTTCTTTTTATCTTCTTTTGATGGGAACTAGAACCGTGCTGCAACATGAGCCTTTGAGCTCTCTTCACTTTGATTTAAAAAACTTGTCATGATAATACTCTAAAATTAAAGCATTTCACTTTCCTATCTTTCTTGACAATATCAAAAAATAATTGGTGTAAACTTATCTAATCACACAGAGCCTGTTTGGTTGTTCTTAAAATTGTGAATCAACTTATTTGTAAATCGAATAATTCATGTGTTTTGTTGTATGAATGAAACAGCTAGAAAAACCTATAAAACTTATTTTCTCTATAAAAATTTAAGTTTACTCATTTATTTTGGAACATATATTTCCCTAATTGGAAATTAAGAGGCTAATAAACTGTTGGAATGATGGGATTTGATACAATTTGGATTTCAAAATGGAATTTGATATGTTTGGAATAGATGAAATTTAAAATAGAATTTGATTTGATAGGATTTGAAAGGAAAAACAAAAAAATCGATCTTAAAATCCTTTAAAAAATGGTCGAATTTCATGAGAATTGAAATTAAAAAAGTTTAATTACCCATATAGCCCTCATCTTTTTTTTTAGAAGTTTTTTGTTTGCTAAACTAGTATGGGCATCATTGTTTATAAAATTATTTCCTTTGCAATTCTTAATCAAACCAAACAGACAAAAAGAAAATCCTTATAAATTTGTTTCTTTTAATTCTGATTATATCCAAACACAAAAATAAGAATTCTTTAGAAATTCTTTCCTTTTTTTTTTTTTTCCTGTTTTGAATTTCAATTCCTATACGGACTTGGTTCCAAACAGAGGTGTTTCCAATAATATTAAAAGACAAATTACAATAATGGTTCATCTAGTTCACTTTGGTATTATTTCGGTCTATATTGTTTCAATGACAACAAATTTGCTATTCAATTTGAAGAAAGAGTGCACGTGCATTTTGTGTGATATTTTTTAAGAGCAAAATGATAAAACTATCATCTTATTTTGTATTAGATATCAAATTATAATAATTGTCCATGTAGTTTCATCTTGGTTTCATTTTAATCCATGTTGTTTCAATTGTACCAAATTAGCCCTTTAATTTAAAAAAAATTGCCAATCAATCCAATTTGTGACGGCTATATTAGAAATATAAGGAAAGAGTGAATATACAATTCTTGTGATGCTTTTCTAAGGTAAAATGGTAAAACTACTCATTTCTCGAGCTAACCTAGTTTACTCCACTAGTAATGTAAACAGAGTAATTGAATTATATCTAAAACACAATTCAAATATTGTTGGTTCCTCACAATGGTTGTTAATAGCTGCTTTAACAAAATTTCTAATATGCTTTCCCTAATTTGTATGCAGTTATAGTGTTATACAAGTGGGATAGAATGGGTTAGCGTGAAAAGTGGGTAATTTTATCATTTTTTTTTCTTTGAAAAACATCACAAGGGTTGCATATCTACTCTTTCAGTCTGTTTTTTAGTCTAATTGGACCAATTGTGTAGGTTTTTTAAATTGGAGGACAAATTTATTGTAATTAAAATAACATGAACCAAAATAAAATTAAAGTAAAAACTTCAAGGACTATTACTGTAATTTGACATTGGGACAAAAATAGTAATTTTATTACTTTACCTTTAAAAAATCACCTGAAATGTATATGCACTTTTTTCATTTGTTTTTTGAACGAGGCCCAAAATTAGACCTTTTAAATTAAAGGATAAATTTATTATAATTAAAATAACATGGATCAAAATAAAATCAAGATAAAACTACCAAAACTAATTTGCGCAATATTAAATTAACTCGTTTCCAAATTGATGAAATTTGAATCGACTAATTTAAATGATAAGTTCAAGTAACACTCTAGATTTACATAGTCCGTACATTTTCTTTTCTTCAACAAGAAGAATTCGACTCTCAGACCTGAGTCAAAACCCTAAACTGTGAGAGAGAGGAGAGAGAAGAGATAGAGACTGTGAGTGAGTGTTTTTCAAAACAACGGTCCGCGGTTTTGTTTTCGCGTTTGGCGCGAACATGGACTCTGAAGAACTGCGGACCATACTCTCCGGGCGAATGCGTGAGCTCGCCACGGCACTAGCTGGCCGGTCCGACCTCGATATGGCCTTCCAACTCCAAATGCAGGAGGCCATGAACGCCTCTCTCGCTCTACAACCCACGCCCTCGTCGTCGTCTTCTTCTTCAACATTTCCACAGTTTCAGCGTCAGGATGACGACGAGGTCTCCGACCCCAGCTTCAATAGGCTCCTTGATGAAGCGATCGCTAGGTTCGAGCAAGAATGCAGAGACCACGAGCAGGCCGAGGCGGAGATGAAGGGTACGCGCGACGATCTCAACCGTCGGAACCATGATCAGGTCTTCGCCCTCGACATGAGTCGGATCTCCGAGGAGTCGAAGATAACGGGCGACCACTTCAATAGGCCGTACGGTGAGGGTTCTTCTTCTGCGGCGGTTTCCCATGCCGAGGTTTTCAGGCTGTACTTCAAGGGTTTGGTCATAGGAGGGATGGATAGAGGTGTGGATAAAATAATGGCGGGGATTGGGATCGCGATATGCGATTCGAGAGACGGTCAGATTTTCAAGTTACGGAAGCTGTTGGTTGGTGGTGCGATGAGCCGCGAAGTCGCTGAAGTGAAATCTTTGATTGTGGGTCTTAACATCGCTATCGCCTTGGGTATAAAGCGTGTCACCATATTTTGTGATGACAATTCGCTTTACCAATATGTGAGTTACCTTTGCCTTAAAATAATTCTAACATGTCTGAATGTGTGTATACGTACATATATGGGTTTTGTGCATGTAATAAATTGGATGTTTTCTTCTTATGTTATGGTTTTATTTCACCACATTTTCAGAATTCAATTTTATTTTGGCCTGTAGCTTGTATACAGATTCCCCTAAATTGATAATATTCACGTTAGTATCAGTATCATTTGAAAGTGACGTGGGTGTTTTTATGGGCATGATGTTAAAGCCTTGTGGTGAGCTTGTTTTTATACCTAGTGCATATTTTATTGATTGGATACCAAGAAAATTGATACTTTCTGATCAATCATTCTGACATGCCTTGTGGGATTTTCCACGTGTTCGTCCTCAAGGTGCGTACTGGTTGTAAACTGAGGACTAATTGTTCGTTTTCCTTGTTGGAAATATAAATCCCGAAGTTAGTGATATGGTCATCATGTTGAATTCTCATGTTAAGCTTGTTTTTAAACAAAATGCATATTTTATTGATTGGACACCAAGAAAATTGAGGCTTTCTAATCATCATTTTGACAAGCCTTGTGGGAGTGTCCATGGATTCATCCTCAAGGTGCATTTAGACTGAAGAATAATCGTTGGTTTTCTTGTTGCAAATATAAACCCCTAGGTTAGTTACCCAACAAAAAAAAAAAAATTTAAAAATTTCAAAAATACACAAGTACAAATAACAAACAAATAAATAAATATTCATCATCTCAGCTTAATGTCACTAACACTGGGTGATAGATAGAAGGATCTTGTGTTTTGTTTAAATTATTAGAACTTACATTGGATAAGTTATGTCAATCTTGTTAAAACTTTTCTCCACATTGAATAAAATGGTGTATCCAAGTAGTTTCATCCTGGACATTCGTCGGAAGGGTTGTTCATAAGGTTCACAGAGTCAATCAACCTGAGACAAGCTGACCCTATTTGCCTATTAAAGACATATATGCATATATGCATATACACAGATATATACTTACACACGTATTTCATCATTTTAAAGAGTTTAATTGTCAAGTTATTACGTGTAGAAAATAGAAATCCATTAATGGGACTCGCGATGCCTTCTTTCTAATAAAATTGTACTTTAAAAATAATCCATTAATGTGATTCCTGAGGAAAAGGCTACATGTATAATTATTACCTTCATCTATTGATTGCATTGATTATCAATTGTTTCACTTCTAATTTGACTCCTTGTTGCTAATTATATAGAGTATTTTGATAAAATACTACAAAGATGTACTTGAAATCTTGAACGTTTACTTTTTGTCTCATTTTTTGATTGAATTATTATTCGATATGGGTGGTTTTTGGTTTAAGTAAGAACAGGCAAATTTAATACGGTAGCTCAAAATATGTTTCAGTTGTTAAATGATGGATAACTCGTTTCTCCTTTTGAAAAAACTAGGTTTTTGTTTATTATTATTCCTATGTTTTTGTTGCTTTTCTAATGTTTGCAGTGCTTCAGACATGTTTTCAAGGTCACCACTGCTGCACTTAGTGAACCAATGGCATTACTAGGTCATCGAATACCTAATGGATGAGTGGTTGATATTGTATTTGCTGATGCAGCTCACTGGCAAATCGGTACCAATGCAAGGAGATATAGCGACCTTAGTTGATCAGGTGACTCTTCTCCAAAGAAAGTTTTCATACTGCAATTCGTCTCTTGTGGCACATAAAGATATTAAGTTTGCACTCACACTTGCAATTGAGGCCATACTTTCTGAGGTCACCTGGCTAGCAGAAAGTGGTGGCAAGAATTTGAAGGAGAGTTGTTTAATTTGTATGGAAGATACTGATCTTAGTCAGATGTTTTCTGTTAATGGTTGCCTGCATCGCTATTGCTCTTCTTGTATGAAACAGCATGCAGAAGTGAATTTGCTTCGAGGAATGCTGCCAAAATGCCCTCATGATGGATGCAAGACTGAGCTGAAAATTGAGAGCTGCAAAAAATTGTTGACATCTGAATTATGTGATATTATGAGCCAACGTCTGAAGGAAGCTTCCATTCCTGTAACACAGAAAATCTACTGTCCATATGCCAGGTGCTCAGCCTTAATGACGAAAACTGAGGCTTTAGGAAATGCCAATAATGATGGAGCCAGCAAATGTGAGAGGTGTCATGGCCTGTTCTGCATGCACTGCAAGGTCCCTTGGCACAGTAACATGACCTGCTATGATTACAAAAACCTATATCCTTATCCATGTGCAGAAGATGCAAAGCTGAAGTCTCTTGCAATGTGTAATCTGTGGCGGCAGTGTGTGAAGTGCAACCATATGGTTGAGCTTGCAGCAGGTTGCAACCACATTCATTGCAGGTACTTCATTCCTGCCACCTCCATTTTGACTTGCCTTAACGTTTTAAAATTTTTGACAATATGGTTTGTATCCTATTGTTCGCTCCTTAATGGAGTGGAGTAACCACTTGGCCAGGATACCAATTGACTTGCCTTCCTAGAGAGCAATTTTTCAAATGGAAGGAAGATATTAGTGGATGCCATGGTTAGTAATATGTGGTATGTGTACAGTCCGTTGAATTATACTTACAAGTACAATTCAAACTTTCTAATAAAAAAGTGATGAAAAATACGGCATATAAAATGTAGACAGCCAAAGTACGAGTATGAATACGTACAAGTATAGAATGAATTCTTGTGAAAAGTTCATGGCAAAAGATACGGCTATATGAACAAATTACTCATATTAATATGCCACAACCTCTATCGTTATTCTGAGATTATCACATTTTCTGTAGAATGACCAAATTAAGTGAGAAAGAAGACCAAATTACATTAAAGGTAAAAAGGTAAAGAAACTGAATTGCAAATTGATTTGGAACAATTCAATTCAAAACAATAAGTTACTTTAAAGTTCCTAAATCATGTAAACCTATAAATGTAACCCACCATTAAATCAAGACTAGTGGCATCATTATGAAAACTCTTGTAAGTTGAATGCGATGCAAAACCCTCATCTTCAGTACGAGCAACATAACAAGGAAGTTTATTAAGGTTTAGTTCACTTATGCAATTGAATTTCTCTGCTGATTTTTTATTTATCCTGAAATGAGGAAGATTATCCACAAGTGTAGGCTTTGACAGTGTTATTTTCAAAGAATTAAATTTTGTAATGTGTTTTTTTGGATGTGTATTTTAGCTTTTAGGTATAATTCGTGTTGAACACTTTTAGCCTTAATTGTACGTGTATTATATGAGCATAATACAAGTATTTACTTATGTAGATGATTAAAAGGCTGTGACCTACCAAAAAGAAAAATGCAACAAGGTGACTTAATTGTCAGCAGCCAATACATGATATTGGGCTTGGTTAGACCTCCTACAGAAATAGAAATTCCCTTTAAATTCTTTGGAAATGCTTCTAGCAGGAATCAGCCTTCACGTCAGCTTAAATTTTTCTTAAACAGTTCTGATAAGTGTGGCATGAACATCATTTCAATTTTAGGGCACATTCCTTATATGAGGTAAGACTTACATAATATCTAATTCTTGCATATTGTATCTGATGTACAATACTTCTAAATCTCTATTTGTAGCATGCATTTGTCTAGTGTTTATTGAATATAGAGATACGATATTAAATCCATGTTCTCTAACCCAATGGACACTTACTGAAGATGGAGGCTACGATCTGGAAAATGAGAATTGATATTATTTGCCTCTGGAATTCAGTTGTATTTTATCTGCAATCCTTGACTCGTTTTCTTTTGTTTCTTAAAATATTTTGGACAAACAAGCCACTTTATCTTGAACTTTGGTCATATTTGCAATTAAAACTTTTTGAAGGATATCGATATTGTTATCAAGACATTTCTTCTGATTATGACTGTTGAACTGCTGTAAGTTATGCATGAAGAATCTACTGGCTTTCTGACAAAGTTTAGCCACCAATGGTGAATCTTCAGTTTTTTCCTTCTGGAAATGTTTTAGAAGTTACATGGATTAGGATGGATGGTGTTTTTGGGGAAGCAAAGGGTTGACTTGACTCGAACAAGCTTCATCCTAATTACTAGGGTAGGCTACATTGTTGTGCCACAGAATTTAGCTCGGAGCCAATAGCATGCCCCTTAATTTACTATATACGTTGGCAAAACCTAGTTTTCTGATTTTTGGGGGAGGGGATTTTGAGCCAAAAATAGACCTCACTTCATTTTTTTGAGGTTTTTTTTTTTATATTTATTTTGTATCCTTTTTAATCAGGACTGCAGTTTTCCATCACAAATTGACAACAATGATAAAACGGTCCCAAACTGCAGTTGACAACTTGCTTTGCTTTTCCCATGTTCATTGGTTTACATTATCAAGATTCAAGAAGTTCTAGGTTTACTTTTATTCTTTTTGTTGTCGTGCCGAATTCTTTGGAAGTGAGATTTTAGAGGCGACTAGCCAATTTAAAGCGGGATGCCCCAAACAGTGTATTGCATCTCAAGTTGTGTGATGATTAATTCTGAATGAAGAATTATACAAGCCCAGCCATGATAGTATGATACTACATTTTTTCTAGGACCCAAAGATCCAACATTTGGTACTTGTTTTCAAGCCAAAGGCATTTCAAAGATTGGAAGAAAGCAAAAAAAAATTGTGCGAATTAAAGCTGTGGAAAATTCCTAATGGCCTAGGGATGGCTGCTGATTTTACTGAAGCTTTGCCTTAGATTGAGCTGAATGGTGATAAAGAACTATCATTATTGACCCTAAGCAGTTGGCTTTGTAAAAGACGTGACTAAGAAAACCTAGCAAACCTGTAGTGGAAAAACAAGTAATGAAGTACAACGACAATAAAATATGTTGACATCAGGTAGTATTTTCATTTAGTTATGTATTTCTTTATTTGTCCTCTATTAAATGAATACTCATACAAATCAGATTGTGGTGTTGTATATCTTCTGGAGTAGGTGTCTCAGTAAATTCATGTTAAGGAGATCAATCTAGATAAGTTAAGTGAATTTCTCGATCTGCCTCTGTTCCATGTATCATGGTAGCAAACCACTAATTGAGACTCGAGAGACACCCTCAAACATTGATGTCCTACATCCAACTTCCTCAGCTTCATGATCACATATGATTTCTGTGAATTTGTTAATAGTCTAGAAAGGAAAACCATGTTAAAATCTAAATACATTGGGTTACTTGTTTCTCTGCCTCAGTTCACCTTAGTGCCAATACTTCGATTCCAGTTATGCTTGAGTTGTTTTGCAGATGCAGTTACCAGTTTTGCTACACTTGTGGAGCTGCGTGGGAGAACAAGAAAGCAACGTGTACCTGTCCTCTCTGGGATGAGCGCAAGATCATATATGATTAGCATAATAGACGTCAACAAAGACAGGGAAGATGAAGTATAGCCTGATCTGATTCAGAGTATCACAGAATGGACATAACATACATCTATATATGCACATAAATAGACAGAAGCTTATATTTCCTTATGAAGAAAAAAAAGTAAGAAAGAAAAATTAGATACTAATATTAACGTTTTTCCGTTGCAATGGATCAAAGTGGAAACAGTGTTGGCATAATCTTTGACTCTTATCAGAAGGTAGTCAGAAGTTAATGCTTGGAGTAGAAGAGGCTTCGAGCATGTAACAGAAGGATCTAGGGAAACTGAGGACATGGAAAGGTTTATGTGATTGGTCGGCTATGCTGTAAGTATTTCCAACTTTTTTATGTCAAAATTAGGCTGCAAATCCATGACATATTTCATTTATTAAAGGTTTGTTATGACTCTGATCTGAATATTGCATGGTTTTGTGGAGAAGTCCGTCATTTGCCACTGATAGATATGACAAGAGGTATTGGTATAGAATATTGTATTCTTTATGATTTGGTTTGACCAAGAGTCCCACGTCGACAAAATATGAGATACTTTTAAGCATTTATATGACAGTGGCTTACAAACGAGCGTCCCTTCGGGACATCCAATAAAATTGGAACGTTACAAAGAAGATTAACATGCCCCTGCTCAAGGATGATGCACACAAATCGAGAAACGGTCCAAATTTTTTTTTTTTTGGCCCCGAATGGAGAGAGTTGAATTACCAAACTGGCCCTTCACTTCTTCCCTTCCCAAACATAGCCCTATTGATTCGTTCGGGAGCGGCTGCACTCATAATCTTTAGGATTCTGAGCAATAATTTTGAAACTGCCGGGCCCTGCTGGTTTGGTTTTTATAAACTGATTCTAATCAATGAGGAGGTGAATGATTTCAGCCTTCCCAAACATGACCCTGTAGCCTCAAGAGCGGCTGTTCCTCTCCTGTAGCTGCAAGATTCTGTGCAGCAATTTTGAAACCAAGGGCACTGGTAGTTTGGTTTTTCTGATAGAATGAATGCTAATCAACAAAACAGGTGTATAATTTCACTCATTTACTGGATTCATTTGATGGTTGATTCTGCACTTCTGTTGGTGAGAAGCTTTAGTTTATTATTATAGGCGTTTCTTGGTTAATGGTCTGATTTATTACGTCCCTAATTTGCATGATGTGATTTGTATGTCTGGACTCCGGCCTGGCCTGGGAGCCGGATTCTGCCATGAGCTGATCAATTGCCAATAGTCCTACATCGGCAAAACATAAGGATAAAATTGGAACAATGCAGAGAAGATTAGCACGGTCCTACACAGCCTAGCTTCAGTAGTAGTAGATGTTTGTTTTTGTTTTTGTTGTTAGCGGACAATAAATTCACTTTTCAGTTTTTGTTGATAGATTTTTGTTTGTTTTTATTTTTTGTAAAAAAAAATTAAAACATAAAATATGTTAGGTAATTAACTTGGGTTTTTAAAATAAATAACATAGCAATTAAAAAACATGTATGATAACTAAAAATTAATGTTACGTATTATAAAGGCAAGACAAACTCAAGAAATTCACTGGCCAAAAAATGAGCGAACGTACAATGAGAATGGAGAGTGACAAACCTGAGTTTTGCTTGGCTTGGAGAACCATCATGGTGCTCATTGAGAATATATTGAAACACATGGCGGCCGTTATGTTTTTTCCTTTTTTTTTCTCAATGCGCCCAAAGATTTCCTTCAAGATTGTAGGGATTCCTGTTTTGTACATGCCAGCGCATTAGGCAGGTGGTTGGATGAGACTTTTTAAACAATTTATGACTTAATTTTATAAATTTTTTTAAACTGCTTGGGTTCTTGCTTAAAAAAAAAATCACTTTTGGGTTCTGTTTCGTAAAGCTTATTTCAAACTTTTTTTATTTGGCTTTTTTGGCAGCTAAAAAAGTAAAAATTTTTTTTTGTTTTTTTGTGCATTTATATAATAAAGATAAGCATAAAAAGTAAAAAGTAAAAACCAAAAACCAAAAAACCAAAAAAGTTGACTTGTTTGCTTATAAGTTTAAAACTAGTATAAATTTAAGCTTTCAAAAGCCATTTAAAAAAATGACTTTTTAGAACTAGCATAAAATTTTAATCTATAGCTTTTTTTAAGTTGTAATCCAAACATTTCCTAAGTTGTCACGTGTTAAAATTGTATTAGTAATCCAAATTTGTTTCTCCTAGATTCTAAGCACTATTCATGGCATATTTTATTTGTAATAGCTACTCTATAAAAAATAAAAATATGCATACATGGCAAAATGGTATGTTATCATGTACATAGGGCAGTAATAATTTCTACAAGTAGAGGGAAATCCCTATCCTCCTAATGCTATGTTTTATGGGTTTTCAATCTAATGTATAGATTCTGGAGAAAAAAATCCATCGCATTGTTAAAATCTTTAGGGATGATTATACTTTATATCTATGGTCTGAGCTAAAATTTCAAAGTGAACGTATTTTTCCCTGTGGTTTATAATTAACTATAAAATTGATAAACATCAATAAAATTAATTGCAATTGTGTTATATGGGCATTTTGTTATTTCATATCTTAAAAATGAACTATTAGAGAGATAATTTTGCCTGATGTTAGAATAAAGGAGGTTTATTATGACATATTTGACTGATTAAAAGGTTTATTATGGTGTAATTTTTTTTTAACTTTATCCAATTTTCATGTAAATCATGAAAAATAGAGTATGCATCACAGTATTATACAAGTATCTCTTGCAAAAGAAACGTGAAGACAAAAGTAGCAATTTTTCTTTTTCTTTTTCTTTTTTTTTTTGTATAGGCAGAGCTTGTGACTTGTGAGAGTTTAGGTTTGCCTATATATCGACACATATCACATACTTTTTTGCAAAGGCAGAGCCTGTGAGAGTTTAGGCTGCCTGTATGTGGACACATATTATATATTCAAAGCACAAGCATTAAGTTGCTATATTTAAGTGGTTACTTATCACATAACATGCAGTTGATACTTTATGATTGTATACCTGTACTCATATTTCACTTATTAGTATATGTCTTTCATTCCATTATCACACACATCTCTTATGATCATGCCTTGATTCGCAAGGCAAGTCTTTTTCAACGGTCCCTTTTCTATGCATATAAATTTTTTTTTTACAACAACAATTATTCTTTTTATATATATAATAATATTAACTATTGTATTCTGTGCCTTCCTATTTTTTCTTCTTTTTTTTACTATTTTGAAATTAAAAATATTCAACAATCATAATTATCAATCAACAACACAATTGTTACTTTCCTTCTTTTTTTTTTCCGCACATGCTTCTTTCTTTTTTTTTACTTCGTAACTTCTCCTTTTTTTTTTTTTTTTTATAATAATCAAGCATACCAGTTGTTGATTTTTTTTTTCCCTTGGTCTTCCCTTTTCTTCATCTATACATGTAGCGTGCCATTCTTATTTGGGCGGTTTTGGCTGGCTTTGGGTGTGTTTGATTAATTTTTTTAAAATTAATAATTAATAAGTAGTAATCACTAATAGTTAAAACTAAATTAGAGAATTAGTCAACTTATAAAAATCATACAAACAAATATAAATGATTAAACTTATAAAGTATTAATTAATGTAAATTTATAGAAGCAATTGAATATATAAGACATACATTTTTAATTAGTAACTGATAATAATAATGATTCAACTAAGTTAGAGACTCAGTTAAACTTATAAAGATTATATAAAAATATATAAATGATTAAACTATTAAACTCATAAAGTATTGATTAATGTAAATCTATATAAACTATTAATTATATAAAAATATAATATTACTTATAAATTTATAATTTGAACGGGCCTATGGTAGAGCTTTTTGGATAGGCCGGGCTTGGGCTACTAAAGGTAAGGCCCAAGCCAGCCTATAAGAGGTCGGGCTTGGGTCAAAATATATTCAAATCGGGCTCAGGCTGAGCTTGGTAGGTCCATGGGGCTCGGACGAAATCAACATTCCTACCTTTGAAGACATCCCATAAAATTAGAACAATACAGAGAAGATTAGCATGGCCTGCACAAGGATGACACGCACAAATCGAGAAATGGTTCAAATTTTTTTTTTGCCCCTAATGGAGATAGTTGAATTACCATACTGCCCTTTGGCTTCTTGCCTTTCCATACACAACCCTGTAGCTTCAAGTGCTGCTGTTCCTCCTGTACCTGCTAACCTGCTAGATTCTATGCAGCAATTTTGAAACCAAGGGCAGTTTGTTTTTTCTGATAGAATGCCAATCAACAAAGCTGGTGTATGATTTCACTCCTTTACTGTATTTATTTGATGGTTGATTCTGCACTTCTGTTGGTGAGAAGCTGTAGTTTAGGATTATAGGCGTTTCTTGAGTTTATGCCTAAACCCAAGTGGTGTTTAAATTTAATTACCAAATTTAGATAATTTTGAACTTATTTACCAAACTCAAGTAGCTCAAAAAATTATGTATTGAAAACACAACGTCAAGTTTTATCTTCGAAACACAACTTTAAACTTAAAGTTGTGTTTTAAAGGTACAACTTTTATAAAAATTTGGGACAAGTTTTAAATCATAGAAGTGTCCTAAAAATGTAACTTTAGACTTGAAGTCGTATTTTTAAGATACAATTTTATGAGAAGCTTAAATTTGATAAATAAGTTCAAAACTACTAATTTAATAATTAAATTTAAAAATAACCTTAATTGTGTCATAAACTCGCATTTCTTGGTTACTGCAGGCAATCCTTTTCGTGGTCCAGGGGGGCGAAGTCCAAGAAACATTAATAAAATCTGATTCATTACTTCCTCAATTTTTCCTTAATTTGCATTATCTGATTGTGGTTTGCATTTCTGGACTCCATGCGTATGATAGGATCATCAATTGCCTCTGAGTAAGATTCTGCCATGATCTGATCAATTGCCAATAGTCTCAGATCGGCAAAACATGAGGATGTTTAAGCATTTACGTTATATTTGGTGCAAAGAAATAAAATAAAATAAGAATAGTACAAAAAAATAAAATAAAATAAGAATGAAAAAAAATTCTCATTTCTTTGTTTGTTTGCGTAGTGGGAATGAAACAATCATTCCAATTCTATTGTTTAGTGAAATAAATTCTTAATGCTAGAGTGGAATAGAATTTTAGTATATTATATGAAAATTTGATACTATATTGTATATAAAATATTAGAAGTATTAGTGGAGGGTGGGTGGGTGGCGATGACGGTGGCTGTGGTGGTGGTTGTGGGTAGCGGTGGTGACAATTGTAGATAGTGGTAGTAAGTGGCAAGAAAGGCAAAGTGAGGAAGATTGGTTTTAAAATTAAATACAATAAAATATTTTTCAAAATTTTTTAGCTTTTAAAAATTGACTTTGAATTATTAAAATAAAAATAATTAAAAAATATCTAAGAAACATATTTTGTTTTTTTTTTTTCAAAAATTTGACAACAAAAATTTCACAAAGTTTTGTTTTATGTTCTAGTCATTTCTACTCTTGAAAGAAGGAATAATTATTTCAACAAAATATGAGAATGATTATGTTATTTTATTCAATTTCATTCATTTGCACCAAACATAGCCTGAAAGAGCCCGAGGAAGGCCAAGAAAGATATGATTTGAAGCAGATAAGAAACGACATAATAGTTATAGACTTAGGGTCATTTTGGTACAACTCTTTTGCTAAGCTTTTTTTAAGTTTATAAGCAAAAAAATTAGGTTTTTTTAGGCTTTTTGTTTTTCTAGTTTTGCTTTAGCCAAAGATAAGCAAAAAAGTAAAAATACAAAAACAAAAAAAGTTAAAAAAATTTAACTTTTTTTGCTTATAAGCTTAAAAAAAAACTAGGCCAAAAAAATGTATAAAATGAGTCCTTATTAAACTCAGGATATTGCTTTGAATAGAGCCAATTAATCAAAACAGACCCATGTATCAAATCCCCAGTAATTGGGACTAAATCAATTGCTTGATGCGTTCACCGACACAAAGATTGTGATAAAATCACATATACCAGCTGCTAATACTCCAGCATATATTGATATTCGTACAAGACAATCTATTAGTATAACAGCAAATGAATCTAAAATACGCTTGAAGATTGAGAGGCCTATTGTTGCAAAAGACACTACTGTTAAGAAAAGAAAGACACGAGAAAAAAAATGTAAAATCAAGTTGGTACTCCTAAAAAAACCGTAATACCTAAACTTCTTAAAGATGATATTCCTGAAAAAGAATTTCCAAAAGAAGAATATCTTAAAGAGATATCTCTTGTAAATGATATGGTACATGAAAATAATGATATCTTAATAAGTTATATAGATATAGGAGAAAGCTAGAATAAAAATAAGATGGTTGCCGACAACATATTTTTATTTAAAGTAACTTTTGATCTTACCAGAAGTAATGACGAAATTGAACCACAGACAGTCAACGAATGTCACAAAAGAAATTATTGGCCAAAATGAAACGACACTATTAAAGCAGAATTAAACTCATTAGCATAGCATAAAGTATTTGGACATGTAGTCTAAATACCTGAAGATATAAAACCGGTTGGATATAATAAATATTCGTAAGAAAGCGAAATGAGAAAAATAAAATAGTACAATATAAAGCATGACTTGTAGCACAAAGTTTCTGGCAAAGACCTTGTATTAACTATGATAATACTTACTCTCCTGTGAAGGATGTAATTATATTCAGCTTCTTGATTAGCTTATCAATCTTTAAAGGATTGAATATGTATCTAATGGACGTAATGACAACTTACTTATATGGAAAGATTAGAAAACGAAATATATATCAAAATACCATAAGAAATTAAAATGCTTGAAGCATACATCTTAAAACCCAATAGCTTATATTCTATTAAGCTTTATGGATCTTTATACGAGTTAAAATAACCCGGTCACATGTGATACAATCGTCTAAGTGAATATCTCTTAAAAGAAAGACGTGAACGATATTATTTGTCTACGTATTTTTACTAAGAAATCAAAATCCGGATTTGTTGTCATTGCAGTCTATGTTGACGATCTGAATCTTATAGGAACTCCTAAAGAGATTACTAAAAATGTTAATTATTTAAAAAAAAAGACTTTGAAATGAAAGATCTTGGGAGAACAAAGTTTTTTCTCGGATTACAGATTAAGCACTTATCAAATAGCTTGTCTATCAATCGGCATATACTGAAAAGGTTTTAAAACAATTTTACATGGACAAAGCTCATCCATTAAGTTCTCCAATGATTGTCCGATCACAAGATGTACAAAAAGATCTTTTTTATCCTATGAAGATGGTGAAGAACTTCTCGGTCTTGAAGTACGATATTTTAGTGCAATTGGTACTTTTATATATCTTGTAAATTGTACAATACCTGATATAGCATTCTCTGTCAACTTATTGGGTATATATAGTTCTGCACCAACACAAAGGCATTGAAAATGAATTAAGCATATACTGCGTTACTTAAGAGGGACAACTAATATAGGTTTATTCTATTCAAAGGAGTCACAACCTGAATTAATTGACTATACAGACGCTGACTACTTTTTTGATCCACATAAAACTCGGTCTCAAACTAGATATGTGTTTACTTATGGTAACACTGCTATATCATAGCAATCTATGAAACAAACACTAACTGCAACATTTTCAAATCATTCTGAGATAATTGTAATTCATGAAGCAAGCTGAGAGTGCATCTGATCGAGATCTATGATTCAACATATTTAAAAAAGTTACGAATTATTTACAATTGAAGATACCTTGATTATATTATACAAAGATAATGCCGCATATATTGCACAGATTAAAGGAGGTTGCATTAAAGGTAACAAAAGAAAATATATTTCTTCAAAATTCTTTTATACACATGAGCTGCAAAAAAACGATGATATTAATGTTTAGCAAATACGTTCAAATGAAAATTTGGTAAACTTATTTACTAAAGTAGTACCAACTGCAACAGTTGAGAAACTTGTGAATGGCATTGGTAGACATCATCTCAGAAATATTTCATGAAGCAAATAAAGTTCTTATTGTACACGAAAAGTTAAGTACTGTATTATTTTTCCTTTGCTAAGATTTTTCCCATTGAATTTTTTTAGTAAGGTTTTAATGAGGCAGTTTTTAACGTATCTAAAAATACATATATTGTACTATTTTGTGGTCATCTAAAGGAGAGTATTATGCAACGGATGACCTTTAAAAGGTCTCAAAGTGTGGCCATGTTACCACCTTGCTCAAGTCTTGAGGATCACGTATCCAATTGCCGCCTCAACTTCGAATCGCCGACTTCAAACTAGTATAAATATAGGAGTTCGGAGATAGTTCAAGGTACAACAAAAATAGAGAAATAGTAGAGAAAAAGAAGAAGAGATAAGAGAATAAAAGTGAGTATAGGTAAATCCTCAAAGATCAATTTGTATTTTGTTTGGTTCTGTAATATCAATAAAGTCGTGGGTGATTCAGAAGATCTATCCCTAAAAAGTTTTAGAAGAACTGATTTAATAGTTTCGGAAGAACTAGTTTATTATATCTTGTGTTTGTACATGTTCTATTTACTTTATATTTCTCTACGTTATAGTAGATTGCTTATATTCATTATCCGACCACTCTTTTTTATTGTTCACATGAATTTCATAAATTTTATTTATTTTATAAATAATAATTAATTAAACTAGTACTAGTTAGTAGAGAAGGATCCAATTTGAAATCTAGAGGTTAATATGAAAACTTTATACGACCCATGTGGTTTACTTATTTTGGCATTGTGCAATACCACTAGAGTTTTTTTCTGGCTTCCTTCCGGTGGTGTGCCGCTTTGTAGGTGGTGTACTCGCCGCACACATCATACTCCTTGATTCATGTTTCAAGACAAGTCGAATAAGAAGCCCACAAACTAGTGCTGAGAGCGCGAAGATGTTGAAGCACGCCAAAAACTGAACTGCTGATAGGCGAAGGCATCTCCACAAACTTAACGACTACTCAGGCTTTGGCTTCCATCCCAATCTGCACCGAACGGACAAAAATGGGTTGGCATCCGAGAAAGTGCTTAAAAATCTTGTGACTGGAACATATTATGTATTCCTAAGGATTGTAGGACCTTTGCCAGCCGCATTTGGCTGTAGGATAATAATTACAATTCTCGCCAAAAAGGCACTACAAAATCAGAGTCATCTGTAAGAATCAATCTTATGTTAGGTTGTTCTTCCTTTCCAATTCATCCCTTTTTTGGGTTGAGAGTTGAGGAGTTGGGCGATCATGGCTTTTTGCTTCCTGATCAGCAGTGTAGTTCGAAGTAGTGCCCTGGATCTTCATCATCATTATTTGGAAACCAGCAACAAGATCATGGAGTTGGTGGGCCCAATCAACTACAATTCCACCAATAACCATCGGCGACTCCTATGTAGTGCCGTTGTGCTTCCTCACCCACCTCCGAGAACTCAAACCCTAGTAGTGAAGGGAAAAGGGAGGGAAAAAGGATGAAATTTTTTAAATTACTCTCTCTTGTATTTCATTTCATTTTCTTTACAACAGCAAATAGAGAAGGGAAAATATATTTTCTTCATTTTCTCTTTTCCTTCCCTTCCTTCCCCCAAGTTCCAAACAGGCTATTAGTTTAGGATTTAGGCATTTCCTGGTTCATGCCATCTTTTGCATTATTTTATTTTGTTTTTGCTTCTGTTTTAATTTTTCATTTTTGATTTTAGTTTTTACTATAGGTGTGTAAGCATCTCATTTTTGACTGTTAGGCGGTCTACAGTCCGTCCAAACTTGTATTCAAGACAATGTAGACATATTTTGAGTCAAATCAACTTTCCAAGTCTAATCCTGTCTATTCATCGCTTCGCGGGTCCACCAGGCCCAAATAGAAGCAAAATGACCAAAATGCTCTTGTGGGCGTTGTTCAGTCCAATCCTGTAGGCACATTTTTTTTTAAGACGGTAAGTCCCTTTTCCATATACCCATAGGCGCGTCTTTCCAAAGACGGTAAGTCTCTTTTTCAATTCCAATAGGCACGTCTTTTCGAAGACGGTAGGTCCCCTTTTTCAATCCCTCTCTCGAGAAAGCTGATTCCTCGAGACGGTAAGTCTATCCAATCTGGCACGTTTTCTGAAAAAAGTTTATTCGGAACAGTAAGTCCCTTTAAACCTGTCGACCAGGACGAGACCCTAAGTCCCTGAGATGGTAAAACGGTCCACCTTTGGCGCCTACTAGCCCACCAATGTAGAAATGTCTGTTTCGGCACGCTTTTCGAGAAAGTTGACTTCTCAGGCGCTAAGTCCCTTTAGAAGCTTCCAGAGATCAGGCAATCTCGGGAATGATCGCGAATCGTCAGAGTAGCGGAAGTACTCATAAACATCGCAACCATCAGAGTAGCAGAAATACTCACAAGCAGGTCGATATAGGGAATTGCCAACAAACTTATGTATCATGAGACCACCGTCAGAGTGGCGGAAACACTCAAAACCCAGGTCAACATTGGTGCCTGCTAGCCCACTTCGGTGAAAAATGACCAAACTATCCCTGGAGCCATTTTTGGCACGTTTCTCGAGATAATACCTAAGTTTTCGAAACAGTAAGTCCACCCTTCCAAGATCGTCTTAGAAATGATTCGGCATGATTAGGTGCCTTCTAGTCAGTTTCGGGCCAATTCCGAGGTTTTTCAGTCAAGATGACCATTTTGCCCCTAGGCATCCGAACGCCTCGGGGACCACACTAGCTCTGGGTATCAAATCGGTAATCTCCCGAGAATAATTTTTATAATTTTCCCAACCTTTTTTTATCTTTCCGGATCATTCTGAGTCAGTTCCGGTAAAACTAGTGTAAAATGACCGTTTTACCCCTGGTGGGTCGATCGCCTTTTTCTAACCACACCGACTCTAGATATCAAACCGGTAGCTTTTGGGAACATTCTAAATAATGTTTCTAAATCTTGAGTCTTCTTCCGGGACATTCTGAGTCCGTCCCGATAGCTTTCCGATCCAGTTGACTGTTTTGCCCCTAATGGCTTGGTCAACCCTTCCGACAAATCTTGCCATCTTTTTTCAAGTCTACTACCTCTGGGACACTGTTTTAAGTGTTCCTATCCATTTCTGACCTTTCAGGCCATTCCCGGTCCCTTGAAACCTTCCCGGACCTTTCGAAGTCACTCCTAGTGAAGCCAAGCTAAAAATTACATGGTAGTCACTAGTATAGGCGCCCGAATCTTCTCAAGATACGTTGCTTGTCAACCTTAAAACTTTTCTAAGTGGCTGGCACCACTACTAGTGGAGCCAAGTCAATATTTGTCCTGGCGCCACTCTTAGTGGCGCTAGAAGCATTTTTGGCCTAGTGCCACTGCAACAGGCGCCATGTCATTCCCTTGTCTATAAATACAGAGCATCCTCCGGCGTGAAAGGGGTTCGCAAACTCAGTCTAAAAACTCTAATCTTCGATATACAGAGCTCGTAGTCTCCCAAAACTCTAGTCTTTTTTAGGTTTTTCAAACCCTAGCCTTCATACACAAACCCTAGCCTCCTATACATTCATACACTCTTATATACTCATACACTAGCCTCAAACCCTCCATTGAAGACTTGGATTGCTGCAACTACGAAGCTTTGAAGATTGAAGACAAACTCTTGAAGATTGAAGCGAAGACCGAAGCAAAGTAAGAAAAGCAAAGCAAAATAAACAAGACACAAGGTAGGCTTTCTCTTTAAGTTTACGCATCTTCCCCCTCTCTTCTCTCTCCTAACCCACTTGGGTTTTCTTCTATTTTAATCCCCCATCTTCTTTCCCCTCTTCTTGCATGCTTGAAACAAGAGAATTCCCGGTCCATGTGTAGAATTAGGCTATTGGCGAGTCACCGTGTCAGGGGCTTTCTTTTAGTCTAACCAGAAAGACCACGTGGGTTCGACCCCCTTGATTATGTGGTGAAGCCTTTAACTTTGTATGTTCACAACCCTCTTCGCATTGTGCATATCATAATCTTACATTTCTTCCAAAATTCGTTTTCAAAAGCTTGCATCAAAATCTTCTTTTTCAAAACTTGTTTTCAAAATCACAATCCTAGGGTGATTCTAGCCTTTTCATGGCTAGGGTTGCTTTAGAAAAGTGTTACATTTAAAGTGACCAATATGGTCCATATTTTCAAAACATTGTTATTTTCAGAACCGCTATCTTAAAGTGATTCTAACCTTTTTATGGTTAGAATCGTTTTAGGAAAGTGAGATATTTTATATACTTTCCATAAACTCTCTTCTCAAAAATCTCCTCTTAAAAATCTCTTTTCCAACATACTTTCTAAAAACTCTCTCCAATCTCCTTTCCAAAGTTGTTTTCAAAAACTCTTTCCAAAAATCTATTTTTCAAAAACTCTTTTTCAAACTCCTTTCCAAAAACACTCTCCTTGAAATTCACTTTCTAAAAGCGCTCCCTAGTTCCTTCTTCTTAGAAAAACTCTTTCCAAGAACTCTTTCCAAAAACACCTTTTGCGAATTCACTTTCTAAAAACACTCCCTAAACGCTTTCCTAAAAATTTGCTTTCCAAAAACTCCTCTCTAGGATTTCTTTCCAAAAATCTCTCTTTCCAAAAACTCACTTTCTAAAAACTCTTTCCTTAGAGCCTAAGTTAAATCCTAGAACTCATGATTAGGAAACCCTAATTTTCCTTCCCAAAAACATGATTTCCAATCCCTTATTTTTACCTCAAAACCTAGGTTTTCAAAACCTCTTGCTTTCTACATCAAAATTATATATATTTCCAAAACCCTTTTTTACATCAAAACTATAGCCTTCCCAAAACTAGAATTTTCAAAACTCCATCTTTCCAAATTCATGCCAAATCCAATATTCCCTTTAGGAAACCAAACCCAATCTTCCCTTTTAGGAAACTAGATCCTATCCTCCGTTTTTGAAAACAAAATCAAAACATCCCTTTTTAGAAACAAAATCCAATCCCTTGTTTTAGAAAATAGGAATCTCAATATTTCTTAGTCTAAACCTTTCCTAATTCACTCTTTCCTAATCTCATATCTTCCTAAACTATAAGTTTTCCAATACTTCAAATCTTTCCAAATCTAAAGCTTTCTAAACTTAAAACTTTCTTACTTTCAAAACTTCCCTATTTCAAAACATTCCAAATTCAAAACTTTCCAATTTCAAAACTTTCTTAAAACGGAAACTTTCCTAATTCAAAATATTTCCTAAATTGAATCTTTCCTAAACCAAAACTTTCCTAAAATGAAACTTTCTTAATTCGAACCTTTCCTAATTTCAACTTTCCTAACCTTTCAAGTCTAACATTTGAGTCAAACCTTTCTAAATCCCAAGTCCTTCCTAAAATCTTTATTTCCTAAGTCTATGTTTTCTAAAACCAAGCTTTCCAAATCAAATCTTATACTCAAAATCTTTTTCTTCCATATCAAATCTTCTATTTTCTATCAGACTCTTGTCCGAACTATGACTGACCTGATTCCTCAAAAAGGAAACGTAGGCAACCCTCATGGGAGTGGTTACAACCTTTTTCAAATCTCAAATTTCACAACCTTTTTCAAACTTCTATTTCCACAACTTCTTTCAAATCTCCAATTCCATAATCTACTTCCAACTACCAATTCTAAATATCTATTTTCAATCCTCAATTTCAATTTCTAAACTTTCTTTCCAATTTCAAACTTTAATTCTTCTTTTCCAATTCTCTTTTTCTTGCACTTACATCTCATGCATTATTCTTTTCAAAATTGTTTTCTAAAGCAGATAGGATTGGACATTTGTTAGTTGAAGACTATCATAGGTAAATTTAAGGTAAATAGACATGTAGGTATCGTAAGGGCGGGGTAGGGTGATGGCTTAGTGCGTCTTCCCTACATGTAACCAACCTCCGAACCTAGATCACTGTTTCGAAAGACCAAAATAGAGTTTATTTTCAAAAAGGGCTTAATTATTTTCTAAAGGTTGCCAAACAACCTGTTTTCCTAAAAACCCTCTCTTGAGGAAGTATTTTCAAAATCGTTTTCAAAAACCCTAAGTGTAGTCTTCGGATTGCGCTTAGTTTTTAGGTGACCTAACTCACCTTAATCAAGTTAGGTGGCAACTCCAAATGTTTTCCAAAAGCCCTTTATTCAAATCAATTTTCAATTCAAATCTAGTCACACTAATTCTTCTAGGAGGATGAGTTCTAACGAGAGAGTACAATGTTTTTTTCACTTGTGTGTGTATTTCTCAAATGCGAAAAATCTGGGCGTGACAAGGTGTTACTATTAAGTCTTTTAAACAAGGAGAAATTATCCTTCTAGTTCATAACCCACATCAACTTCGTTATATGGTGTGCCCGACTTGCTAAAAATGAACATTTTATGTTTCTTTTTTTTGTTTTTTTTCCTTTCGGTGTCAACTTAGTAACATGAGTAACAAATCTAAATATGGGGTTACCAAAGCTATTAATTTGAGTATCTCCACACCACAAATGGGTTGAAAACAAACTATAACATGTTAAGCACGTGGCACTTGATAACTGGTCGAGCACACTATATTATTATGTTATCGCACCCTGATTTTTTGCACCATCGAGATAATAGGTGGAAAACACACATTACTCTCTCATTAGAACTCATTCTCTTAGAAGGATGAATGCGACTAGGTTTAAATTGAAAATTGATTTGAATAACGACTTTTAAAAAAGATTTGGAGTCACCACCTAACTTTGTTAAAGTGAGTTAAGCCACCTAAAACTAAGTGTTATCTGAAAATTAAACTTAAGTTTTTTGAACAGGTTTTGGAAAACTTCCTTAAGAGAGGTTTTTTTTTTAAGAAAACAAGTGGCAACCTTTAGAAAGATTTAAGCCCTTTTTGAAAATAATTCCATTTTTGTCTTTTAAAAACTGTGATTCTAGGTTCGGAGGTTGGTTACGTATAGGGAAGATGCACTAGGCTATCACCCTATCCCTCTCTTGCGATACTTACATGTCTTTTCACCTTAAATTCACTCATTAGAATATTCGATTATCCAATGTCCAATTATATCTACTTTGAGAATTTTGAAAAGAGGTTTGAGCCATCACTTTAGGGATGATAAGATGCATGATATGCAAATGCATGAAAAGAATTTGAACAGAGATTGATCTGGAAAAAGAGAATTAGAATTTTGAAAAAGATTGTGACCGCACCCATGAGGGTTGCCTATGTATCAATTTGCTGGGAATCAGGTCAATCATAATTCGGACTCGGGGTCCGATTGAAAATAGACACTTTGGGGTCTTATTTGATTTGAAAAGACACTTTGAGACCTTTAAAAAGCTTAACTTGAAAAGGCTCTTGTTTGAACTTTGATTTGGAATTGACCTTGATTTGAAATCGAGCTTTGAAGTAGAGCTTGAACTTATTTTGAAAGTTTGAATTGAACTTTAAAATCATTTTGACTTGAATTGGGGTCTGAAAACTATCTTGGTTTAGAAAAGAGTTAAAATTTCCTAACTTAGGGTTAGGGGTTGAACTAGGGTTTTGGCCCCCTAGGACTTAGGTAACTCAGGGTTTAAACATACATTTGAAAAGTTTGATTTTGCAAAAGCCTAATTTTAGAAGGTTTCAAATTAAAAAAGTATCAAATTAGGAAAGTTTTAAATTAGGAAAGTTCTACTTTAAGAAAGTTTCTATTTTAAGAAAGATTTAATTTTGGAGAGATTTGAATTAAGAAAGATTTAAAATTAGTAAGGGTTTGAAATTAGGAAATATTTAGAATTAAAAAAGATTTGAAAGTTTAAAATTAAGAAATATTTTGATCTTTATTTTTTAAAATAGAAGATTGGATTTTATTTTAAAAAATAGATGATTTGATTTGTTTTTTATTTGAAAAAGATTTGATTTGACTTGAAATTCGAAAGCTTTAGTTTTAGAAAATCTATTATTTTATGTGACTTTTGAATTAGAAAATCCATAATTTCATGTAGAAAAAGAATTTTGAAAATTTAGGATTTGATGCAAATAAAAAGCTATGATTTTATGTGAGAAAACTAGAGTTTCATAAACATGGACTATAGGATTTTGACTTGGATTTAAAGACAAAGAGTTTTTGAAAAGTAAATCTTTAAGAAATACTTTTAGGAGGTGGATTTGCAAAACTTATTTTAGAAAGATTTGAATATAGACTTTTGAAAATATTTTGAATATCTCTATCACGCCTACTCCTAATCAGGTGTTATTAGCACTATTTTAGGCGAACGTAATCGTATAGGTCACCAACCTGTAAGTGAAACCTCAATATTAATCTCAAAGATAGAGATCAAATAGGAATTATTAATATCATCACATAGAAATATATAACCTCATCAATCATTAAATTCCATTATACAATCTTCTGAAATATAATTTATACTAATACAAGAGTAAAGTTAAACAAGACTCCAAGAGTTATCAATTCATAACAACCAAGATACAAATTGGCGACATCACAATAAAAGCTTCTCGAAGTTCTCTGATTAGACTACATAAATGTAGACTATCACCACTAAACGACCTTTGATAGTCGTAAAGTAGAGTGAATTATGCTCTCTTTGTTATTTACTGTATTTAACCTCGTACTCAATCTTATTTTAGGTTTTTGAAGCTAAGGAAGTCGATTTGGAGTCAAAGAAATGATCTGGTCTGCGAACATGGCTCGTCGAGGAACGTTACTGGGGCCCTGTCTCGAGAAACGTGTAAGTTTCTACTTGTAGATTGGAATGGGATGAATGATATGTCGTTGAAAAGCTCTTTTCAAGTTATACATGTTTGTATCTAATGAGCGATGGCAAATTCTGACTCCAAGAGGCTTAAACAAGTTGATTCAAAAAATTGCGAAAAAGGTCTCTCGCGTTTGAACGCCCATGTGACGCCTATGTAGCCATTCGAACGGCAAGAAGAAAAAAAAGACCAAAAAAATGGTTTGGCGTTCGAATGCCCAAGGCCTGCATTCGAACGGCCCCAGGGCTTGTAATCCAATAATTGGCCTGGCATTCAAACGCTGAAGAACACATCAAAGGCGTTCGAATGCCCATTTTAGCATTTGAACGCCAAGGCAAAAATCTGACAATTTTTAGGTTTGGACTTTGATCCCTATAAATACTAAGCCATTATGTTCAAGCAAGGAGGGTAGGGAGGCGGCTATTTTAGTGGGTTTTCATAGTTTTTATACTAGAATAGCTTATTCTTGTAAGTTTGTTGCTTATTTGTAATTGTAATCACTTAAATAGAAGTTTCAACACAAGTTCTTTAAATTCCTTGCATTATATTTGAGATTTCTCTTGTTCTTTCGCATTAAATCGTTATTATTGGTGTTTATTCCATTATTTCAAAGATTTTCCTAGATGGAGATGAGTAGCTAAACCTTCTTATCTCGGGATTGATTGTGAAGACCGATTAGAGGTCTTGGATGAACAAAGAAAGTGAGATTTTGAGTTTTAAAGCTAAATATTTCATTTTTATCATTCTTTGTCTTCTTCGTTCTAGAAATCATTGAAAACTTGGATGATTGATTATATTCAATAGCGTTTATGCATGAGTTTATATTCTGTATATGCGTTGCACGAATCGATGGTATTCGTCCTTGAATCCAAAAAACCCGATTTATTCTAGAAGATGAATTTCTAAAAAGCAATTGGTTTTTATCACTGAAATTGCCGAATCCGAGACTCACAACGTAGTTGAAGGATTTAAGTTATAAAAGCATCTCCTTTGGAATTCCAAGAGACATAATTGGTTAGATCAATTAATTCTGAGACTTATTCTCATTACTTTAAAATCAAACATTGTTTGAGTTGTTTAGCATTTTCTTGTTAGCTAGTTTAGATAATCAAACCATTTCCAAAACAATCATAATTTTATTTTCTTTTTAGAAGCATTTTGTTCAGATTTTCGTGAGAGATTAAGAGGCTTGTTTTAGTTCTTTCAGTCTTATGCACATAGCTCCTTGCAGGATGATCTCGTACTCTTAGTTATACTACTCCGCCATCCTACACGTGGGATCATTTCAAGCACACGTTTGGTGCCAGTTCACTCTCCAACTCAACCTCGACCTTTACAGTGGACTGGATATCTCCTAACATCCTGCAAAACAGTTTGTGTGGGTGTGAGCTATATATCTACGTACTCATAGAGATAATCAAACTCGTAATGACTGAATGATAGATAAGTAATGAATAATCTGCCAATTAATAGATAAATCACCACCAATTATAAGAAATGCCTCTTGTGTTGCAATGCATGACGCACCACAAATGAGCGCCATTTATGATAACATTGGCCCAATATATCGATGACTTGTTATCAAAGGATGTCTTTCTTTCAACACCCTTTAGATTAGCCCCACATCGGCCAAACCTTAGGTTAGTCCCCACTCTGCTAAATCTCCTCTATACAACGCAGTTGCGCACACAATATATGAATTGTATGCAAATATCACCTCATAAACCAGCAATCACCTTCAATATAGATAATAAAACATTCAACTCAATATGAATATGAATATCTTATACCCCACCTGCTGCCGCTTTATAACGATATTCGAGTCACCTTTTTGGTTGTGCTGAAGTGCTTTACTCCGCTTTCGAACTTAACACACACCACCATATCAAACTTGATGAAATAAATGTTATAATGCATAACAAATGCATGAATTGTGACATGTTAAACCCTTCTCGTTGTAATGCAAAGTACAAATGTACACTAATGCAAATATTTTGACCGTCAAGATAGTCAGAAGGAAGTTGCCGACCTTTATGATACATGTTGACTTTGATGGAAAATGCCTTCCAGAAAAGGCAAACTGCCAACTTTAGTCTAGTAGCTAGACGTTAGAACAACACCAGGGGTCGTCCTGCTAACTAGATCCCTCTTGTGGCTCGAAAATATAATCTACCGACTTGACTTCAAATTTTACCATGCCACCCCAACACAACCACAAATCCTTCGAAGACCCAAAATGACATTTTAAGGCCATAACAAAACTCCACACATTAAAACCATAAACATGTAAAATTCAAAGCTTCCACTTAGAAGCTTGAAATACTTCTTTACATCTCACCTCCAATTCACCACCATGGCATGAAATGACATATACACATGCAAAAACTACAAAATACAATAAAACAAGCATGCACATGGGATTCTTACCTCAAGAAATGATCACACAAGCTTTCTTTTATACTTTCTTCTTTTCTCTCTTTCCCTTTTCTTTTCTCTCACTTTTGTTCTCACTAAACACTTTTCCTCTACACCAGCTCTTTTTATTCTCCCCTCATTGACTTGAAAGCTAAAATAGATACAACTTGTACTTAATGCGCCACATGTCACACATATACCGTTAGTAGTAACAAACACACTTTATTCACACACCTAGGTGTTAAGCATACACATGCACACCTAACACTTCACTAATCCACATGATACATAATTAATCATGCTTATGATAAGTAATCATGATAATTAATCCAGATCAAGATCAGCCAATTACGAATGGTAAGCTGCCAATCTTCTAAAGAAGAGACTCCGAATGAATCCATTAAGAATGATGGTGCCGACCTAAGATTAGTAAAGCCCAACATCTGCTAAGGCATAACTGACTTACATAAAATACTCACAAAAATGATAATCCCCCCCCCCCCCCCCCCCCTCCCACGGCATGTTCTCACTCCATCATGCTAATTAAACTTTTCAATTAGTATAATCACACACTAACAATTAAACTAAACATGATGCTAAACAATGTCAACTCTTACAATCTCACTTTTCTAAGACGGTTCTAATCATGAAAAGACTAAAACCATTCTAGGGTTGTGATTTTGACAACAATTAGGGTTTGAAACCCTATTATGGATTTTGATGATCTCTTTGGATGTAACACTTTTCTAAAATAACCCTAACTATGGAATGGTTGGAATCACCTTAGAGTTATGATTTCTTGAAAAACATTAAGACTTAAACTCAAATTTGGACCTTGATGGTCATATTGAATATAACACTTTCCTAAAGCAACCCTAACCATAGAACGGTTAGAATCATCTTAGAGTTGGGGTTTTGAAAATAACTTTGAAAGAAAAAGGGTTTTGAATGCAAGTTTTGAATGCAAGTTTTGAAAGCAAGCTTTAATGCAAGTTTAAAAACACCTTTTGAATGCATGATTATGATAGTAACAATGCAATAGGGATGTGAACATACAATGTTAAGCTTTACCACATACCAAGGGGGCCGAACCCACATCGTCTTAGGTGGAACTCAAATAAAATTCTCAACACGGTGATTCTCTCCAAGGCCATCCTAAGCATGAACCGGGAGGTCCATTATTTCAAGCATGCAAGAAAAAGGAGGTAGAAGATGGGGATTGAAATAGAGAATAACCCAAGTAGACTAGGAGGTAGAAGAGAGATGGGGATTACATAAAAGTAAATAGAACCCTACCTTGTCTTCTTGTTAGATTGTATGCTTCAATGGAGGACTTGCTTGAACTTTGAGTTGATCTTCAAGAGCTTCCAAGGGGTGGACTTGACCTTCAATAGATGCTTGGAGGCATGGATTTGAGTGTATAGATTGTATGGAGGCTAGGGTTTGAGGGAACTTGAGAGAATTAGAGTTTTGAGAAAATTCGAGCTTTGTTTTCAAAGAGGTAGAGTTTTTTGAGTGATTTTGCAGATCCAAAATACGCAGGGGGTGTCCTATATTTATAGGCTAGCAAAAATCCTCTTGGCGCCTGTTGTAGTGGTGCCAAGGCAAAATTTGGCTTGGCGACACTACTAGTGGCACCATTCATTTAGGAAACTAGTTAGGGCGGCAAAAAATAGATATTTGACTATTGGGATGTAATGTATAAGATTTGAGCGCCTATCTTAGTGACTACCATGCATTTTTTGGCATGGCTTCACTATGAGTGACTCTGAAAAGTTTGGGAATGATCCAAAAGTTTTTGAGCAACCAGACTTGATTGAGAATAGATAGGAACTCCTAAAAGAGTATCCTGGAGGTAGCTGGCTTGAGAACTAGAGCCGGAATAGTTAAAAAGGGTGACCGGTCCATCAGAGGCAAAATAGTCATTTAAACCAGGAAAACACCAAGGTCGACTTGGAGTGACCCGTGAGAAAGCCTAAAGGTTGAAAACACTATTAAGAGTATTCTGAGAGATTTTTGGTTTGATACCCAAAGCCGGTGTGGTTAGAAAAGGTGACCAGCCTACTAAGGGCAAAACAGTCATTTTACACCAAGTTTATCGAAATGGACTCAGAATGGTCCAGAAAGATACCTGAAGGTTAGAAATACTATTAGAAGTATTCTCGAAAGGTAACCGGCTTGGTAACCAGAGCTGGTATGTTTTTTAGAGGTGATTGGACACTTAGGGACAAAATGGTCATTTTAACCGAATATTGTTGGAATCGATCCAGAAGTGACTAGAAGGCACTAGAACATGCTATATTATCCTTTGGACAATCTTAGAAGGATGGACTTACTGCTTTGAGATTTTAAGTACTTTCTTGAGAAGCGTGTCGATGGGGTCGAAGAGGCAGTTTGATCATTTTTCACTGGAATAGGCTAGTAGGCACTGTGTTGACCCAAATTTTGAGTGTTTCCATCACTCTAACGGTACATGGAGAGTTGGTTTCCAAAGGTATCCTGTGCTCCGGTACACGTGCCACGATCAAAAGGCGTCTTCGGTCCTGTGACATAGGGGGTTTGTTGGCATTCCTAATCTCGATCTGTGTGCGAGTGTTTTCGTCATTTTGACGGTGTGTGTTCATTCTAGAAACTGCCTAATCTCAGGAAGTTGCTGGGTGGTCTTATCGTTTCGGGTCCTTAGGTACTTTTTCAATCTGTAAGCACTCCATTTTTGCCCACTCAGCAATCTTCGGCCTTATCAAACTCCCTTTCAAAACTCCATAAGCACATTCAAGCCCAAATCAACTTTCAAATGCCTATCCAATCAGTCAACTTCTTCTCGGGCTCGTTGGGCCCAATAAAGGCCTAATAACCAAACGTGCCCCTTGGGTCTCTAGGCACGTCTTGAGAAAGTTCAAAATCCCTCAAGATGGTAAGTCTGCCTTTCCAAAATGTTACTAAACTGTTAGGTGTACTTCATGTTGAGTCAAGGTTGATCCTTAGTGACTCAAGATTAATTCCCATGTTGATTTTGATGATAACTAAACCTTGTGTTATGTTACTAATAAATCTACTTAGTGTGCAGATTAACAAGTTCATAACTTAGACTTAAAGTTAAATCTTAAGTCTAATACATATCAAGGAGAATGCACAACAAGTTCAAGAAGCAAGTAATGAATTCAAAGAGCTATGCAATGAACCAAACTGAGAAATGATGCCTATCTCTACTTCAAGAAAATATCTTACATTCGGTGAAGATTGATTTGCAAGATAGGCTGAAGACTTCATCAGTTGAGGAAATGGAATAATCAGTTAAAGATGAAGAATGGAGATATTGTAAATACCTAAAGAAGATTTCATCAGAATACACAAAGATCAGTTGAAGAAGTGCAATGCTCAGTTGAAGAAGAATTGGTTGTTGAAGAATTTGGAAAATGCTCAAAGAGATGATTTCATCTGGTATGCTAAAGACCAATTCATGACAACGAGACTGAAGTTGCTGAGAAGATGACTCACAATGAATATCTAATCTCTACATGGAATCCAAAATGAAGAATTGCTATCAAAGAGAGGAAATCAGAAATGAAGCATTGTGAAGCTCTACAGGAAGATTAGCACTCAAGAAGATGTTCTACAATGATTGAAGAAGCTTTGTAAATGAAGAAGTAAAGTTCAGCTTTAATCAAATAAAGCTTTGAGATTCAAAAAGAAGATCAACATCCAATGATTGATTCAATCCAAATTTATATAGAAGTTAACTCTGATGAGTTAAGAAGATTTGATTGATCATCATACCCCAAAGACATACTCCTTGAAGATCTTATACCAGTGCTTTGATAAGCTTGATCAATAGAAATCTGAAGGCTGAATTCTGGGCAATCAGGGGACTCATGAAAATAAGGAGTCGCCTCCTGATCACAAACGCTAAAATGCCTGAAGATATATTGAACAAAGAGGGGACTCATGGAATTGAGGTGTCACTTCTTGCACACAGAAGCAAATTGTCTGTAAAGACCAAATAGAAAATGAGTGGACACATTACAATGAAGTGTCGCCTCATGAACACAGACGCCAAGGCTAAAAGTTTAAACGATCAATGAGCGGACACATTGTAATGAAGTGTCGCCTCATGAACACAGACGCCAAGGCTGAAAGTTTAAACAATCAATGAGCGGACACATTGCAATGAAGTGTTGCCTCCTGGTAGCAGAAACAAAAGGCTGGAAGTTTAAATGATCAATGAGTGGACACCTGAAGCAGAAGTGTCGCCTCATGACAGCAGAAGCCTAGTATGAAGAAGACAGATGAATAAGGAGTCGCCTCATCAACTTGAAGAGGGGACTTATGAACTCAGTGAACTATATCTGGAAAATTCAGAAGTAAGAAGTGTCGACACCACAAAAATGGAGCCGACTCCCTCTACTGCAACGGCTACTTTTCTTAAGGCTATAACAGACTGGACGTGTATTTATGATACCCAACCACCTCCAACGGATGAAATCAATACAAGGGTATATATACTAGCCTCCAACTGCATTTATACATAAGAATCACGAGGAAGAAACAAGAAGAGACGAAAATCTACTGAATCACTGACATTCCTGAAACATTTTTCCTGTTTTATTCCTTTGAGCTTTGATTGTAAATCTACTCTAGTTAGAGAGTTTGTTTGTGAGTTGTATACTCCTATACACTTGTAACTGAGAGTTTGAGAGTTCTCTTGTGTGAAGCAAAACTCTTGTAAAGTTTAAGTGGAGCTTGGACAAAACCATTTGGGAATTGAAGAACTCAGTGAGCAGTTCTTGTAGAGTGAGCTGAGCACTTCGTCAATCAGCAGCCCATCTTGTAATAGGTGATTACATAGTGGAAGAAGGCTTCAAGGAGGTCTTGGGGTGAGGACGTAGACCACGGTTTGTGGTTGAACCTCGGTAAATCTGTGTCTCTCCTTCATTGCTCTGTTTTCTTTGTTTTCATTGATAACTTTGCTTTGCACATAGATTAGCTATTGCTATATTGTTTAGATTAATTTTAATTAATTTTAACTTGCATTAATTCCTGAAAAATCCAATTCACCCCCCTTCTTGGGTTGCCTATTGGACTAACACTTCACACACCATCTGGTCCAATTTCGGTCCCATTCCGACTAACTCTGGTCAAAATGACCGTTTTGCTCCTGAACGCCCCAGCACCACACAAATCCCACTGAGTAGTGAAAGACTCTCCCAGGATCATCCCTGAATGACCCGACACCCTTAATATGACACTCCGATCCATTCCTAACCATTTCCAACCAAACCCAGTCAAAATGACCATCTTGCCCTTAACAACCCGAATGCGCTTCGAAAACAACACCAGTCCTAGAATTTTAAACTGCGGGTCTTGTCACACACCCTCGTTTAACCTAAAGAGGACCTTACAACACTAAACACCACCGGCTCAATAAAAGTCTCCTGAAGCGTCTCGCAGACACTCCGCCAGAATTGCTTTTCCTTTTGATTCCTTAGTTATAACGCACCATCAAATGACTTGAGAAATGCGTAAACCAAGGAATTCTTAGAAGCTCGTTCACAGATCTTTCTATCGATATGGCTCGATCGGATAGATCGCTTCCTAAGGCTCCTCATCGTGTGGCTTGAAAACTACGACATTCGGCAACACTTGGAGCGTCCCACAAACGCTCCGCCAAGGTTGACTTTTTTTCCATTTTCCTAATTAAAATGCACGGGTAAACGACTTGAGAAATGGGTAAATTAGGAAAATTTTGAAAGTATTTTTAGAGTACTTTTTATCGGTACGGTCCTATCGGAAAGGTCGCTTCCCGAAGGCCCCGATTATGCGACACAAAAATAGCTATTTTCGAAACCCCGCAGAGCGTATCACAATCGCTCCACAAAGATGTTATCTCACACTTTTGAATACTATTTGAAATTTTCAAAAACACAAAAGTTCACGAGAAACCCTAAAAGAACATCGCGGGCTCAACCAATTCCCCCGAAACCTTCCCGGTTGGCTCAATTATCAAGGCAAAGTTTAAATGAACACTCCCAATGATGGAGCGTATGCTACATGTGCCCAGATTTTGATTAGATCGATCAAACTTCAATTAATCATGTAGATTTAGCCAGTACAATGGGTGCTACGCAGTATTCTGCTAATGGAATAGTACCGACGCAGTGTCCAAAATTTTGCCTATAAATACAGGCCTCCCTCTTAGCATATTCCAGAATCAAAAATTGATAAGAAGCCCTGCTGAAACTGCTCCAGAACCTTGAATTTCTATATACATCTCACTCCTCCAACACTTAGGCTAGATTCCACCTCCCCCTAACCCATACACTTCACCTACTTAGACTTATATACCATTAAACTCCTCCTTCGTGCCCCCCAAGCCTACTTGAAACCATTCAAGTTCAAGTCAAGGCATCCATAGAGGATTACAAGTGTATTGAAGGCAAAAAGGTGGTATTTCTTTTACATTTTTGTATTCCCCCACTCTTCTTTTCTTCCTCCTAGCCTACTTAGGCTATTCTCTAATTTAATCCCCACCTTCAACCCCCCTTTCTTGCATACTTTAAGTCAAGAGGGTTCTTAGTTCATGCATAGAAGAAAGCTAGTGGGAGCCATTGTGTAAGGAGATCTCTCACTAGCCTACTTTAAAATGGTATGGCCGAGGAGCCCATTGATTATGTGGTGTAGCCTAAAGTCTTGTATGTATTCATGATCCCCTTGCAGTTTGCTATCTTGATCATGTCTTGTGTGCTTGGCTTCATTTTCATGTTTATAACCATGTTCTACAAAGCTTACATTATTTTTATTTCCATGCCACTTTCAAGCGCCATATTCATTTTAAAATGGTTCTAAGAGTTGGTCCCTTGAAGTTTAGGACGAGACCTTAGAAATCATGCCTTAGAAAATCCCCCATTACCTCCTAACTCATACTTTTACATTATTGCATTTCAACTTGCATAATAGTTGTTTTCAAACTCTCTAATTCCTAAGGTTTTTATTCTCTCAAGTTTAGTGATTGAAATGACCCCATGGAACCCTCTCTTGAGTGGTCTCCCTTTCATATTGGCCAAAGAAGCCCTAAATTGTTAGAATGGTTCTCTTCTCTTTTTATTCTTGCACAAAAGTTGTTTTCAAATTCTTTGATTTTTAAAGTTTTCATTCTCTCAAGTTTAGTGGGTGGAATGGCCTCATAGAACCCTCTCTTGAGTGGTCTCCCTTTGCATTGGCCGTAGGAACCCTACCTTGTTGGAATGGTTTCCTCTAAGAATAGTTTTCAAAATCTTCTCAAAAATGGTTTTCAAAAATTTATTCTCTCCATCTTTGCATTTAAAATGGTTTTTCAAAAGTTGTCATCATTATGTTGACTCTTGAAATCCACACTATTATCAAGATAAAGGTTATAATGGCCCTAAGGAAACCTTCTTTGAAATGATTTTTAAGCACTAACCATATAAACCATATTCTTGGTTAGAGTCAAATTTTCATGAAAATGATCTTTAAAAGGGTTGTCAACCAAAGTCCTTTGCATAACATGATTTGTTTTCTAAAATTCTTTTCAAAAATGCATAAAACCACCTTTCAAAACCATCTTTCAATCCAACCTTAGGTTAACTTGACCCTAGTTGTCCAATCCTAGGTTAACTTGACCCTAGTTGTCTAACTCTAGGTTAACTTGACCCTAGTTATCCAATCCTAGGTTAACTTGACCCTAGTTGTCCAATCCTAGGTTAACTTGACCCTAGTTATCCAACCCTAGATTAACTTAACCCATGTTAGTTAACCTTAGGTCACCTTAATCCTTAGACAAACCAAACCCTAGTTGATTAACCTTAGGTCACTCTAACCCTAGGTTAACCTAACCTAAATTAGTAAACCTTAGGTCACCCACAACACTAGGTCAACCCAACCTAGGTTAGTATACTTTAAGGTTCCAACTCATGGACCCTTTTTAATTGATCTTTCTATTTAAAACTATTCTCATAATCCCTTTTTCCAAAAACCTCCGATCCTCTTGAGTTTCAAAAATCAACTCTATAACCTTTTCAAACACTCTTACACTCTATCTTTAAACCATTTTCAAAAAATGTTTTCAAGAACTCACAACCCTAAGGTGTTCCTACCCCTTTTATGGTTAAGGATTTTAAGGGAAGGTGATACATTAAGTATAACCTTCAAAGTTGTCCATGTTAGATTTCAAAAGTCCTAGGTATTTTCAAAAATCTGTCAAAAACCCATTTACTAAAACACTCCAAAATCATATCTCCAAGGTTTTCAAAGCATGACTACAAAACATTTTCAAAACTCTTTGGAGTTGTCGCATAGCATTTCCAAAACTCTCTTGAGTTGTCCCAAGAATGCTTCAAAGCACTTCAAACTCCGTTTCAAGAGTTTCAATGTTCTATTTCAAAATACCCCATTATCCGATTTCAAATTCAAACTCTCAAGTTCTCTCTTTCCAGAGATCTCAAAGCGTCTTCAAACTTTCCAAATGCCATAAAACGCCTATTTTCTATCGGACTCTTGCCCGAACTACGAATGATCTGATTCTCGCCAAATGAGATACGTAAGCAATCTAAAATGGTGCGGTCATAACTTCTATTTCAACTCCAAACCCCTTTCCAAAAATTTCTTTCCATTCAAAGTTTCTACTTCGAACTCCTTCAAAACTCTCACATTTTCAAATTTCTTCCAAAACTTGCATTATGCATCATTTATCCTAAAAGTGATGACAAAATCCCATTTTCAAAATTCTAAAGTGGATATTAAGTAGATAATGGTAACTGGTTATTCTAGTGAGTGAACAAAGGGCGATTAGACATGTAGGTACCGAAAGGGCGGGGTAGTGATGATCTTAAGATATCTTCCCTACACGTAACCAACCTCCTGATTATAGATTTCTGTTTTCGAAAGTCCAAAATGAAGTTATTTTCAAAAAGGGCTTAAATCTTTTCAAATGTTACTAAACAACCTATTTTCTTAAAAACCCTCTCGTGAGGGAATTTTTCAAAGTCTTTTTCAAAAACTCTAAGTCTAATCTTCGGATTAATCGTTAGTTTTAGGTGACCCAACTCACCTTAATCAAGTTAGGTGGCGACTCCTATTTTCTAAAAAAGCCCTTAATCAAATCAATCTTCAATTCAAACCTAGTCGCACTTGTCCTTCTAGGAGGATGAGTTCTAGTGACAGAGTTCCGTGCTTTAGTCTCCGAGCCGAAAGAACCTTGGACTCAAAAATCGTGGTGCGACAATTGGCGACTCTGCTGGGGACACTTAGAGGGTTAGACCATTGTCATGTCCTTTCACCCTTCACTCACCCAGAATCTCCGGTTACTTTGTCCAGTTTTATCCACTTTTCAAATTTTACAAGTTTCCAAAATAAATCTTATTTTCCAAAACGATTTTCAAATAAGTGTCATCAGTTGCATTCATTGCTTACATTTATGCTCTTACAGTGATCATCCATTTTACCTTGCATTGAGTGTTTTGAAAAGTTACTAACTCTTTGCATTTTCCTTTTTGTAGGTGGACCTTTGTTCACATTTTATTACATGTCTTATTTATTGCCATGTATGTGAATGAATGAACAGGATGTGATGTGTGTTGTTGGGTCCTTTCCTCCATTTTCAAAAATTTCACACACACTTGGTGCGTTCACTTGCATTTGCATTTCGCATATCTTACTTGGTTACTACCCTTCTAGATAGAATGGGGAATAATATATTGACTGTGGGTGGATGCTGTGTCAGTTTCTCAGCCTATGGTCTCTTGATAGTTCCATTGCTTGAACCACCAACCAAAGATGGAGTTCACCCTTTCGAGGGTGGACGTCGGAGGTTTGAAGGTTCGAGAACTGAGCTTTTTAGAAAGTGTTAGTAAACCCCCAACCTTATGCTCATGTAGCACCCCATACATAACCAAACCTCTACCGAATTTAGGACACGCGCGTCAATTTCAAAACTAAGGAGGAAAGGGTGACCGCTTTATTTTCCTTTATGTATTCTGTTCAATTCATGCTATTATGCTACGTAATCTTCGTCATTATGTTATGTATACATCTTCTCATATCATAACTGCTCATGCATCAGAATTCATTTCAAGACAAGAGTTCCCAAAGTAACTCAAGTCATTACATCTTTATGCACCTAATTAATCCCGAGAGAAAGGCCCAAAGACCTTCTCACTCAAATCAAGCCAACCTAAAAACTCCTAAGGGCACCAGATGACCCTAAGGATTCATGGCATGCATCAAAGTCATCTCATAAAGAGGGGCCCTAATCTCTCTTCGCTCACGGAGATAGGGTTGCCAAAAAGACGAAGGGGCAATTCAAAATAAAAAATCTCTCATCAACTTCCATCCAAAAAGGCAAATCCAAAGACTCAAGAGTATTTTAGGATTTTAAATGTAAAAATAGAATAGGCGAAAGTCCCAAGGAAAATGTTCCCCTTCCCCTTCAAATATACTTTCAATTTCATATACAGAAAAAAAAAGAATCAAATGTAATAAAATTATCCTTCCTACTTTCGTTGAATGAATGCATGAATGTGTGAATGAATGAATGAACATGCTCGCACAGGTATGGTATTGCATACAGGGGCAACCCCCTATCTTCAAAAGTGAGCCAACACATCATGCTTAGTCCCCCTTGAATAGCAGAGGCACCCCTAAGACATGCATTGCATAAAAACTTTCAAATTAAAGTATTAACTTTTCTCCTTTCCCTGTTTTTCACTCTCTCTTCCTCCCTCATTTCAAAGAAAGAAAAGAAGGGGTAAAGCCCACGCTTGCAGAGAACCCCCCTATTTAGGTTGCCATCCCAGGAAGAAACAGATACTCATTTCAGAACTTATAGCATCCATGGAGTCATTCAATACGCCACTAAGCTCGGCCCTTAAGCAAGGCCAGGCTCAGCTACTAGAAGAAATAAGAGGACTTGGGAGTAGGATGACCAAAATAGAAACAATGGTCTCTTGCTCCTATCCCATGCAGGTATAACACTAGATGAGCAGGTAGAAGCTTTCCAGGTCCAAACGCATAAAGAACATATTGTCCTCCAAAAAAGGACCAAGGGAAAAAATCGAGATTACACCCCATTGGCTTGCTCTCTAACCACTGCCTACCGACGACTTCGCCAAGCCAAGCATCTTATCCCAGTACCTCCCATGCCTATCTTCAACCGGACCCCCGGATCATATAATCCAGATCTATCATGTGAATACCATTCCGACTCACCTGGCCATGACACAGAAAATGGTCCCACTTTGAAACGCAAAATCCAAAACCTCCTCGATTTCCAAGCCATTGACCCAACCATTCTTATGCTAGAACCTGATCCTCGGCCTTCAAAAACATCTAGGAAACCCTTTTGGCCTAAGAGAGCTAGCTGGAGAAATTGAGTTTTTACTAAACTTGCTTACACATAAACCACAACTTATTATGGCCTCTTAGCAGCAGGACACCAGAAACCTATACCCTCTCGGCCTCTGCCCAATCCCTTACCACCCAACTTCAACTCAGCAGCAACTTGCGAATATTATTCAGGTGGCCAGGGTCATGACACTGAGGAATGCTTCTCTTTGAGGCATAAAATTCAAGACTTAATTAATTCAAAAGTTATTGGCACACAAGAAGCCAACCTAGCTCCTGTCGCTTCCTACCCATTACTGGACCACACTATCAATTTTATCACGGAAGATGAGGCTGATCCAGATAGTCCCGGCGAAAGAAAGGATAATATTGAGAAGCTGCAAGTCCTGGGGGTAGCCGGGTCACCGCATCTGAAGCAAAAATGGGAAAGAAAAAAGTGGTACACCACTACACCATCACCACCGGCGCCCTAAAAGCTGCAAACATCAACTCGATTAGTCTTGTGCAACCCAATGAGGCACCTGGCAACTGGAATGTATAATCCTGAAGCCTGTCTAAGGAGCTTATCAATTAAAAAAGAAAAAGGAATGTTTTATGTATTCATCTACTTTCCTTCTTATCTCTTACTTTTCCTGCCCTTATTCCTGTTTTATGCTTATACTTTCAATTAAGGCCATGCCGTGTAAAAAAAAATGAAATGAAAATAAAGGGCTCTAGTTCATTCCTTTTGACTCATACTCTTGTGGATAATGATTGTTGTAAGTGGGATTTTTTGGGAAGGCTGGGCCGAACTCTCGAACCCCAAATGGATGAGCCCAAACTCTTTCTGCAAGACAAGAAGGTTAGAATGGGTCGACTCTTAGTGGGCCGATCACACTCCGAAGATTAAGTCAGCAAGCTTAATCGAAATAAAAATGAATGAAAGTTGTGAGTACTTGGGGTTAACTGTCCATATCTGGCTCTCGATACCTTGGGTATTTATAGAGTCATCGATGGAGTGTGTTTTGCCTTGGCCTATCAGCAGGCTCTCATGGCTTGCTGGGTAGGCATTATCATTGACGCCGCCTGATTACTTACAGGGTCTGGTGCACCGTCGCGGGGGATTCCGGCTGACCGGACATGCACGACCACGTCACGTGGACAGCTGCTTGTACATTTAATGCAAATCAACTCTGCATTTAATGCTCGAAGATAGCTAGCAGTTTGGGCCCACCTTTCGCGGTTTGGGCTACGGTGGAGAGGAGGTCGGCAGTCAAGGCCGGCCCTCCTTCTATTTCTGATCTGGGCCGCCAAGCAACCCTAACTTTAGTTTGCGTAGATTGGGCCTCATCCATTGGGTTGGGCCGGGGGTTATTCCCCCACAATTGCCCCCTAGCCTTTGTGTCGTTTTGGTTTCTGAAATGGCCAAGGGCTGTAACGGTCACTCGGCCACATAAATGGCGGGGATTTTAGAAGATTTGCTGTGGGGTATTATCGAATCGATGGCAGATGTGATATTTCGGCAAAGCATCATGATTACTGTCATTTTCCCGTGCACGAACCGACGGCACTGATGCGTATAAAAGAGCGACGTCCTGCTCAGTTAAAAAACACTTGGTCTTTTTTCCTTGCCTCTTGAATAGCGTGTGCGTCGGCTATTTCGGCACCCACCACTGTAAGTGTCTTTCGAGCCCCTTAACTCTTTTGTTCTTCACTGTATTTTTTGCGTTTTGACGGTTGCCCCCTGATGGCATCCCGTCTCCGTAAAATTTTGGGTGGCCCGTCAGCACTTGCTTCGTTTAGAGCAAGGTTCGACATCCCAGATGAGATCAGCTTAGAGCTGGTCGATCCCAACGACTACCGTATGGGCCAGACCGAGAAGGGGGTGCCATTCCCAGTCATTGCCATCGTATTAGGGGGACTCAGATTTCCCTTTCACCCTCTTCTTCATAAGTTCATAGTAAAAAATAAAGTGTCGGCCTCCCAGTTAGCGTTAAACGTGTATAGGATCTTTTTCGGCATGCTTGAAATAAATCGGCGCATGGGTGTGAACCTGGGCCTCACCGAACTAGACTACTGCTACATGCTTTGTAAAGTCGGAGGTAGTTACAAAGTCTACCTCCGGGCCGTAAAGAAGTCCTTAAAGTTAGTGAAGTGTCTGCCTTCCTCGGGGAAGGGCATCGACGACGTTAGGGTTTGGGTAATCGGTCCCTGGGAGTTTGGCGACGTTCCTGAGCAGGATAAATTGGCAATTCGATGCCCTAGAGAGCCCGTTGAACTAGGTTTGATGCCGATCTCTCATACTGTGCATCATTTTAAATGTTGAGGTGTATCAAATCTGACTATCGCATTTTTGCAGACAAGAAGGGGAAGCGGTCGAAGGCACGTGACTGGTTAGTCAATTCTGACGACCTCAACAAGGTTCTGAACTACGTCGGCGAGGGCAGATTAAGATACGTTGCTCGGGTTGTGCACATTTTGCTCTCCTACCCGCTGCGATATTCGACCTTCACTGCCGATACGAGTGTTCCCCAGAGTACTCTTACGAGGTTGGTGAAGGAAGGTGCTGAGGGAGATTTCGAGGAGATCCCTACCGGCATTGCAATTGAAAGGGTGCACAGTCCTACTGGTGTGACAGTCGCGGTTGCTCCTCCATCGGAGCCAGTCAGTGAAGGATAACACGAAGCGCAATCCAAGTCCCACAGCTCGGCATCCAGTTCATCATCGTACACTGTTCCCGACCGCCGAGTTAAGATTCCAGCAAGAACACAGGATTCCACCCCATCCCCCGATACAGAGGTCAGGATGAGTCTGAGGGGGAGAATGTTTGCCGCTGCTGGCTAGCCGCTAAGGTCGGCCATCACCACTTCCACCGACACTCCGCCAGCCAAGCTGGTGATAACTCCTATGGAGGAAGCCCCTCCCATGCAACAGAGGTCGGAGACTCGTCAACAAAAGAAAAGGGGGCCCGAGATAATGGCGTAGCCCCCAGCACCTAAAAAGCAAAAAGGGAAGGGCGCAGTGGACGACGTCGGCGAGACTATAACCATCACGCTAGACATCTTAGGCTGTCCTATGACGACGGCAGACTTGATGATTGACCAGACCGAGGTGGCATTTGGCGTCATCAAGAGTGTCCTTCAGAAAAAAGACGTGGCCAAGCTGGGCGAAGCAAGCGACTCAGCCGTCTTTATGGGTGCCTTTCATGACTCACTGCTGGTAAGTCGGCATTGACTTTTAACTGATTACAGATTCTTTTGGACACTCACTCTTGTCATGACCTTTTCTTTTCGGTGTAGGGTTGTCTAAATTCCTTGGAGGCGATGATACGCTTCCAGAAGCTTGCCGAGGTTCATCAAGAACTCATCCAAGAACATGGCCGCTTAAAGGTTGAGTGGAGATGCCAATAAGGATCGGATCACTTTCAAGAAGCAAGCCGAACAGTCGTCTATTGAGCTGCTGTTGATGAAGGCTAATTTCAAAAGGAGGGATAAGGAGCTGACCGATCTCGAAAAGAAATTCGACGCGCAGTTTGTGGATTTGCACAAGGCCAATGCTGAGGTCGAGGGACTCAAAACCAAGGTGGCCAAACTGAAGGTTGATGACGAGGTGTTGCTGAAGAGGGGCGAGGACAGAGCGGCCAATGAACTGGCCGTTGAGATGGCGGATTTGAGCCGTACCATATTTCGGCAGGGCTGGAGTGGAGCTCTCCATGTCCTCGGCACTGATAACATTGCCGACATTTGGCATCTATGCCCTGACTATTTTAATACAACTGAGAACGGCGTCGTGAACCCGAAGAAGGTGATTGCCAATGTTGTGCATCAGAGACAAATTGCTCTGGAGATCGCTGCTGAAAAAGATAAGGCAAAAAAGTAAAAAGCGGCGGCCGAGCAATCGAAGTTTGCTGAACATTCTATAGATTGCACAACGGAGCCATCTCTTTTGCCAGAGGACAAGTCGGCATAATCTTTTGTAGTTTTTCCTTTTTTCTGGAACATGTTTTGTATTCACCGCCATTTGTAATGAAAGTTTGGTTTTGCCTCATTATCCACTATTTGATTTATTTTTTGGACTTTAAGTTTGTATGATTTCCCTTTTTGGTCAAACTGTCTGACTCGGTCAGCACCAAACTTTACCTTTGTTCTTCATGGAATTCACGGGCTAAGTTTTTACACTTGGTTGTTGTGGCCTTCTTTGGCCGACCTGCCCAACTTGGGCAGGACCAAGTTTTGACACTTGGTTTTTGTGGCATTTTTTAGCCGACCAGCCCAACTTGGACAGGACCAAGTTTTACACTTGATTTTTGTGGGTTCACAGAATGCTCAGAGTAGGTTTGTTTGAACAGCTTCATTTTCATTAATTCTTCAAAAAATCTTTACACATTTGATGAACTGTTACATCGCACGGGGCTTCGTACTACTGGTTGAATTTCTTCAAGTTGCTTACATTCCAGGGTCGCAGCAATTGTCTTTCTTCTTCAATAGTCTCCAATCTGTATGTGCCAATGCCGACCTGGGATGTCACTCTGTAAGGGCCTTCCCAGTTTGGGCCGAGCTTGCCATCTGCCACGTTCTTGGTTGCCCCCAATACTTTTCGTAAGACTAGGTCGCCTGGAGCACAAAGTTTCTCGGGCGGACCCATTTGTTGTAGGAGCATCTTAACTGTCGCTGATACTCCGTGAGCCTGATCAAGGCGGCTTCCCTTCTTTCTTCGACGAGATCCAGGTCTTTTGCAATCGTCTGGTCATTGAGACTCGAGTTGAAAGCTGCCGATCTGATAGTTGGTAGTCCGACCTTCAAAGGGATGACTGCTTCCACCCCGTATGCCAAGGAGAACGTGGTTTGGCCAGTAGCCCTCCTTGGGGTTGTTCTATAGGACCACAGAACGTTAGGTAGCTCCTCCATCCACTTCCCTTTGGCCTTTTCCAGTCATTTTTTGACTTCGTTAAGCATGGTTTTGTTTGAAATCTCGGCTTGCCCGTTGCATTGGGGATAAGCCGACATCGAGTAATCGTTTTTGATACCCAATCCTTCACAAAATGATCTGAACATATTACCATCGAACTGGGTGCCGTTATCTGAAACAACAGCACGGGGTAACCCGAATCTCGTGACTATGCTCTTCCATACGAACCTTTTGGCGTCGATTTCCCTGATGGTTGACAAAGGCTCTGCTTCTACCCATTTGGTGAAGTAGTCGGTTGCTACGATGAGGAACCTTTTGTTTCCCAGAGCTTGGGGCAGAGGTCTGACAATGTCTAGTCCCCACTGAGCGAAAGGCCACGAACTAGTGATGGTTACGAGATCTTCGGCTGGCTGGTGGATGATGGGGGAAAACCTCTGACACTTGTCACATTTTAGGACGTATTGGGCTGCATCTTTCTGCATGTAAGGCCACCAGTATCCCTGTGAAATGGCTCGGTGTGCTATCGATCTTTCGCCGTCATGGCTTCCACGTATCCCCTTGTGAATTTCGAACAAGCCGCCCTGTACTTGGTCTAGATGGACGCAATACAAATATGGACCTGTAAAGGAACGTTTGTAAAGCTCCTTACTCGGTGACAGCCAATATCTGATAGATGTATGTTTGATTTGCCGAGCTTCAGCCTTATCTTCTGGTAGTTCATCTTTGTCGAGATAGGAGATAATTGGGTCCATCCATGATGGTCCCAGCTGTTCTGCTGTTAGGGCTTCCTCTTCCTCTTGAAAGATGTTGGGCTTGGTAAGGGTTTCCACATTGATCGTCTATATTGACCCAGACTTTAGAGCTGTGGCCAAGGTTACCAAAGCATCCGCATGTGAGTTGTTGTCTCGGCTGATCTGTCGAAGCTTGTAGCTTTTGAATTGGCCAAGCAGTTCCTTGGCTTTAGCTAGGTACTGCATCATTCTATCGTTCTTTGCTGCGTATTCTCCTGTAATTTGGTTGACAACAAGCAGAAAGTCCGAATAGATGACGATCTTAGGAATTTGAAGTTCAATGGCTCGGCGTATTCCGGCGAGCAAGGCCTTGTATTCAAACTCATTGTTGGAGGCAGTGAACTCGAGCTTGATGGCTTGTTCGATGGTTAGATCGTCTGGTGCGATGAGTACAATGCCTGATCCTGCTTCCCAGTCATTGGAAGCTTCGTCAACGTACAGTTGCCAATGATCAGTTGTTTCCCAAAGATCCAGGGGGAATTCGTTGTGTGTTTGGGTAGTTGCTGGGGTTTGTTTTACCTCTGTTGGTAACTCGACAGAGAATTCGGCAACAAAATCTGCAAGAACCTACCCCTTCACTGTCGATCTGGGTTGAAACTTGATGTCAAACTCCCCTAATTCCACAGCCCATTTTGCCAATCTTCCAGAGAAGTCGACCTTTCTTAGAAGAGGTTTGAGCTGGTGGTTAGTGAGGACGTTGATGGCGTGAGTTCTGAGGTAATGCACTCACTTGCAGGATGCTATTACCAGTGCTAGTGCCAACTTTTCAAGGGGTAGGTACATGCTTTCTGCTCCGAGAAGGGTTTTGCTGACATAGTAGACTAGTAACTGTTGGCAGTTTTCTTGCCTGAGTAGGATAGCATTGACTGCATGGTCCGATACTACAAGGTGGAGGAAGAGTTCCTCGTTCTGAAGGGGGTTGGAAAGCAAGGGTGGTTGGGTCAAGTATTCCTTTAGATCGGCAAGGGTGGAGTCACATTCTAGGGTCCATTCGAACCGTTCCTGTTTTTTGAGAAGCTGGAAGAACGGTCGGCACTTGTCCGATGAACGGCTGATGAACCTGTTGAGTACTGCGGCCATTCCTGTCAGTTTCTGCACTTCTTTGGCATTCTTCAAGGCTTGGATGCTTTGGATCGCACTAATCTGCCTTGGATCTACTTTAATGCCTCGATGTGTGACCAAGAACCCCAAAAATTTGCCCGAGCTTACACCAAAGACGCATTTTGAAGCATTTAGCCTCATTTTTGTACTCCTTCAAGATGCAGAGCACCACTTTTAGATCTGCCAAGTGGGAGTCGCTCAGTTTGCTTTTTACCACCATGTCATCAATGTAGACTTCGACAGTTCTGCCGAGCTGCGTCTTGAACATCTTTGTGACCAATCGCTGATATGTGGCTCCGGCATTCTTCAGACCAAATGGCATAACCTTGTAGCAGTATATACCATTTGGAGTGATGAAGGTCGTCTTCTCTTGGTCGTAGGGGTGGAGGGGAATCTGGTGGTATCCTCGGTAAGCATCCAAGAAACTCATCCTACCGAAGCCAGCGGTTGCATCCACAAGCTGGTCAATTTTGGGAAGGGGAAATGGATCCTTGGGGCATGCTTTGTTGAGATCAGTGAAGTCCACACAGACCCTCCACTTGCTGTCCTTCTTTTTTACGACCACTGTATTTGATAACCAGCTTGGGTGGTTGATCTCCCGAATTGCCCCAGCTTCCAAAAGTTTCTCTGTTTCTTCTAGAACAGCGTTTACATGCTGGGTAGCCGCCCTTCTCCCCTTCTGGACAATAGGTGGACAATTTGGGTCAATATTCAGTCGGTGACAAGCAACATTGGCGCCGATCCCAAGCATGTCATAAGGGGTCCAGGCGAACACTTCCAGAAAGTTCGTCAACAACTCTATCAGAAATTTTTCCTCTTGTTTGGACAAGGAGGAACCAATGACGAAGTACTTGTCTCCCTGCCGATCAATGTATATCTTCTTCAGATCCTCCAGGGCTTTATTCTCAGGAGTCATCCCCATATCCTTAATGGTAGGAGTGTCTTCGTGCAGCTCCATCATTTGCACATTCTCAGCTTTTGTCTTGGTTGCGCATGCTGTTGAGAAGCACTGCTTGGCAGCCACTTGGTCTCCTCTTATTTCCCCTACTCCACCAGGGGTTGGAAATCGGATTAATTGGTGGTAGGACGAGGGAACGGCTTTTATAAGGTGTAACCAAGTCCGTCCCATGATGGCATTGTAGGGGGAGGGCACGTTGACTACCAAGAACTCGGTTTGTAATGTGATTCCACCGGCTGTTACCGGAACCGTCACCTTCCCCATGGGCCAAACCGGATCTGAACTGAATTCGACCAATGGGTTAAGTGATGGCTGGAGGTCGGACTCTTTGAGTTCCAATTTCTTGAACAGGCTGTAGTACATAACTTCGGATGAACTCTCTTGGTCGATGAGCAATCTTTTAACGTCATAGTTTGCAACTCTTAGTGTTACCACCAGTGGATCATTATGGGGAACCTGCACTTCCACGAGATCTTCATCAGTGAAGACAAGAGGCGTATGGCCGTTGCCGATCTTGGTTTTCTTACTGGGCTGTTATATCTACATTACTTCTCTTAAGTGTGCAGCCTTTTGCATGTCGACTCGGTATCTATGTGGGTCGACGGTTCTTGACTCAGCCGAACTGTGTAACACATTGATTACTCGGACCAGCCTTACCTCTGTCTCCTTCTAGGCCGTGTCTTCCACCCGCGGTTGCTCGGCCTCTTTCTTCGTCTTTTCCCGATCAATAAACTGGTCGAGATGGCCAGCCTTGGCCAAATCTTCCAAATGGGTTTTGAGATGCCGACATTGCTCCGTTTTATGCCCCTTCTCGCGGTAGTATGAACAGAACCTCTTTTGGTCTCGGGTTGCTGGGTCTTCTCCTAACTTTGGTGGCCACTTAAAAAATGGCTTGTCGCGGATCTGGGGTAGTATCTTATAGATGGGATCTTTAAAGACTGTATAGACCCCCTCTGTTACCCTTTTTCCCTGGTTGCTATCTTCTGATCGGGGTTTCTTGGCATCCTTCTTATTTGCCTTCTCTGCAGCAATGCCAACCTTGGTCGATGCTTGCTGGGGTGCATCTTCATCCAACCGCGCATAGCGCTCAATCCTTAGTATCAGTTCCTGTATGGTAAGGGCTGGTTTCTTCATCAAAGATTGTCGCAAACGGTGCTCCCTAGGAAGGCTGATCTTGAACTGGGTTACAACCAATTGCTTGTTGTACTCGTCAATTTCGTTGTAAGCCTCCTAGTATCGTTGGGCGTACGCTCGCAATCCTTCCCTTTCCTCTTTTCGCAATGTCAGCAAGAAATCAACCTCATTCGACTGCAGGCTGTTTGCTATGAAACAAGCTGTAAACAGCTCGACAAGTTGCCTCCAGCTGGAAACGGACTTAAGTGGTAACTTGTCAAACCACCGTAAAGCCACACTCCCTAGGCTGGAGGGGAAGATTCGACACATCAGCATCTGGTCACCGCACCACACTACCATAAGCTGTTTATAATGCCGAACATGGTTAATCGAGTCGGTCTTCCTGTCATAGAGGGTGAACTTTGGTGGGGTGAATTTTCGAGGAATTGGATGGGACTCGATCTCCTCTGTGAATGGCGAGGATGCAATTTGATCCAGGGCCTTTTTCATCAGGTCGTGGGCCGTGCGCTCCTTAGTTTGCTGCTTCCTATCCTCTTGCTTTTCGTTATACCATTTCTCCCAGTCTTCTCTCCACCGATCTCCTTCAGTAGGGTCATTATTTGGCGGGGTTTCGCTCATTCCCCTCCGCCGATCTATGTGCCTATTGTCGCAACGCCCGGTACTAGGGGTGTAACTCCCTCTTACCCGCGGTGCTAGATCGTTCCTGTCGCTAGTAATCTGCTTCTGATTAGGGGACCTTTCTCTCCCACGTCCATTTCTTCCAGAGAATGCCTCCCTCATGACCCGAACTTGGGAGGTGAGGTAGGCTCTCTTCTCCACGCCGTCGAATTTCCCTCTCCGCCGCACGGAGTGTATCTTCACTCGGGATTCACCTACTGGAGGGTGACGAGGCAAGGTTTTGATGGTGGTTTCTGCGGAAGTTTCTGTCCCTGACGTAGCTCGTATCCCTCCGCATTTCATCCGGTGCTTCCTGGTGGCTTTCAGCAGGCGTCCGTATCTCCAACCTTAGTGTTCTCCTTCTTTGCCAATCTACTGGTGTAGACTGGCAATGCGCCGAGTTGGTCTAATCTTTACTGGAGGAGGCTTCGATGCCTCTCCCGTCGTGGTTCTCTCTCCTATGTCTCCGGTTGTTTAGACTCATGGTTTTTCTAAGCCTTCCCACAGATGGCGCCAATTGTAAGTGGGATTTTCCAGGAAGGCTGGGCTGAACTCTCGAGGCGCAAATGGATGAGCCCAAACTCTTTCTGCAAGACAAGAACGTTAGAATGGGTCAACCCTTAGTGGGCCAATCACACTCTGAAGATTAAGTCAGCAAGCTTAATCGAAATAAAAACGAATGAAAGTTGTGAGCACTTGGGGTTAACTGTCCATACCTGGCTCTCAATGCCTTGGGTATTTATAGAGTCATCGATGGAGTGTGTTTTGCCTTGGCCTATCAGCAGGCTCTTATGGCCTGCTAGGTAGGCATCATCATTGACGCCGCCTGATTACTTATAGGGTTTGGTGCACCGTCGCGGGGGATTCCGGCTGACCGAACGTGTACGTCCACGTCGCGTGGACAGCTGCTTGTGCATTTAATGTAAGTCAACTCTGCATTTAATGCTTGAAGACCGCTAGCGATTTGGGCCTGCCTTTTGCGATTTGGGCTTCGGTGGGGAGGAGGTCGGCAGTCAAGGCCGGCCCTCCCTCTATTTCTGATCTGGGCCACCAAGCAGCCTCAACTTTAGTTTGTGTAGATTGGGCCTCACCCATTGGGTTGGGCTGGGGGTTATTTCCCCACAATTGCTTTTAGGGATTCTTCCCCAATTTGTAATGACTTGGCTTAAAGGATGAGATAGCATGGACAACCTATTCAATGGAGATTAAAACCTTTGAGAGAAAGATAAAGAGTGAAAGAAAGAAGGAAGATAGACTCAACAAATAAATGCAGAGCTTATTAAAGAGGCGACACTTGAATGATATCCTAGCTAAGTGATGGATAGCCGAGCTCCCAAAATGAAGAGAAGCCATCGTTCAATACTTCCAAAAGAAACAAATACTTCCCTTTGCTCAGCCCACTAGAGCCGTAAGTAATTTCCATTCAGATATCCCCAAACCAAGAACCATCCCTCATATTAGGGTAAGCGCATAATGGTTGATTTCGATAGAAAGTACAGGGATTTATTTAGAAATATTGTCTAAATTTTGTAAAAAGGGCTTTATGAACTAAGCAATTTAATCTGAAATGAAGAGAGGCCCTCGGTTCTACTACCATACAGTTTGAGACAACCCCTTGCAAAGCTCACTTGAGCCGGTCACATCCTTTGAAAAAAATATATACCAACCTAATGATCATCGCCCATACTGGGCGAAGGTAAAAACCATAAACAAGAACTAATGAGCAATGAAGATGGTGATTCCCAAAAGGATATGACAGTGGCGACATATCTAAGAACAAGTATAGCAGCAAGTTTTAGTACAAAGAACAGTCTCGAATGACACCAAAAAAAAAAAAAAAAAAAGCAAAAGAAAAGATAATGTCATCCCAAAATAGGAATGAAAACGTCGGCACCTCTAAAAGCCAACATAGGAACAAGTTTCTATGAAAAAGTTCTAATTAGAAGGATGAACAAAAAAGTCCAAAAGAACAAAAAAGGCAAGAAGGAAAGAAGGGAGAAGGAAATGGAAGTTAAAATTGCCAAAGGTGATCATGGGTTTTTCGGAACCCCATAAGTGATAATGTTTGAGTCTTTATATCCCTTTGTTCATAAACCCCTTAACCTAGCTCACATTATGGTCCAAATTAAAGTTCTCTCAGATCAAAGAAAATTGCTTAGTCCAAATAAGCCTAAACAATAACAATAAAAATAAAAAATAATAATAATAAAGAAGAAGAAGAAGAAGAACGAGTAGGAATGCAGGGGCAATGTCATGTTTCAAGGTGTGCTCAGATGGTTTTGGTTTAAACAACTTACTAAAAGAAAATCTTTGAGCCTAAATATCCCTTCATTTCTCACAACCCCTAAACCCGGCCTACATTACGGTCCTAAAAGAAGTCTTCTCGTATTGAGAGCTAAGCTGTTTATCACTCTACAAAGGGCAGGCAAGTTGTCACTCAAGCTATAGTGAAATATGAAGATTTGAGGGAGAAAACCAAGTGAGGACATAAAATCCCCAAACAGTAACCTCATAGAAAATAAAGATAAGATAGCAGCAACCCAAAATGTTAAGATCCCCTGAGAATGGTGTATATGCTATCACACCCCGACAAGAATGGGACAAAACCAAAGGGGCAAGGTCCCGGAAGGGAAGCAGAATCCCGAGAGTATGAGCCTTAGGGCATTCCTGGGGCATTCTTCATAAATAACCTGTATTCACGCAGTATTTGTGCATTCGTGACATGTATAACCTGTACATCCATGCAATTCCTATGTAGTTCAATTCTATTTGTGCATTCATCAAAAAGTATGACATGTATCCAATTCCATTCATGTATGTGCTCTCAATCAAAACGTATGACATTCATAAAAAAGTATGACATGCATCTAATTCTATTAATGTATGTGCATTCATCAAAAAGTATGACATACATTCGAAATCCATCTCTATATATTCATCAAAAAGTATGATATACATTCATATATGTGCATTCATAAAAAAGTATGACATGCATTCAAAATCCATCTCTATGCGTTCATTAAGAAGCATTGCATGCATTCAATTCCATCCCTGCATGAGCATCCATCAAAAAACATGATATACGTTTAATTCTATCCTTACGCATTCAGCAAAAAGTATGACATGCACTCATTTCCTCATGTATCAACCTGTGCATTCATCTAAAAGTATGATGTGCATTAATTTTAACATGTGGTGGACTTATACAGTATATACCAAACAACATGTCTAATAAAATACACTGATAAATGTTCAGATGATTACAAAAGAAAAGGTGTTCTGAAGCAGAAGCATAACATTTCGGAAGGTCTGTCATCCAGAATCCAAACACTCTGCAAAAGAAATGGCATACACCCCAGAAAACCCAAATTATCATCTATAGACAACAAGAAACAGAGAATGGGGCACTGAATCACCCTCTATCTCCCCAATCAACCATGAACAGCCTAATCCAACCTTTTTCAAAAGCACAGAGAATAGGGCAACGGCCCACCATTGACCACCCCAATTAATGTCAGTCTGACTCGACCTCTTCAAATTGTAAAAACTGGGGCAATGGCCCACCCTACACCTTCCATTCAATTGCAAACCAGTTGATCCATTCAAGGAAAACTGACCTATAGATATTTGACCTTCTAAATACCTCAAACCTTTCAAAAGGAGGCCTAACCCCCTCCAAAACCAAATTCAAGAATCCAAGGAAGCACCTCATCCAGAATTCTCCCATGCCAGTCAGAGGCAAAAGTCAATAATCAACACATTAAAGGAATTTTACTCTCCAAAAATCTCAATCCAAGAAGTAGCAAATGTCATCTTCTCCAACATTTAAGACAAAAGGACTACAAGCAAATCCCTTATATCAACAAAGATTAGGTTTTAGAGCTACCTTCCAAAAAGTAGATTGGGTTTCCAAGCTTCCTCCGAAAAAGCAAATTGGGTTTTCGAGCTTCCTCCAAAAAAAGCAAATTAGGTTTCAGAGCTTCCTGCAAAAAAGCAGATTGGGTTTCCAAGCTTCCTCCGAAAAAGAAGATTGGATTTCAGAGTTTCCTCTAAAAAAAGCACATTGGGTTTCCGAGCTTCCTCTAAAAAAGCAGATTGGGTTTCAGAGTTTCCTCCGAAAAAGCAGATTGGGTTTTAGAGCTTCCTCCGAAAAAACAAATTGGGTTTCGAGCTTCCTCTAAAAAAGCAGATTGAGTTTCCAAGCTCCCTCCAAAAAAGTAGATTAGGTTTTAGAGCTTCCTCTTAAAAAGCAGATTGGGTTTTTGAGCTTCCTTCGAAACAGCAGATTGGGTTTCAAAGTTTTTTCTGAAAAAGCAGATTGAGTTTCGGAGCTTTCTTCGAAAAAGCAGATTGGGTTTCGGAGCTTCCCCCAAAAAAGCAGATAGGGTTTCGGAGCTTCCCCCGAAAAAGCAAATCGGGTTTCAGAGCTTCCTCCAAAAAAGCAGATTAGGTTTCGGAGCTTCCCCCGAAAAAGCAGATTGGGTTTCTGAGCTTCCTTCGAAAAAGCAAATCGGGTTTCAAAGCTTCTTACGAAAAAGTAGATTGGGTTTCGGAGCTTCCCCCAAAAAAGCAAATTAGGTTTCAGAGCTTCCTTCGAAAAAGCAAATTGGGTTTTGGAGCTTCCCCCGAAAAAACAGATTGGGTTTCAAAGCTTCTTACGAAAAAGCAGATTGGGTTTCGAAGCTTCCTCCAAAAAGAAGATTGGGTTTCAGAGTTTCTTCCGAAAAAGTAGATTAGGTTTCAAAGCTTCCCCTAAAACAAAAAAAAAACAGATTGGGTTTCAGAGCTTCCCCCAAAACAAAAAAGCAGATTGAGTTTCAAAGCTTTTGTCGAGAAAGTAGATAGGGTTTTAGAGCTTTCTTCGAAAAAGCAAATTGGGTTTTTGAGCTTCCTCCGAAAAAGTAGATTGGGTTTCAGGCTTCCTCTGAAAAAGTAAATTGGGTTTTAGAGCTTCAATTCAAGAAGAATTAGTTTCAAGATATCGACCTTGAACCTCGCTAAAGGAGCAGTATTCCGCCAGACAGAGCGTCAGTTCAAGAAGAATCAGTTTCAAGATATCGACCTTGAATCTCCCCAAAGGAGCAACATTCCACCAAACGAAGTGTCAATTCAAGAAGAATCAATTTCCAAACATCAACCTGGAACCTTCTCGGAGTAGCAGCATTTCGCTAGAAGGAGCGTCAGTTCGAGAAGAATCAATGTCCAGACGTTAGCCCTAAAACTTCCCGGTGGAGTATTATTCCACCTAATGGAATGTCGGTTCGAGATAACTTACTCTCCAAATTTTTTCAACTCTGGGCCCTCCGATTGCCTCGCGGTCAACATGGGATCCTTCCTTTTTCATTTTTTGTCTTCGACAAGCAAAGACAGAAAAAGAGGAGTAGGTGTAAGCACCCCATTTTTGCCCGCTCAGCAATCTTCGGCTTGACCGAATTCCCTTTCAAAACTCCAGAAGCACATTCAAGCTCAAATCAACTTTCAAACGCCTATCCAATCAGTTAACCGCTTCTCGAACCCACTGGGCCCAATAAAGGCCTAATAACCAAACCTACCATTTGGGTCTCTAGGCACATCTTGAGAAAGTTCAAAATCCCTCAAGATGGCAAGTCTGCCTTTCCAAAATGTTACTAAACTAGTAGGCGTACTCCACACGCCATCCGGTCCCATTCCGGCTAACTCCGGTCAAAATAACCGTTTTGCCCCTAAATGCCCCAGCATCGCACAAATCCCACTGAGCAGTGAAAGACTCTCCAAGGATCATCCCTGAATGACCCGACACGCTTAACATGACACTCCGATCCATTCCTGACCATTTCCAACCAAACCCTGTCAAAATGACCATTTTGCCCCTGACAACCTGAACGCGCCGCAAAAATAACACCAGTCCTAGAATTTTGAACGGCGGGTCTTGTCACACACCCCCGTTTAACCTAAAAAGGACCTTACGACACTAAACACTACCGGCTCAATAAAAGTCCCCCGAAGCGTCTTGCAGACGCTCCGCTAGAATTGCCTTTCCTCCTGATTTCTTAGTTATAACGCACCGTCAAATGACTTGAGAAATGCATAAACCAAGGAATTCTTGAAAGCTCGTTTATAGGTCTTTCCATCGATACGGCTTGATCAAATAGATCGCTTCTCGAAGCTCCTCATCGTGTGGCTTGAAAACTACTACTTTCGGCAACCTCTGGAGCGTCTAATAGACGCTCCGCCAAGGTTGACTTTTTCTCTAATTCCCTGATTAAAATGCACCGTCAAACAACTTGAGGAATGTGTAAATTAGGAAATTCCCGAAAGTATTTCTAGAGTACTTTCCATTGGTACGATTTGATTGAAAAAGTCGCTTCCCGAAGGCCCCGATCATGTGACACAAAAATAGCTACTTTCAAAACCCTGCAGAGCGTATGACAGATGCTCCGCAAAGATGCAATTTTATGCACATTTCCCGGGACCTTATCTCACACTTCCGAACACCATTTGAACTTTTCAAAAACACAAAAGTTCGCGAGAAACCCTAGGAGAACATCGCGGGCGCAACCAATTCCCTTGAAACCTTCCTAGTTGGCTTAATTATTGAGGCAAAGTTTAAACGAACACTCCCAGTGACGGAGTGTACGCTACATGCGCTCAAATTTTGATCAGATTAACCAGCAAGATTTAGCCAGTATAATGGGTGCCACGTGGCATTCTGTCAGTGGAATAGTACCGGTGCATGTAGCACATCCGCCTGTGTAAATTTTACACAGGTGCATGTCCTACATGCACTAGTGTCCAAAATTTTGCTTATGAATACAGGCTTCCCCTTTTGCATATTTTAGAATTGAAAATTGATGCGAAACCTTGTTGAAACTGCTCTAGAATCTCGAATTTCTATATATAACTCACTCCTTCAACACTTAGGCTAGATTCCACCTCCTCCTAACCCATACACTTCACCTATGTCGCGCCCCGATTTTTAGGTGTCCATGGTCCTTTCGGCTCGAACACGAAAAGCACGGAACTCTGTCACTAGAACTCATCCTCCTTGAAGGACAAGTGCGACTAAGTTTGGAAATTGGTTTGACTAATTGCTTTTTAGAAAAATAGGAGTTGCCACCTAACTTAATTAAGGTGAGTTAGGGCATCTAAAGCTAAGTGTTAATCCGAAGACTAAACTTAGAGTTTTTTGAAAATGATTTTGAAAAATTCCCTCAAGAGAGAGTTTCTAGGAAAATAGGTTGTTTGGCAACCTTTGGAAATATTTTAGCCCTTTTTGAAAATAATTCCATTTTGGTCTTTTGAAAACAGAAATCTATAGTCCGGAGGTTGGTTACGTGTAGGGAAAATATCCTAAGATAATCACCCTACCCTGCCCTTTCGGTACCTACATGTCTAATCACCCTTTGTTCACTCACTAGAATAACCAGTTACCATTGTCCACTTAATATTTACTTTAGAATTTTGGAAACGGGGTTTCGTCATCACTTTTCGGATGAATGATGCATGATGCAAATTTTTGGAAGAAGTTTGAAAATAGTGGGGGTTTTGAAAGAGTTTGAAGTAGAGACTTTGAATTGATTGGAATTTTTGAAATAAGGATTGGAGCTGAAATAAAAGTTATGACCGCACCATTTTAGGTTGCCTAGGTATCTCATTTTGGAAGAATCAGGTCAATCGTAGTTCGGGTAAGAGCCCGATGGGAAATAGGCGCATTAGGGCAATTGAAAGGTTTGAAGACACTTTGGGTCTATGAAAAAGTTTAAGACACTTTGAGGTCCTTGCAAAAGTTTAAGACACTTTGAGATCTTTGGAGAAGTTTAAGACACTTTGAGGTCTCTAGAAAAGTTTAAGACACTTTGAGGTTTTTGAAAAAGTTTAAGACACTTTGAAGTCTTTGGAGGTTTTGACTTGAAATTGAATGATGGAGTGTTTCTTAAAAATGTTTTTGGATCAACTTGAGATAGTTTTGGAAAAAATGTTTGTCATGTCTCAAGAGAACTTGAAAGTGTTTTTGAAGTCTTGTTTTGAATACCTTGGAAACATGACTTTAGAATGTTTGGATGAATTAGTTTTTGAAAATGGTTTTTGGAAGTGGCTAAGGGTTTTGAATCCTAACATGGACAACCTTAGAGGTTGATCTTGATTTATCATTTGTCCTTGGAATCCCTAACCATGAGAAGGCTAGGGACACCTTAGATTTGTGACATTTTGAAAACATTTTTGGAAATGTGTTGAGGATGGAGTGTAAGAACATTAGAAGAGTTTATGAAGTTGGGTTTTTGAAATTATGAGAATGGGAAGTTTCGGAAAAATAGGTTATGAGGATAATTTGAAAGTTTGAATGGTCATTTAAAAAAAACGTTTCAAGAGTTGGAACCTTGAAGTGTACTAACCTAGGTAGGGTTAGCCTAAGGTTAGAGGTGACCTAAGGTTAACTAACTTGGGTTAGGTTAACCTATGATTAGGATGACTTAGGGTTAGGTTAACCCAAGGTGAATGAACTATGGTCAAGTTAACCCAGAGTTGGTGAACTATGGTCAAGTTAACCTAGGGTTAGTCAACTAGGGTCAAGTTAACCTAGGGTTAGGAAACTAGGGTCAAGTTAACCTAAGGTTAGATAACTACGGTCAAGTTAACCTAGGGTTAGATTGTAGAATGGTTTTGAAAATTGGTTTGATGCACTCTTGGAAAGAGTTTTGAAAAACAAAACATGTTATGCCATGGACCTTGGTTGACAAACTTTTTGAAGATCATTTCCATGAATATTTTGACTCTATCCAAGAGTATGATTTATTTGGTTGGTGATTGGAGACCATTCTAAGTAAGGTTTCTTCATGGCTATAACCTTTATCTTGACAAGAGTAGAGGTTTCAAAAATCAACATAAGGATGACAATTTTTGAAAAATCATTTTTGATGCAAAGATGGAGAGAATGCATTTTTTAAAATCATCTTTTGAGAAGGATTTTAAAAATCACTTTTCAAGAGGACCATTCCATCAAGAAAGGGTTCATATGGCCAAACAAAAGGGAGACCACTCAAGAGAGGGTTCCATGGGACTATTCCAACCACTACACTTAAAAGAATGGAAATCTTAAAAATTAGAGAATTAGAAAGCAACCCTTGTGCAAATTAAAATGTCATGATGCCAAAATGAAAGTTAGGGAATTAGTAGGAGGTCTTCTAAGGCATAATTCCTAAAATCTCATCCCACACTTCAAGTGGCCAACTCTTGGAAAAAATTTTTGAAAGAAATGTAGAGCTTGGAAATGACATAAAATTAAGAGCAATGCAAGTATTGTGGAATATGGCAATAAGCATAAAATAAACCCAAGTATACAAGACATGATCAAAATAGTAATAAGCAAGGGGTCATGATTCACATACAAGACTTTTAGGCTACACCACATAAACAAGGGGCTCCTAGGCTATACTATCTTAAAGTAGGCTAGTGAGAGGTCTCCCTACACGGTGGCTTTCACTTGCTTTCCTCTAAGCATGATCTAAGGGCCCTCTTAGCTCAAGCATGCAAGAAAAGGGGGGTTGAAGATGGAGATTAAAATAGAGAATAGCCCAAGTAGGCTAGGAGGGAGAAGAGGAAAGTGGGGGAAAGCACAAATGTAAAAGGGATACCACCTTTTGCCTTCAACACACTTGTAGTTTTTAATAGATGTCTTGATTGGAGCTTGAGTGACTTCAAGAGGGCTTGAGAGGCCAAAGTGGAGTGTGTAAGTGTGTATGAAGCCTTGTGTGTGGAGTGTATAGGCCTGAGAGAGGTAGAATCTAGCCTAAGTGTTGGAGGGGTGGAATATATGTAAGGATTTGAGTTTCTGGAGTAATTTCTGCAGAACTTCACATCAATTTCGAACCTGGAATATACAAAGGGGGATGCCTCTATTTATAGGCAATCTGGAACAGGTTTAGCGCATGTGCTACATGCGCATGGCCAAAATTTGGCCTTGTGCATGTAGGACATGCGCAGATACTATTCCATTGTCAAAATGACACGTGGCACCCTATGTACTGGTTAAATCTCGACTGTTGATCGAAATTCGGTCGATCTGATCAAAATTTGAGCCCATGTAGCATACGCTCCATCACCAGGAAAGTTCGTCCAAACTTTGCCTCGATAATTGGGTCAATCGGGAAGGTTTCGGGGGAATCGGTCGCACTCGGGATATCCTCCCAAGGCTTCCGGGGAACTTTCATGTTTTCAAAAAGTTTGAATTATGTTTGGAGGTGAGTGATATCATCTTGGGAAGTGTGCTAAAAAGATCACTTTTGCGGAGCGTCTGTGATACGCTCCGGGGGTGTTTGAAAGTGGATGTTTTCGTTTCATGTGATTGAGGCCTTCGAGAAGCGATCTATTCGATCGGACCGTATCGATGGAAAGTACTCTAAAAATACTTTCAGGAATTTCCAAATTTACGCATTTCTCAAGTCGTTTGACGGTGCGTTTTGATTAGGGAATTGCAGAAAAAGTTAACCTTGGCGGAGCGTCTATGAGTCGCTCCAGGGGTTGCTGAAAGTTATAGTTTTCACACCGTACGATGGAGGGTTTCGGGAAGCGATCTATTCGATCGAACCATATCAATGGAAAGATCTATGGACGAGCTTTCGAGAATTCCCCGATTTATGCATTTCTCAAGTTAGTTGACGGTGCGTTATATCCAGGGAATCGGGGGAAAAGACAATTTGGGCAGAGTGTCTACGAGACGCTCCAGGGAACATTTATCGAATCGTGTGAGTTTAGTGTCATAGGGTCCTCTTTGGGTTAAACAAGGGCGTGTGGTGAAACCCTCTGCTCGAAATCCCAAGACCGGTGCTGTTTCGGGGCATATTTGGGTTTCCAGGGGCAAAACAGTCATTTTGCCCAGGGTTGGCTGGAAATGGTCAGGAATGGTTTGGTATGTTGTGTTAAGTGTGTAGGGTTGTTCAGGGATGGTTTTGGAAGAGTCTTTTACCGTTCGGCGCAGTTTGCGCAGTGCTGAGGTGTTTAGGGGCAAAATGGTCATTTTGATCGGAGTGGGCCGGAATAGGACCGAATTTGGACCAAATGGCGTGTGGGGCAGGCCTAATGGTTTAACAACATTTTGGTAGGATGGACTTATCGTTTTGAGGAATTTTGAACTTTTCCAAAACGTACCTGGAGGCCCAAGGGGCAGGTTTGGTCATTTTTCACTGAGTCGGGCTAGCAGATGCCGGTGTTGACCTAGATGTTGGTTTTCGAGACCACCCAGTCTTGGAAAACTACCTGTACGGTGTTGGTCTCTAAGAACGCCCGGCTTTAGAGAACTACTTGTAGGGGTGGTGTTGATTCCTGAGAACGCCTAGTCCTAGAAAGCTACCTGGAAGGGTGGTGTTAGTCTCTGAGAACGCCCGATCTCGGAGAACTACCAAATGACGGACATTTTACGTTGGCGGGCTAGCAGGTGCCAGAAGTGAACCGTCTAGAATTTGATGAGGTGTTGGTTCTTAAGATCGCTTGATTATGGAAAGCTACCTGGATGGCGTTGGTTTCCGGGACTGGCCGGTCTAGAAAGTTGCCTGGAATAATGGTGCTTATGGCTCCTGCGGGTCCTTGTGGGCCCGAGAAGCGACCAATTGGTTGGATTGGAGATTGAAAGGTTCATCTTGAGCCTGCATGTGTTGTGATGTTGAAAATCGAACCCAGTAGGACAGGAGATTACTGAGCGGGCAAAAATGGGGTGCTTACAACCTACATAGCCTTATACACCATTAAACTCCTCCTTCCAGCCCCTTTAGCCTACTTGAAGCCATTCAAGTTCGAGTTAAGGCATCCATAGAGGATTACAAGTGTATTGAAGGTAAAAGGTTGTATTTCTTTTACATTTTTGTATTCCCCCACTCTTCCCTTCTCCATCTTAGCCTACTTAGGCTATTCTCTATTTTAATCCCCACCTTCAACCTCCCTTTCTTGCATGCTTGAAGCCAAAAGGGCTCTTAGTTCATGCATAGAGGAAAGCTAGTGGGAGCCACCGTGTAGGGGGATCTCTCACTAGCCTACTTTAAGATGGTATGGTCTAGGAGCCCCTTGATTATGTGGTGTAGCCTAAAGCCCTGTATGTATTCATAACCCCCTTGCATTTTGCTATCTTGATCATGTCTTGTGTGCTTGGCTTCATTTTCACGTTTATAACCATGTTCGACAAAGCTTGCATTATTCTTATTTTCATGCCACTTTCAAGCGCCATATTCCTTTCAAGTTGGTTCTAAGAGTTGGTCGTTTGAAGTTTAGGACGAGACCTTAGAAATCATGCCTTAGAAAATCCCCCATTACCTCGTAACTTACACTTTTACATTATTGCATTTCAACTTGCATAATAGTTGTTTTCAAACTCTCTAAATTCTAAGGTTTCTATTCTCTCAAGTTTAGTGGTTGAAATAACTTCATGGAACCCTCTCTTGAGTGGTCTCCCTTTCATATTGGCCATAGAAGCCCTAAATTTTTAGAATGATTCTCTTCTCTTTTTATTCTTGCACAAAAGTGATTTTCAAACTCTTTGATTTCTAAGGTTTCCATTCTCTCAAGTCTAGTGATTGAAATGGCCTCATAGAACCCTCTCTTGAGTGGTCTTCCTTTGTATTGGCCATAAAAACTCTACTTTGTTGGAATGGTTTCCTCTAAGAATGGTTTTCAAAATCTTCTTCTCAAAAATGGTTTTCAAAAATTTATTCTCTCCATTTTTGCATTTAAAATGGTTTCCTAAAAGTTGTCATCATTATGTTGACTCTTGAAATCCCCACTCTTGTCAAGATAAAGATTATAATGGCCCTAAGGAAATCTTCTTTGGAATGATTTTCAAGCACCAATCATATAAACCATATTCTTGGCTAGAGTCATATTTTCATGGAAAATGATCTTCAAAAGGGTTGTCAACCAAAGTCCTTTGCATAACATGATTTGTTTTCTAAAACTCTTTCTAAAAATGCATAAAATCACCTTTCAAAACCATCTTCCAATCCAATTCTAGGCTCACTTGACCCTAGTTATCCAACGCTAGATTAAATTGACCCTAGTTGTCCAATCCTAGGTCAACTTGACCCTAGTTGTTCAACCTTAGGTCACCTTAACCCTAAAACTAACCAAACCCCAGTTGATTAACCTTAGGTCACTCTAACCCTAAGTTAACCTAACCCAAATTAGTAAACCTTAGGTCACCCATAACCCTAGGTCAACCCAACCTAGGTTAGTATACTTCAAGGTTCTAACTCATGGACCCTTTTTAAATGATCTTTCTATTTAAAACTATTCTCATAACCCCTTTTTCCAAAAACCTCCGACCCTCTTGAGATTTCAAAAATCAACTCTATAACCTTTTCAAACACTCCTACACTCTATCTTTAAACCATTTTTAACAAATGTTTTCAAGAACTCACAACCCTAATGTGTCCCTACCCCTTTTATAGGTAGGGATTCCAAGGGAAGGTGATACATTAAGTACAACCTTCAAGGTTGTCCATATTAGAGTTCCAAAGTCATAGGCATTTTCAAAAACCCTTTCAAAAACTTTTAAAAAATCCATTTACTAAAACACTCCAAAATAATATCTCTAAGATTTCCAAAGCATGACTACAAAACATTTTCAAAACTCTTTTGAGTTGTCCCAAAGCATTTTCAAAACTCTCTTGAGTTGTCCCAAGAATGCTTCAAAGCACTTCAAAACCCCCTTTCAAGAGTTTTAATGTTCTATTTCAAAATACAACACTATCCGATTTTAAATCCAAACTCTCAAGTTCTCTCTTTCCAAAGACCTCAAAGTGTCTTCAAACTTTTCAAAAGCCCTAAAGCGCCTATTTTCTATCGGGCTCTTACCTGAACTATGAATGACCTGATTCTGGCCAAATGAGATACGTAGGCAACCTAAAATGGTGTGATCATAACTTCTATTTCAACTCCAATCCCCTTTCTAAAAATTTCTATCCATTTAAAGTTTCTACTTCGAACTCCTTCAAAACTCCCACGTTTTCAAACCTTTTCTAAAACTTGCATTATGCATCATTCATCCTAAAAGTGATGACAAAACCCCGTTTTCAAAATTCTAAAGTGGATATTAAGTGGATAATGGTAATTGGTTATTCTAGTGAGTGAACAAAGGGCGATTAGACATGTAAGCACCGAAAGGGTGGGGTAGGGTGATGATCTTAAGGTATCTTCCTTACAAGTAACCAATCTCCAGATCATAGATTTCTATTTTTGAAAATCCAAAATGGAGTTATTTTCAAAAAGGGCTTAAATCTTTCCAAAGGTTACCAAGCAACTTATTTTCTTAAAAATCCTCTCTTGAGGGAATTTTTCAAAGGCTTTTCCAAAAACCCTAAGTTTATTTTTCGGATTAATCCTTAGTTTTAGGTGACCTAACTTACCTTAATCAAGTTTGGTGGCGACTCCTATTTTTCTAAAAAAGCCCTTAATCAAATTAATCTTTAATTCAAACTTAGTCGCACTTGTCCTTCTAGGAGGATGAGTTCTGGTGACAGAGTTCCGTGCTTTAGTCTCCAAGCCGAAAGGACCTTGGACCTAAAAAGTCGGGGCGCGACACAATCGATATGCCAAATAGCAAACATTTTATATTGGCAGGCTAGCAGGCGCCAGAAGTAAACCGCTCTACCATCTCGGAAACTTGGGTTTCGTTCCGGTCAACAGGTGTGAAGGGACTTATCGTTCCGAGAGATTTTGTACTTTTTCGGTAAATGCATCATGCTAGATGGACTTACTATCTAAGGAATTAACTTTATTGAAAAGCGTGTCAAATTGAATTTGATTGGTTTAGATTGGAATTGAAACTGGAATTGAGATTGAAATACAGACTTATCATCTTTAGGAAGACGTGTCAATTAGAATTAGACCGAGCAATATCCCAAGGGCATTTTGGTAATTTTACCTCTATCGGGCCTGACGGGCCCGTGAAGCAGTTGATTGATTGGATATAATCTGAAAAGTCAATTTGGGTTTGAATTTGTCCGTATCGATTTAAATGTGAGTCCCGTCAGATCGAAAATTGTCGATCAGGTAAAAATGGGGTGCTTACACATGCGAACGTGAGTTTTGGACACACAAGATAATTTTTCTTTAAAGAAGGTAAAAAAGTAATTTTGGCTGTCAATTTTAAAATTCTTTTATTGTTGTTAAAAACAAAATACAATTTAATGTTATGTAGTACATGCATTATTGGGCCCATTTTAACTGGAATTAAGTGCCTTTTTAAATAAGGTTCATCTATCCCCGAATTCCATTTTTAATTTTTGCTCTAGCGGCCATATGAGAGTGAGATTTGAGTACAACACTCAATTCAACTAGAATGATTGACTTTGTAGTCCAATGCTCATCAGCTTGTTCTTATCCTAAACATAAGTTCTCAGGTTGATTTCTTCTTACCTCTACTTGTGACTCCATGGTTCACATGAATGATAACTTTATGTGAGTTCGAAGGAGTAGTTATTTAAAGAACTAAACATTTTATAGCTAAAAACAAAATGAACATTCAATATTCCAAGGACTTGGACTCACCATCCCACTGTCAAACCAACTCTTGTTCTTTCACTAGCTTTGTTTGAGATTTTCATCCCAATCATGTTATGTAGGTTTGGAATTTTTCAATTTAATATGTTATTTTCAATAACAAGATAGTTAATCTATTACGGTTTGCGTAAATCGTATCTTATTTGCCACTAAGAGATAGAAGTTAATCAATATCCTAAAGTTTGTACAATATGTTTTGACTTTTGACCTATAGTCTCACATCGGTAGAGATCGAGAATCTTTATACATTTATGTAGCACCAAACAAGCATAGACTAGGTGCCCCTTGGGGACATCTGATAAAATGGGAACAATACAGAGAAGATTAGCATGGCCCTATGCAAGGATGACTTGCACAAATCGAGAAATTGTCCAAAAAATTTTCTCCTCTTTGCCCTTGTTAGAGATTGTCTGATTTACCAAATTGCACTTGAATTTTTTGCTTTCCCTAACATAACCTTGCTTCAACAGTAGATATTTCTCTTATTTTTTGAAGTCTATATTTGGAAAAAAATTCTGTAGGATCCTGGGGTGTAGACATTGGTTTTGTACCCAATGCTAATCAATTCATTGTGGTAAAAATGCAGAATGGGCTTAATTTTTCTGAAAATAGGCAAGAAGTCATTTTCCAAGAAGCTAAGTAAAGAATACCTCGGATATGGCAAACGTTTCCATTTTGTAATTAGATGTTTAAACCAATGGTTAAAAAATCATTGCAATCATTCGGTAAGTATTTTTAAATTACTTTTCTTGTTTTTCGAAAGCAAAAATAAATGTTCCCTGAAGTCTCAATATGCAAGAAAAATATAATGCTTCCATTCTGGTAGCTGACAATCACAGTCAACGCCTAAATATCAAAAGATGGATGATTGGTGGAGTATTACAAAGGGTTAATTACAGGTAGATCAGTAACTCCAATACATCTTGTATGCATATATTATATAGTAGTATCATAAAAATAAAATATTATCTATGTCAAAAATGAATCCATCTCAATAGATCTCTTTTTATTGCTCAAAGGAAAAGTAATAGATAAGGATGACAGAATTTGAATTCATGACATTTTATACCTAAAATCGGAGAAAAAGCAATGACGGTATCTGAAGAATAAGCATCGGCTAACTTTGTGCTAGCAGTCGCGATAATACTGAGAATGCAAGTATTATCTAGAATGATCAGGCGTAAAGCGTCTATAAGTGGCTTTTTAAGTCCACCGTCAAATCCCAGGACTCAACCCTGGATAGACTAATGTATTTGGGTTCAAAACCCTGCGCGCTCTACATTTGGAAGATCTGCGAATCTTTCTTGCGTATTCTAAAACTTTTCAATAATTGCTTCATGGCATCCAAGTCCATTCAACAATGATTTAATATCATTTTACACTCTTTAACTAAAAAAGAGATATTTTGACCCCTTAAAATATGACAATTCAAATTTTAAAAATCACATTTATATTATTGGCTTGAAGATTAAATAGACAAAAAAAATATTTGCGGGTGTCAATCAACAAATGTATAATTCCAAAATTGTCCTCTATATTGGTAGTAGGAAGTATTAAGTCAACCAATCTCCCTCTTTCTATATATATATACCAGAAGGGTGTTCCATTTTGTGGATGGTTCGTTTGAATAAGTGCGAAAAAAAAAAAATAATAATTAGTGGGTGGTTACAAAATTTAAATTAGTATTTATTCTTTTATTCTTTGAGTTAAATAAAGATATACACAATGTTAGTAATTTATGTATTTTGTAAGGACTTCTTGGCCTCACCTAAAAGTGACATTTTTAAATTTGGAGCTTTACCAACTCTACCAAATCCAAAAGTTTACTTTATAATAGTATAGATATATATCACAATAACATTATTAGGCTTCGCTGCGCAAGCTGCTCATAGTCCTTCCATTTTTCTCACTAACAGATCAATATTTTTCAAAATCAAAACCTTTATCACCTAAACAATATAAATATCAAAATTCAATGTATAGAATATATATATATATATATATATTATAGATACACACGTTATGTATAAGGACAAGGAAATGAAGCATTGTGAGTCCCAATCAAATTAGACAACAATGAATTGCTCCATTAGAAGCCTATTGGGACTGAAGATCAAACCCACATCTATGTTATAAAGCTTCAGGCTTAATTCTCAAACACAATCCTTTATCGACTGGCAGCTTTTGCTATTGTCAATGTTGCCAAGTTATTCTTCACTTTCTCTTAAGCTTTCTATATCTAATCAACCCTTCAACAGCTATGCGCTTGTCATCTTCTACCCCAAAATCTGACTCCTAGATGAAGCCTGTAAATCGCTCGACGAAATTCCTCAGAGATGAAGTTTGTTACATGTCGATAATTTTTGGGCTCACGTAAACTCACGGTAATCAAGGCGTTGGCTCACATCGCCAACATGAGAATCTGTGGCATTGGGTCTTCTAGATATAGCGGGTATCGGGGATGAGGCGGCCGATGGGAACTCGGCCTCGGAGGAAAGAAAGTCGTCCAAGAGCTAAACCAGACAATGGAGAATTGAGTGTTGGCCACGACAATGTCCGATGATGTTGTCGCCGGCGAGGGCGGTGGAGCCCGTTGCCCGCATGATTGGAGTTTTAGAGAGAGAGAGAGAGAGGGAGAGATAGAAAGAGAACAAAAAATTTATAGGACATTTTGTCAAAAAAAAAATCATTTTCTTAGTGGAAGGGCTTTTTTTCTTAAAAGGCATGATTTATTGGTCAAGTGCAAATCACGTGACAGTTAGTGTTAGTATTTTTAATGATTGTCTAACAAAAGGGCATGAACTGATACCACCTTGTCTATTTTTTTAGTTAAAGAAAGTAAGTTGATATTGCGTTACAGTTGAAAAAATTTTTGTGTAATTAATCCTATTACAAATCCTTGTTAAGAAAATCTATCAAAGAACTAACAAGTGGAAATTTCTAAAGGAAGAATGATAAGAATGAGTTTGAAAGGAAAATGAATATTCAACTTTTCTTGTCAATATTTTAAAAATAATAAATATTTAATATACATAAAAAAATTTAAATTAAAAAAAAACAAAGTGCCTCAATTTAAAGGACGCTTATAAAAAAAAAAAATTCGCATTCACCATGATTCAAAATTAAACTCAATATAAAGGAGAGAATACCAATCTTCACCCCGTTTGTATACGGTCTATCTCTATTTTCGATCATGCAATGCAGGACAACATGCTATCAACGAATATAATTAATTAAATTTAACGAAACAAAAAATATAAACGATTTCTGAAAAATAGTTGGTCTCGCATCTCTATTTCTGTGTATATCTTCGAGTTGGGGACTTGACAGAAAGCAGGCTATTGGCTGCATCATCGTCGTCGAGGGTATAGAGAGAGAGAGAGAGAGAGTCAGTCTAGAGAGAAAGAGTGGGAGAGGATGAGTGGAACGGGGAAGAAGGTAGTGGACGTAGCATTCAAGGCTGGGAAGAGCATAGATTGGGAAGGTATGGCTAAGCTTCTCGTCTCCGAGGAGGCTCGTAAGGAGTTCGCTACTCTCCGCCGTACCTTCGATGAGGTCAACAACGCTCTCCAGACCAAGTTCAGTCAGGTAATCTCTCTCTCTCTCTCTCTCTCTCTCTCTCTCTCTCTCTCTGTGTACGTATATAACTATGTTTGTATTTATATATTTATCAGTATTTGATCCAAATCTAGGGTTTGCTCCCTTTTTCGTTTTTTTTTGTTCAGCGCGTTGGGGTTCAGTTTTTATGAGGTTATGTGACAGATCTGCTGTTAACTTTAGCTAGTCAGGGTTTTTGTGTGATGAAATGATTCGTGGGGTTTGTAATGAATTTAATTAATTAATTGCGGTATCCGTTGGCAGAGCTGCGAGAGATCTTTTCGAGCTCTCTTTCTTCCTTAAGAGTGTGAATTTTTGGATCCGTTCACAAATTATTGGACATTTGAATATTTTCATGTGTATAATTTCGGAAATTGCTGAATTCATTGTGTTTTGCATTTGTGGTGACAAATCACGATTGTAATTTGAAACGGTGGCTGGGTATTTCCAAAATCATGTTGTTGTAAACCATATATATATATATATATATATTTATATATCGGGAGAGAACAATTTTTTTTTTTTTGTTTATTGTGTTTAGGCAGCAAAGTGGAGTGTGAAATAGAGGAGAATGTGTTGGCCTTTTGTGAAAGGTTGGACCTTTTGCTCACACCTTGGCCTTTGGATTGCTAATTGGCAGTCCTAGAAGGAAAGGGTATCATGTTTTGGAGTTTAAATTGCAAAGTAGAAGTTGCTAATAGTATTGGTGTTTGATAGTAATTTGGGGTTGACCTCACATTGTACCCCAAAGAGATGCCAAGATGATCTCCTTTGGTTCTCTAACTGCTGCCTTTAGATAATGAGGGCCTTGGTGAGATGGAGCAGGTAAAATGGGTTGCTCAAAAATGGTTTTTATTTCTCATGGAAGATGTGTTACAAAGACACCTTGACATAGCTCCAAATTTGCAATTTTTTCTTGATGGATTAAGATTTGGGTTTTGCACCTTAGATTTAGTTCAGTCACTTGTTTTTCACGAAAATTTCTATATTCCTAGGAGCAAATGAAGATTTCAAGGTCTTGTTTCTTTGTTCTCATTTGATTGCATATTGCTTTCTTCATATTGGAGGGTTTCATGGATTTTTGTTCTTTGTATGTATTAAATTTCACTCCCTCAGGAAGCTTGGCCCTAGCTCATTTAAGCAGTTGTTTTTATATAGCACTTATTAAAAAAAAAAAAAAAAGGTCAGCCCACAACTGATAGGACCAAGCTTCCTGAGGGGAGGCCACCCATGGGCATGACCCATGTATAAGCGCTCAAAAAGACAAAACAAAGCAACTCAGAACCCTCTGCACTTCTCTATTTGTTCTTTTGCCTTTGTGGTGAGCACGATTTTTGAACAATAGAGTAATGAAAGTAATTTTTAAAAGAATTACTAATGGAAATATGAAGGTTAATCTGCAATATGGCAATTGCTGCTTTCAGTTTAGCATATACATTCTGAAAGTTTCTTTGTAGTCATTGAATTAACTTGGCAAATATGATGATTACTTTGAAGAGTTCTTCTTCCATTTGATGTTTGCTGCATTTGCTAAGTCCTAATTTACCATATCAGAAAATGTTGCAAGTTATGTACCAATGCTACAGTTCATGCACCTTATGAATATAATTTTTCCTTGGTGAGTTGGCAAAAAAAAAAACACCTGCAAAAAAAAAAAAAAGAAAAAGGTCTTATATGTCATATGAGTATACAACTGCTGCTGTTCTTCAAACAGTTACTGATATTTTGTCTAGCTGTAATCCTTGTTTTCTAACTACGTACTTCTTTTGATTTTAGATTCAAACATAATTCGTTGATGAGATTCATAGGGTAGAATTGTGCTGTAGATTTGTGATTGCTAAGCAGCTGAATCCATTGTATTGTCTAATATTGCTTTTAGTAATTTCATTTTTAAATCGTGCAGGAACCAGAACCCATAGACTGGGAATACTATAGAAAAGGCATTGGATCTCGCTTGGTTGACATGTACAAAGAAGCATATGAGAGTATGTTTTATACATATCTGAAGTCTACTGCTTGTTTCTTTGTCGTTACTTCCTATATGGGAAATTTATCATTTGGTGGACAGTTCACTTAACTTGGATTCTTGCTGGTGCTACTTCCCGGCTGTGTAGCCCTAAGTGACATATGGATTGAGTGTCTTTTTTAATTACATCTCAAAATTTATAGTTGTGTTAAATTTTCAATGTTTAACAAGCTTTCAGGAAGATGTAGAATATTGAGAAATAAGTTGTAGAATTGTCATTGATCTTTAAAAAAAATTGGAGAGTTACCAGTTGACCTATGAACTTTAGTTAATGAGCAAGCTCTTCTTCTAGATTCATAATTTTTTCAATAAGGAGAAACATATTTAATGTGAGAATAATTATAAATTTTTTCCACAAAAACTATCAAGCTAATGATTGGATATAATATTATTTGTCCTAGACATATTATGGGCACGGACTATTTTTACGGGTGTGTAGCTAATGGTGTCCTCTGAATGAAAGGTATTGCTATTACCTGTCAAGTACAAATGGAACATAATAAAAAAAACTGTATCCTCAAACGTGTCCCTAACGTCTTTGGAGAAGAACAACATCTTTGAAGAAGAACAACCACACTTGCCATGTGTACATGGGTGGGCACAGATGATTGATGTTTAGTCTAAGGGAGGAGATAAATCCGTATTAAAAGAAACAAACGCATAAATGTAAGCCCCTTGAATTAGGTCTAGAACTTCATACATCTTTTGGCAGTAATTAGTTTGTTGATGTAGAGAAGAGATACTTTTTTTTATTTTTTTTGATAAGTAAGAAGTATATTAAAGGGCACCAAGGAGGTGTCACCCATATACAGAGAGAACCTAAGTCAAGGTCTACTATACAAAAAGAGTTATGCACAAAATTCAAAAATTGGTTCAAAGATGGATCAAAAGTACTCTTAGACCAACACACGAAAGAGCTAAAATCATGCTTTTAATACCCAAGACAGGCATTTCAATACCATCAAAGGACCTATTATTCTGTTCAAGCCAAATGGTCCACATCACAATGAAAGGTGCTAACTGCCAGACTTTCCTCTTTCTTCTTCCCACTCTAGTGCCCCTCCAAGATGGTAACAGCTTCACACAGAGTTTGGGAAAACCCACAAAATGCCGAACCAGCTTAACAGCACTGCTCAAATGTCGTAAGGCAGCCTGTAGTGAATAAGAAGATGGTTCACCGATTTCCCGTCACATGCACATACAGCACCAATTAACAAGAATTTGCCTCCTTCTGATGAGGTTATCAATCATAAGGATCTTACAATGAGCTGCCGTCCAGACAAAGAAGGCAACCTTGGAGGGGCCTTAGACTTTCAAATAGCTTTCCAAGGAAAGGCACTAGCAATCTAACCTTGAAGGATCACATAAAAAGATTTTACAGCAAAACCACAAACTGTAGGGCCCATCCATCTCAAGGTATCGTCCCCTTCCCCTATCAAAAGGTGGTCATACAGGGATCTTAGAAGCTGCATCATGTCCTCAATTTCCCAATTGTTAAGGTTCCTTCTAAAAGTAATATTCCAAATAAATTGGCTACGGTGTACCAAGAGGTAATCTCCCACTGTCGCTTCCCTATCTACAGCAATCCTAGCAAGAGCAGGGTAGGACAACTTCAACTTAAGATGATTGTGCTGATTTTGCCAATTGGGAATGCAAACTTTGTTTCTAGGCTACCAGTTAAGAGCTTTGTCTCTTTGGTGGGGTATTTTGTAAAGTGGAAGTACGGGCCCAAAGGAATTCTAGCTGTATGGGAAAACTGAATAAGCTTGACATTGTGATCTGAAAAGGCAAACAACCAAGCCTAGGCATCTTTCCTCTAGCAGTTTTGTGTACTAGATGTGCTATTCATATCAGAGAAAAACAAACATTGTAGAACTCCTTTTTCTGAGTTAATGTTTATTGGTGCTTCAGATGCAGTTTTTAGGGGTTATTAAATGATCATCTGGTTGAATTTGTTCTTGTTTGGCTCTAGATCATATTGGTATCAAAACCACATTTTTGCTTAAGCTTGCCTAGGAGTAGAATTCAGACTATGTTTGGTTTGAGTTCTCAAAATGTTGAGTTCACGAAAAATGGAACAGATTGTGGTTTCAGACTTTTTTTTGTTGAAAATTCAAAAAGTTAAACCGTGGCAAAAATGACAATGATGAAAACAAGACCAAAGGCACAAAAATTGCAAGGAGAGATCTTTTGTCATTGTAACAATGGGTTATTGTTTACAATTGCTGGTGGCAGAAATTTATGATATTAGAACGAATGGACTGGTTCAATTCTTTTACTCTGTCGACTTGACTTTCTTTTGGCTTGACTTTGCTTTGTTTAACTCTGTCAATCTGCAGGCGTTGAAATCCCGAAGTATGTAGACACTGTTACTCCTCAATACATACCCAAGTTTAAGGCCTTGGTGAGAACTCAAAGTTTGTTCTTGTTGATTTCTAATAAAGATTTCAGTACTCTTCATCTTTACTTTTCCGTTTTCATCATTGTCAAGTTTATTTTTTTATTCTATTTCAACTAGGTCTTCCTCTATAGCAAAACTCTCTAAATATCCATGATTTTACAAAACATGAAACATCTTGTGACCCTATAAATGGAAAGATAAATTCTCAATGAATAGTACATTTGTAAATTTTTACTATAAAAGACTTCAAAAATATTTTTTTAGAATTTCTTACCCCAAAAAGATAAATGAAAAACTTTTACCAGATGGGTAACACTAGGTATTGGAGTAGGTTGGGATTTTGGTTGAATAGAGCTTTGTCTTTTTGGTGGGGGTGTTCACGGGTCGAGATGGGTAGTGACCCACCAGCCGAATTGCCGAAGTTAGGTTCAGAAACATTGGAACCGATTTCGACTCGGTTTGGGTTCAGGTTGGATTAGAAATTCATCTCTCATTGCCAAAAAAAAAAAAATTTAATAAGTACTTAAATAACAAATAAATGAAAGCACCTAGTAAAAAGTCATATACTATTAAAATTCAACCATTACATATGGTTTGCGTTGTTTTTAGCGGATTGGGTCGGTTTTAGGTAGTAATTCACCAATTGAACTGCCAAAGTCGAATTCACAAACATTGGAACTGATTTTGACTTGATTTGGGTTCAAATTGTGTTCGGATTGGCAGGTTAGATGGATTTTTTAATAGCCCTAATGGAAACCTAAAATTCAAATAGCAACACCAAATTTGGAATAGGTGCAGTCATAGTTATCAGAACCGAACCGGACATCAAACCGGTGAACAGATTGGTTCACGGTTTGTTGGTTCAACCGCTGGTTTAACCGGTTCAACCAGCATTACAAAAATACCTTATATAATAAATATTGCAAAAGTTAATCGCATGAATTGATGTGGAGCAATGGCTTTGGACTTGTTATTCCACTTCAAGTCATGGGTTCGAGTCTTCTTGGCTTCAATTCTTCAATTTTTAAAGGATTTACACTTCAAAAGTGCGAGCCAGTTGTCGGTCTTCCACAAATTTAAAGGAAGTTACCGTTGCAAGAGTAGATTTTTGGCTATCCGGTAATAGTCAGGGTATCAAACCGGAGGACTAGTTGGTTCCTAGTTGAACCAGTTCAATCAGCCTGTCCGGTTTGGTTTTGATAACACTGGGTGCAACATTGTGCATGGGTCGGGTTGGGTCGGATTCGTGCTTAACCAAAAACCGACCCAATCTTGATAAGTTCTAGATTTTTTGACCCAGAACCAAACCAATTATTCCTGAATCCAACCAACTTGACTCGTGTTGATTCCACTTTTATTTTATGCAATTTACCTTATTTATTCAAAACAATAAAACTTTTACATTCTTAATTTTTCAAAAAAATAAAAAATAACATATAAACTCAAATTAATAATAATTAAGTACGAATAACACTGATCTGATGGCATATATAAAAAATATGTATAGACTTTTATGAGATACAAAGTTTAGTCTCGGTTTGGATCCAGAAAATGTGGAACCAAGAACTGAACTGAATTGATCGGGTTGGTATTTTTAGACCCAAAGCCGAACCGATCGTTTTACTGATCAAAACCAAACTGACCCATAGAGGTTGGATTGGTTCGGTTCAGTTCATTTGTGCACCCCTACTTTTTGGAATAAGGAGAAACATCTAACAACGCCATATATTTTGAGTTACAGTTGGTGGAATTGAAAGAAGCAGAAGAGAAATCTCTGAAGGAGTCTGAAAGATTAGAGAAAGAAATTGCAGAAGTCCAAGAGTTGAAGGTAATGTAAAAATATTGGTTTTATTCTTTCCATTTATTCACCTATTTTTATTATTTTAATCTCTGATGGGGTTTTTATTGTGTAACAGAAAAAGATAAGTACCATGACAGCAGAGGAATATTTTGAGAAGCATCCGGAGGTAAAGAAGAAGTTTGATGATGAAATCCGAAATGATTATTGGGGCTATTGATGTCAGCTCTGTGTAGCATTTCTATGGACCACTTTTGCAGGTGAACTTTTTTCAGTTCATCTGTATCTGTCTCAGTTTTTCAGAATAAAAAAGGGAAAACCAAATTGTTTTGCTTTGTGGGTCTTTTGAAGAATTTGAACTACAATGTATTTCATGTTGAGGTCTCCTCATCCATCATCTTAGTACAGAGATGGAAGATGATTCAATATTAAATGAGTTGATTTCTATCACAAAAGCAAGCATGTATTGCTTTAGGCCATGCATTGACATTTTCTTTCTCCTGTTAACTTGAATCATGCAAGCTCCTGCCAAAGGTGATTATTTTGTTTTTAATTTAACTTACAACTCCTTTTGCCATCTAATATAAGAATTTCAAAAAAACACAAAAAAGGAAAGCATAAAACCAAATCCACATAAAAAGGGAAGAACAACACAGATTGAAAGCTTTAATTTTTGTTTATAGAAAAATCATATCGTTTTCTTTTTTAGGTGGAAGGAGGTGAAACAAATTTGAAAGAGTGGAATAAACACACGTGCGCATGCGCGCACACACACACACACACACACACACACACAGTCAATTCTTTAATATATTTATAAGCATATATACATTAACGAGAATTAACTGCACTTGTGTACGGACGTGGTCACCACCCATATTTGTATGTTATTGCGTGCAAGTAGGGTTTGGTGTTTTCCTCGTGATAAATTTTGTTTAAGTGGCGGTTTTCATGGGGACGGCATGCAAAATTCACATATTCACCTTTAATACAATTTTTAGTAGTTGGGATTGTGGGAACCTAAAAAATGTGATATAATTTGAAAACTGAGAGTTTGAGACCAAATGGGGTGTTTGCCGTTGTAATCTAAACTATCCATAGAGGCAACATACAATTTGGTGTGTTGAAGTGGTCACATTTTTACATTCTCATAATTGCTCCAAGTTCTAATTGATGATGAGTATTGTGTAAAGGTTAGACATGACAATTTTATATGCTTTCAACCTTAGTTGTGGGAATTACCTCTTACCCTCTACCATTCCTACCCTTGCATATATGATAACTGTTACATGAAATTTACAGCCTGTTTGGAACTTCTTGGGGGGGGTGGGGGGGTGGGGAGGGGAGGGAGAGGAAAGAGAAAATGAAGGAAAAGGAAAGGGAAAAGGGAGAAAAAATTTGAAATCAATCTCTTTCTTTCTCGCTTCTTTCCTGCTACTTTTCTTGCATTTTCTTCCCAAAATCAAACAGGAAAAGAATAGCAAACAATATTTTCTCTTTCTTTCCCTTTCTTTTCCCAAGTTCCAAACAGGCTGTTTAGTGGTCAACATGTGTGTATGCATATGCACCCACTTCTAGTATCGATGTATATACACTTGCATAGCTTGCTAATTGATGTAATAAGCATTTCAGTCGATTTAAACAATAAGATAGCCAAAGAAAGCATGGTGGGGATGGCTTGAGCTGTTTTGCATAAGATTAATCTCAACTCAAAAAACTAACGAACTTCAAAATGAAAACTAAGGTATGATGCGTTTATCTCAAAATCAAGCTTGTCTGGCTTGGCTTTTTATAGTTTCTTTATGAGTACTTGAGGTAGCAATCCAACTTCTAGCCCAGCTTGAATATCTGGGTAAATCTAATCATTCCGGTCTTCTTGTTAATCCCCTAGCTAATGGGGAATAGAGAACTGCAGGGGGGAGCAGCACATTTGTTTTTCAATTTTTGCTGTGTCTGCTCAATCTGTAAACTGTTGTCAGGTCAATTTAGTCTCTAGATGAGGTCTGTGTGTAGCTTTTCATCTGGCCAAGTTTGCAGCTGGTTCTAGAATCCATTCCTGGGGTGCTTTTTAGTGTTTTGCTTCCTTTGCTCAGTCAGATGCTTCTTTTGGCTAGTTTCTGCTGGTTTTTGGAGCTGGTGCTGTGTTTGTTGGGGTTCTGTTTCTGCATTCCTAGACGGCTTATGTTTAATCCTTAGGTTCTGTTTTTGTCCTCCTTTCTTTGTTTCAGTGATTTTTGGTAGATCTAATAACAGGTTACAGCCCTGAAAATCTCTCTCTCTCTCTCTCTCTCTCTCTCTCTCTCTCTCTCTCTCTCTCTCTCTCTCTCTCTCTCGCGTGCTTATTATTAGTTGCAATCTCTTGGGTGGATCTGTGTCAGCTATGAGACAATGTATTATAATTGGATTATCAGATTGGTATGGTCTTGCTGGATGCTAATGTGATGGTTTTGGGATTGTGATATTTGATGATAATTCGTTAAGCAGACTAGCATCGGCTTCAAGCACAATAACGGTTAATATAAGCTGCTTGATTTACTGCTCTTAACGGTTGATCTAACCCACTGAACATGACCTCTTGGCTCATGCCAATCCTTGAAAGCAAGAGTTATGGAGTTAGGTCTGATGAGGAAAGATGCCAAAATTCATAATACCCATGTCAACAGGCAAAAAAAGCTTCCAATTTTCATGTGAACTTGTTAAATGAATAACACCTACTACTAGAATCATTTTACAAAGTGAAAAAAAAAAAAAAGAAGACAGTAAAAAGGAAAGAAAATAAAAAAAAAAAGTGAATTTACAGTTTTGTTGCTCCAACAGGAAGAAGATTCTGTTCAAATGGTCCTGTTTCTTTGCAGTTTAGGACTATTGCTGCCTTCAATTTTGAATCCAAAGCCTTTATTAATTATAGTCCATCCGTTCCTTGAAACTAGCCCTCTTTCATCAGCGTGACCAATACGAGGTTCTCCTCTCTCAATGTCCCGATCAATTGCCCTCGAACCCTCCTTTGACTCCGACCGGACGAGCCAGGTGAAGTCAAAAACTCCGGCATTGTATAACACGATGATCGCCGTTGATGTTAGCAGCTGAAGAACCCAAGGGGCGGTGGCAAGGACGGCACCGGATATGGCAAATGTGTGGACGTAGAGCACTTGTTTTTGGGTATTGGCGGTGGCGAGGCGGAAGAGGACGATGCCGACGGCTGTGATCCACAAGGAGTGGATTAGGATTGAGCGGAGGCGGAATCCCTGAGTGCCGGAGCCAGGTTTGTTGGTCTTCTTTTTCATGATGATGGCCGGCGACAGACTTTTGGAGGGGGTGAGGGTGACACAGCATGGACAAATGGGGGGAAGCTTTATTTGAAATGAGGTTTGGTTAACTTAAGACTTCCATTCAGTTGCAAATAGCTTTTAATTTTTTTTATAAATATTTTCTTGTAATTTATCTTACTCTTATCTTTCCTAATTTTTTCTCGTTTGTTTTTCTATAAAAAAAAAAAAAAAAAAAAAAGAGAGAGTGAGATGACTAAAGCTATTTTTAAATTTTGAATTTGTTAATGAGAAAGAAAAAAGTTTTTGGAAAAATAAAAACCATTTAACCTTTAGTTTTATAAAACATGACTTATTCTTTCCTTAAAAAAAAAAGAAAAATAATTTTCTATCCCGTGAAAGTTGGTTTCTACTATTTAGATTCCTTTTTTTTTATTTATCCACTATACCTATATTTAACTTTTTTTTTTTAATAACGTATGGATGAGGATAATTTATACAAATTTAAAAATACAATTTTAATTTTCATCCTATCCAAACAATATAATTTAATTACTTATAACATTATGCACAAACGTCCTGCCCAACTAAATACATGTTCAAAGTTATCAAGAAATTAAGTACATAAGCTTAAAAGTGTACACATATTAAATAATTACAAAGTTTAAGTAGTTTGGCTTTTTATACCGTTCTTGAATGTCATAAGCTAAATTAAGCTGAGTTGGAGCCAATACCTCGTAAAATTTACTGGTCTTAATATGTTTTTAGTTTAACTTATTTGTGTAACCCCAAACACTAGTGAGGTTTGAGCAGCTTGGTGCCTTCTACAACACTATGAATTGATCATAAGCTAAGCCTAGGCAACCCATGAAGAAAAGGCTCCAAGAAAAATTCACCCAATTGACCAAGTTTAGTACCAATTGTATTGCACCAACTACAAATTTCTAAGCATGTGATGTCCTTACTAAAAAAACAAAATGCACATCACAAAGACCAATGTTGAGACTTGAAACAATCAAACACTTGATGAATAAGAAATAAAAGAAGTCATTGCAGTTATTTTCCTTTTTTCAGATAGTAATGCTATACAAAAAGTATTTTTTTACATAATTTTCATATAAAATGAGGTAGTTGTTGGGGTTCTTTTATTTTAAACTGAAACATTCCCTATTTCGACTTATAATTTTAAAATATCACTTTCATATTATTTCATTGAAATTTTTTTTATATAAAATTTTTTGGAGAGTTGAATTTTTCCTTCCAAACATTTGTTTATTAGGTGGTGAGTGCCCCAACTTGAGATGCTAGATGAGTGATTACTAAATACACTAAGATTTGCTTCATCAAACTATAAAGCAATTCTCATTTTTTAGAGAGAGAGAGAGAGAGAGAAAGAGGGAGGGCTTTTAGAAATTTCTTAATAAAATGGGAAGAAGGTAGTAGTTAGGTGCTTCTCGTTACACCATTTTTCCATATCAATCAAATCGGAAGAATACTACTTAGATGCTTCTCATTATACCATTCCATTTCAATAACGAATCCCTTCCACCCTCATCCATTATATAATTAAGTTTCTTTTATTTTCTTTTATATATATATATATATATTTTTTTTTGGTACATGAGTGCCGAAGCTTGGAGAGCAAGGTAATGGCCTCAAACTCCGGATGATGAGCATGGAGACAAAGCTCGGCCATTGGACCAATCCCTTCGTCTGGACGTTTGGAACATCACTTGATTCAAAGTGGTTGATTTTTTCTTTTCACAAATGATGTACTTAACAATAAATAAATAAAAAATAAAAAAGAAACGTGGTTATGTTATTTCAATACATATTTTGATGGGATTACATCGAATGGTGTATCGTATTTCATTTCCCATGACAATATGCAATGATTAATTAGTTATTCAAACATTTTTGGATACCATTGTGCTATCTAATTAAGTTTAGAAAATGAAAAGCTGTAAATCACAAATAATAGTAACTATGACGCAATTGTAATAATAGTAAGCAAATTGTTAATCGACTTACCTTAAACTTTATATATGTTAGGATAAATAATCGTCTTATCTCTCCAACTTTACTTCGTATTTTAATGTCGTTCTTTAATTTTTATTTATCTTATTTAAGTTCTTTAACTTTTAAAAGTAAGACAATGTAGTTTAACATTTTAAATACGTGAAAAAGTTAAGAGTCAATTATATTCTGACCCCTTAACAATGACTCAATTTCATTTTTTTTCTGGCTAAGCTAAAAATCATTACTTTTTCAACCATAGACTATTTGAATTTAAGTTTGTGTAAACACGGTTAGTGAAAGAAATAAATCAACGCTTTTAACCTTTATGGTTTCATACAATATAAGATTTTTTTGGTTTTGACCAAACAAATCCCTAAATTGATTTCTAAAGGCCATATTTAGTTGTGGTATCAGTTTATACTTTTTTGGTTTTGCTCTTTGAAAATCATCCAGATTGCGTTTGGTAAATAGCTTTATAAACTCCTACTTTCCTCAAAGTTCTAATTGTCATCCTTCATCTTTTAAATTTTCTATCTGAACCTTTCATAATTTAGTTAATATTGATTAATTAGTTAATAGATGTGGAAAAAAAATCTAATTTCATTACATTAGCTGATAAGTTGTTTCTATTATTTCTATTTTATTTTATATTCAAGTTGAACTATGTCTGAAATTATTAGTGGTTTTCTATCTTCATTTCTATTTATTTCATTTAAACTATTATTTTCTTATTGTGTTTCATTTTCTTATGTTAAATCATTTTCTTAATGTAATATCATCTATATCACATCCATTAATAGCCTGTTTGAAACTTGAGGAGAGGAAAGGAAAGAAAAGGAAAGGAAGAGAAAGTACTATTTACTATCATTTTCCTGTTTGATTTTATAAAGAAAATTGGAAGGGAAGAAGAGAGAGAAAGAGTTAACTTGATTTAAAACTTTCCCTCCTTTTCCTCTTCATTTTCCCTCCCTTTCCCTTCTCTCCCCTTAGCTCCCCCAAGTTCCAACCAGGCTATAATGGATGGGTTACATTAACTTAAGGAAAGTTCGAATAAATAAATTAAATAACCTAGTCACGCCCTAAAATAATTTGGTCATATCCTTATGTAATTACTGCTGTTATTATTATATTCATGTAAATTAACCAAAGTTTAGTCTGTGATAAATAATACAGTCACTCTTAAATGTTTTGGTCATATGTTTTTGTAATTAACTAATTAATGTTATTATTATTATTTTTCACCTAAACCAACCAAAAATTTAAAATTATTCTATATATACAAGCATTCTTGCCCAGTTCTTTTTAATTAAAGTAAAAGGGATAACTTAATCTTGCAGTCCTAAATTGCCTATTCGGAAGAATCAGAACTTGGAGAAAGGAAAAAAAAAAAAGAGATGAAGGGAAAATAAAATTTTTTTCTTTCCCTTTTGATTTCTAGCTCAAAAGAGAAATGAAAAAAATTTATTAAAAAAATTAAATATTGTGCCTCATGGATGCACCAGAACTCGCAGTAGACTCGCCTTAACTGGTTAGGTCTCCCTTTTCAACTCGCTCATTGTTTATATATATATATATACTATTAGTTTGACATGTGCGAACCACATTTTTTATTAACACAAACAACAGGGGAATTTAACAAGCACAATTGTAAGACAAATCATCCATTTGATTAAAAAAAGTTCAAGGAGTCAACATGGAAATTCTCACATCCATCGTAAGTTGGGTAGGATGATTATCTACCGAAAGTATGCTAGCCTTATTATTGTTTTTAACAATCTAAAATTACAAGATGGGAATCCATATGGTAATTACTACATGAGTGAATATGCAACAACAAACAAGGGGGTATGTAATAAATCTCATGTTGGAGACCGCTGTGTTGCATCCAGCCATAACATTCACTTTCGCAACATACAAGGAAAAACAATTTGCCATATTCAGATTCAGGTGTATTGCTGTCCCTACACACCTCTAGTCACAGAACAAGATGTCATTGAACCAGTAACATTCATTGAACCTAAGCCACCTAGTTATATGTTTCCGTCCAGCTGATAGTCCTCCATAGCTGCAGATGTTCTTCCAATTGCTATGGCTTCCTACAAAGTCAAAATACTTGGTATTAGGAGATCTACGGAATCAAATTAGAACTATGTCAACAAAATTGAGGGATGGAGTGTGAGTTTACCTTCATACTATCAGTGCTATCATTCCTACCACAACACCAATCCTAAAACCTTCAACAATATACACATCTTGCTTAATATGGTTTACCTACATATTTTCATGAAGACACTTAGTTTACAATTGCCTGTATCTTTAAGGACGAAATTAAGAAATAACTCTTACCAGAAAGTTATTGATGAATACTTACAATTTGAACACTATGCTTGTTGGCATGGGTGATATACACAAGAAGGTTTGAGATGATAACAGAAATCAGTGGAGCAATAGCAGGACCCCAAAAAGAACAATTTCCTATCCTTGTTCTTTTGCTCCAACAAAATAAAGAAATAAGAAGGAAGTCTACTATAGCAATGTAAAATGAGGGTAGAAGGAAAGGAAAAGGCTCTTAACATGTATTTGGCAACAGAAGAAATTCAAGAAAACAGATACCTATACATATTATCTACCGAATCCACGACGGGACAACAAATTTATATACTATTATAAAGCAAACAGTTTACATGTCTACCCCTTTCAACCATAATCGCTTTAAACTATTTCTCTGTAATGAGTGGTTGGAAGAAATGATATATATTTTATTATGTGGTAACGTGCACCCACCTTTTAGCAAAATAAACACTCCCACTCAAGGAGTCGAGGTAAACGCTATTATTAATGTTGAATAAAGAAAAAAGAAAAGGGATCTGACAGTTTGGAATATTCAATGACGAAACACAAAATTAGAGTTTAGTCTTGCCCCATGATGTACTGTAATCATATGATGCTTAATCTTTTTCCGTTTTTCCTTCTATAGAGAACGACAATTCTAGAAATTAAAAGGCCCCGTGTTTTAAAGCAATGATGGAAACAACCCATGGCAAAGTGTTCAATAATTATTTCCGCTACCATGAGCATTCTGTTAAAGGGCGATTGTAGTATCATTCTTTGTATCCAACCCAAAAACAACTTTTCATACTAATTATTCATAGTTGGTCATCACTGAGAACAAATTGAAAAATTACATCACACAATTATGTGAGATGAGAGGAATCAAGATTCCTGAAAAAACCTAGCGTGGCTTGAGTGATGCTGGCAAGAACGTCGCTGACTTCTCAATCTGAACTTTTTCCCAATTGTTTCTCTTGCATCCATAGCTTCGTTCAAATCAGTGTAAAATATACACTCAGGATGGCTATATAGTATAGACATGGAATCAGCAGCAGAATTCATACGGCGGTTGGAGTGATAGGGCTTCGATGGGGATAGCCGTTCCTGTAGGGATGTATATTCTTTTCAGCATCGCCAGTCTGAAAATGAAAGCAGCAAATCCTAGAGATTGAGAAATACAATATGGTAAATTCAAAGATTTGTCCTTCAAAAGAGACTTCCTTCTGATAGTTTCACCTATATTGACGTCATTTTCACTCCTTTACTTCTATTAGCTTTTATTTCTATGGAAGGCATATACATTCAGAACATACGTGGCCTTTTATAACGTTTAAGTTTTTATTTTTTGTTTTTTTTTTAAATAAAAACAAAAAATAGTGTTTGTTTAAAAAAAAATTTTAATTTTTTACAAAATTTAAAAAAAACTAAAAATATGAAAATAGGTGTGTTCTTTCTTACCAAAATATTAGTCTAGTATTATTGACACAACAATAATTTATAAATGCCCATTACCAGACCACAAAAAATACACAATAAAAAAACAAAACAAAAACACACAATAAAAAATAAAAATTGACAGCGTTACCAAACGGGTCTTTGCCAGATTCAAAAGAAAACACAAGAAACAATTGAAACCCAACAAAAGGACAAACCAATTAACAAAGAACAATTTGTAGAAGGAACCAAATACAAATTATAGGTGGGATTTTAGGTGAGATTTTTTGAAAGGTCTAGTTGAGCTCTTAAATCGGATTGACGAGCATTAGCAATCTGCAAGACAAGAAAACGATGAGAATGTCTCGACTTTCTTTGAGCCGAAGGCATTCTGATAATTAAGTTTGTAAGCTTAATTATAATGAATTAAATAAAATATTAGAGAGCTAAAACTCAAGTGAATGTACCTTACACCTTTAGTGCATGAAGGTATTTATAGATTTCAAAATGCCATGTTTCCTTTAAGAATTGGAATTGGACTTATCTTTTGTTTGTCTTAATTTAATTAGGAATAGGATTTGTATTATGGACTTTATTAGTTCTAGTACTTGTGGATTAAGATTTGTGATCTAACCCCTTTGGGTCATTGCCTTTAATCGGCATAGGCCTTGTCCGATAGGTCGACACTCATGGGCCAACCTTACTGGACTGGTCTCTCCTGGTCTTAAGCTTGACTCTTATTGGGCTCACAATTGTCCCCAGCCCTTGCACCCTGTTTGGACTAACAAAGGGGGCAAGGGTTGAGATTTGCATTTAAAACTTGTCCTTTAGCCTTTCCGTTGCTTCACACCACGTGGACATTCTGTACTGGCCCTATAATGAAAGGGGTGTGTCGAATGGGCTTCTGAGGTAACGATTAGGTTAGGCGTCATGATTAACGCAGCTGAACCAATGGCATGGTCCACTATAAATTGGGCGTATCTTCATCCATTCTTAACATTTGAACTTGGCTTAAGACTCTTGGTGAGAGTGAGAGAACAGACTCTGCCCTAATTCCATAAGTCTTTCGAACCTTTGCTTTCTTCTTTTTTTGTCCTACTCTTTTATAGTCACCCCTGATGGTGGTTTGCCTTAAGAAACTTGTGGATAGTTCGACGGTTGTTGTTGCTTTTAAGTCTAGGTACAACATTGCCAACTAAGTCGACATTAAGTTGGTTGACCCAGACGAATATAGGATGAAAGAAACCAAAAAGGGGATGCCTTTCCCCGCAATTGCCATCGTAGAGGGTGGCGTTAGATTTCCCTTGGACCCTTTTGTTGTAAAATTCCTTCAACACCACGATATATGTCCTACCCAAGTCAGCCCAAATGCTTATCGGATTATAATGGGGATGCTTGAGCTAAACTGAATCCTAGGCATTAACCTAGGACTTGCAGAGCTTGACTTTTGTTATACTTTGTGTAAATCCGGGCGTAATAGCTAGAAAGTCTACTTTAGGGCTATCGAAAAAAGTAAGAAAATAGTGAAGTGTCTCCCATCTTTAGGTAAGGGCGTAAATAATGTCAAAATCTGAGTTTCTAGCCCTTGGGAGTTTGATGATCTTCCTACCGACCAAATGTTGTTTAGTCGATGCCATAAAACCCCCAGAGAGTTAGGTTGGTGCGACCCTTTACTTTTCATGCGTATTGACTTGAACATATCCAACTTGCCTTGTTTTGATTTTTTCAGTATTTGGTAAGAACAAGAGGTAGACGTGGAGTGTCAACTTGACTGATCTGAACAAGGTTCTTAACTACAGAGGCTCTGGTTGGCTTCGTGATATCGCAAGGACCCCTTACATGTTGCTGAACTACCCACTCCGGGTTTCCACCTTCACTACCTTGTTTGGGATCCCGCCAGGTGTGATTGCCAAGCTATTGGAGGAAGGTGTAGCTGGTGAGTTCGCTGAAATCCTAGTAGGGATTACGATTGAGCGCATACACCTCGACAACCAAGTGACCATTGCCGACCTGCCTTCTGACGCGCTGCCACCAGTGGGGAGTTCAGGGACTCGAGTCATTAAAGGCGCCATCCTAGTGACCTCAGGGGTTGGATTCCCAAGTTGAGCGTCATTTGAATTACCTCCATCCACAATTGACGCAGCGGCCCATCTTGCAGATTATCCGGTCCAAGACATATCCTCAGATCAATCAAGGTCATCTGAATCAAGATCAACTTCAACTCCATTCATAGTACCCGACCGCCGAGCTACAGTCAAAATTAAGAAGAAGTGTAAGCTGGTATACCCTTCGTCCTTCAATTCCGATATTCCCAGCATGATGAACCTAAGGGATATGATGCTACAGAAGGCGGCGAAGAAGCTGAAGAAGTCAGGAAAGTTGGAGGCTGAAATGGAGAAGCCTATTCCCTCTGCCCCCATTATAGAGGTTGACCTCTCTGAACCTAGAAAACAGAAGAGGGAGATAAGGGCGTCGAAGAAAAAGCCAACCAGGGGGGGTGTGTGTGATATTCCGAACCTCTATTTATTTATATTAATGTGAATTTCTAGTGTTTGCATTGTTTAATGTTAATTATTTTATCTTTTGGGTCAAATATGACCAATAAGAGTATGTGTTGTAACTTAAGCAATGGGTGAGACATAGAAATGCACTATTTCAATGTCATCTTAGGATTGGGTTGGTCATCTCCTTATCATGCCAGTATTGAATGTGAACTTGAACGAGTTGGGTTCGTTCTTCCACCCACTCGGGACTTGTTATTGAAGGAGTGGGCTTGTGCCTCCTCCTATATTCCATTTTGTTCATGCAAACACGTCGTTTAGACTAAATGTGAATCGTACCTCCTTGTGTAACAATGTTGACATAATTTTCACCCTCATTAGGAGATGTCCATGTCATCTGGGAGTTCCCAATGTGTCACTTGATAAGCTACCTAGGCTTTTAATGGCTCGGGAGATTGGGATTCAAGAAGTGTCATCTTTTTTTGTTTGAATGATAGCTTGTATCAAGTTTGGGGACCAAACTTATTTAAGAGAGAAAGGATGTGATTTTCCAAATCTATTTATTTATATTAATGTGAATTTCTAGTGTTTGCATTGTTTATTGTTAATTATTTTATTTATTGGGTCAAATATGACCAATAAGAGTGTATGTTGTAACTTAAGCCATGGGGTGAGACACATGGGATTATTCCCATATGTATCACTCTTATACACACCCATACACACACACACACACACACAACACACACACACACACCGTTAGAGAGAGAGAGAGAGAGAAGAAGAAGAAGAAAAGGAAGGAGAAGGAGAGGGGAAGCTTGGAGAGCCTCAACCCAAGCCAAGAGAAGTCATTTGAAGACTTAAACAATCTTGAAGAATGTAAGGTTTCATTCTCTCTCTACAATTTTATAAGTATATGTATCTATCTTGTGTTAGGAAATGGTATATATGCATTTATATGGATTGGGGTGTTTGGGTTTGTCTTGGGGGACTCCTTGAATCCCAATTACTTTGAATTTGAGAGCTTATAGCTCAATATTGGAGAATTAGAGAGTTGGGGGTTGAAACTCCCAAATATATGAAATTTTAGGGTTTTGAATCTTTTCCTTAGATCCCTTTGATTTAATTTTTTTTTCTCTCCTATTTTGAGTTATTGTCATCTTTTTGGGTCAATCTTTGAACCCTAGAAGCATTGGTAAAGTTTGGTAGAATTTGGAGTAGTTTGGGTTGGAAATCTAAGGCTTGGAGAACCCATTTTCTCGAACATAATATGCAAGGATCATCAAGACGGTGCGTAGTAACGTCCTGACGATCAATTTTGAAGCTTGGGATAACTTGGGGTCGTCAGGACGCCACATTTTGTGTCCTAACGGTGGTGTTTTGTGATGGCAAGCCTTCAGGCTGTCAAGACGCCACATTTTACGTCCTAACGGTGGTATTTGTGGGAAATGTCATCCCTCGGGCCATCAAGACGCGCTTGTTGACGCTTGTGTCTGATAGCTCCGACACTGTTTATTGAAATAGGCATAACTTTCTCTAAAAAATTCGGATTGATGCACCATTTAAAGAATTAGAAAGTAGACTCATAAACCTTTGTACCTATATAAAGTTTGCTCTCTAATTCCTTATAGATTGAGAGATATGAAAGTTTAAACTTGACCCAAAACTATGCCAAAAACCTTATTTTTCTAAAGTGTTACCCCATTCTTTGTGAGACCTAACTTCTTCACTCAAAATGTGTTTTTAAGCCATAACCTATCAAATTAAAGACCTTTAAGCCTATTTTCATACGGAACTAGCCTTATGTGAGAATTCTTTGTTCGGGGTGGTTAGGACACGTGTAAGCACCCATTTTTGACCGCTCGGCAGTCTACGGTCCGTCCAGACTTGTACTCAAGTCAATATGGACGTATTCCAATCGAAATTAACTCTCTAAGTCTAATCTCGTCTATCCATTGCTTCGGGGGCCCACCAGGCCCAAATAGAAGCAAAATGATCAAAATACCCTTAGGGGCATTGTTCGGTCCAATTCCAAATCAAGCATGTCTTTCCGAAAACGGTAAGTCCCCTTTCCATATTCCAATAGGCGCGTCTTTCCGAAGACGGTAAGTCCCTTTTTCATATTCCAATAGGCGCATCTTTTCGAAGACGGTAAGTCCCCTTTCCGATTCTAATAGGCACGTTTTTCCGAAGAGGATAAGTCCCCTTTCCAACCCCTTTTCCAATTCCAATTCTAATCCCTCTCTCAAGAAAGCTAATTCCTCAAGACGGTAAGTCTATCCAATTCGTCACGTTTTTCGGAAAAAGTTTCTTTGAAATGGTAAGTCCCTTTAAACTTGTCGACCGGGACGAGACCCCAAGTCCCCTAGATGGTAGAACAGTCCCCCTTTGGCACCTACTAGCCCGCCAATGCAAAAATGTCCATTTTGGCACGCCTTCTGAGAAAGTTAACTTCTCAGACGCTAAGTCTCTTTAGCATCTTCTCGAGATCAAGCAGTCTCGGGAATGATCACGAACCGTCAAAGTAGCAAAAGTACTTGTAAATATTGCAATCGTCAGAGTAGCGGAAATATTCACAAGCAGGTCGATATAAGGAATTGTCAACAAACCCCTGTATCACGAGACTGTCATCAGAGTGGAAAAAACACTCAAAACTCAGGTCAACACTAGTGCTTGCTAGTCCACTTTGGTGAAAAATGACCAAACTGCCCCTAGGGCCATTTTCAGCACGCTTCTCGAGATAATACCTAAGTCCTCAGAATGGTAAGTCCATCCTTCCCAGATTACCTTAAAAGTAATCCGGCATGATTAAGTGCCTTCTAGTCAGTTTCGGGCCAATTCCGAGGCTTTCTGGTCAAGATGACCATTTTGCCCCTAGGCATCCGAACGCCCCGGGGACCACACCGGCTCTGGGTATCAAACCGGTAATCTCCCGAGAATGCTTTTTATAGTATTCCAATCCGTCCTTTATCTTTCCGGATCATTCCGAGTCAGTTTCGGTAAACCCGGTGCAAAATGACAGGTTTGCCCCTGGTGCGCCGGTAGCCTTTTCCGATCACATCAGCTCTGGGTATCGAACCGGTAACCTTTGGGAACATTCTAAATAATGTTTCTAAATCTCGAGTCTTTTTTCGGGAACTTTTGAGTCCGTCCCGGTAGCTTTTTAATCCAGTTGACCGTTTTGCCCCTAATGGCTCGGTCAACCTTTTCGACAATTCTTGTCATCCTTTTTCCAGTCCATTACCCTCGGGACCCTATTCTAAGGTTTCCTGCCCTTTTTAGGCCTTCCGAGCCATTTTCGGTCCCTTAAATGCTTCTCGAACCTTCCAGAGTCACTCCTAGTGAAGTCAGGCTAAAAATTGCATGGTAGTCACTAGTACAGGCGCCCAAATCTTCTCAAGATACGTTATTTGCCGACCTTAAAAATTTCCTAACTGGCTGGTGCCACTAGTAGTGGCGCCAAGCCACTATTTGGCCTAGCGCCATTCCTAGTGGCGCCAGAAGTATTTTTGGCCAGGAGCCACTGTAACAGGCGCTAGGTCATTCTCTTGTCTATAAATATAGAGCCTCCTCCAGTGTGAGGGAGGTCTGCAAACTCAGTCTAAAAACCCTGCTCTTCGATATACAGAGCTCGTAACCTCCCAAAACCCTAGTCTCCCTTAGGTTTTCCAAACCCTAGTGTCCACACACAAACCCTATCTTTTTATACACTCATACACTCTCATATATTGATACATTAGCCTCCAACCCTCCATTGAAGACTTGGATTGCTGCAACTACGAAACTTTGAAGATCGAAGACAAACTCTTGAAGTTTGAAGTGAAGACCGAAGTGAAACAAGCAAAGCAAAGCTCACAAAGCTAAGCAAAATAAAGAAGACACAAGGTAGGCTTCTTATTTACGTTTACGCATCTTCCCCCTCTCTTCTCTCTCCTAACCCACTTGGGTTTCCTTCTATTTTAATCCCCCATCTTCCCCCCCCCCCCCCCCCCCCTTCTTGCACGCTTGAAATAAAGGAATTCCCGGTCCATGTGTAGGATTAAGCTATTGGAGAGTCACCGTGTTGGGAGCTTTTTTTTAGTCTAACCGAGACCACGTGAGTTCGGCCCCCTTGATTATGTGGTGAAGCCTTAACCTTGTATGTTCACGACCCCAATATGCATTGTGCATATCATGATCTTGCATTCCTCCAAAATTTGTTTTCAAACTTGTTTTTAAAACTTGCATTAACATTGTTTTCAAACTTGCATCAAAACCTTCTTTTTCAAAACTTGTTTTCAAAATCATAATCCCAAGGTGATTCTAGCCTTTTCATGGTTAGAATTACTTTAGGAAAGTGTTATATTTAAAGTGACCAATGTGGTCCATATTTTCAAAACATTGTTGTTTTCAAAACCACTATCTTAAAGTGGTTCTAACCTTCTTATGGTTAGAATCGCTTTAGGCAAGTGAGATATTTTATATTTACTTTCTAAAAGCTCTCTTTTCAAATCCCTCCTTCTAAAAACCTCTTTTTCAACGTACTTTCCAAAAACTTTCTCCAATCTCCTTTCCAAAACTGTTTTAAAAAACTCCCTTCCAATATTCTCTTTCCAAAAATATCTTTCCTAAAAACTTCTTTCCAAAAACGCTTTCCTCAAAGTTCACTCTCCAAAAACGCTCCTTACGTTTCCTTCTTAAACAACTCTTTTCAAAAATCTCTTTCCAAAAATTCTCTTAAAGTGTTGCTTTCCAAAAAATCTTTTCAAAAACTCTCTCTTCAAAACTCACTTTCTAAAAACTCTTTTTTAGGATCTCCTTCCAAAAATCTTCTTTTAAAAATTCACTTTCCAAAATCTCTTTTTTTAGAGTCTAAGTTAAACCCTAGAGCCAATGATTAGAAAACCCTAATTCCTTTTCTCAAAACATGATTTTCACTCTTGCCCCAAAACCTAGGTTTCCAAAGCCTCCTCCTTCACATCTAAATCATAAGTTTCCAAAACCTCCTGTTTCTACGTCAAAACTATAGTCTTCCAAATTTAGGGTTTCTAAAACTCCCCCTTTCTAAATCCATGCCAAATCCAATCTTCCTTTTAGGAAACCGGATCCAATCTCCCATTTAGAAAACTAGATCCTATCCTCCATTTTTGGAAACAAAATCAAAACATCTCTTTTAAAAACAAATCCAATCCCTTGTTTTAGGAAGTAGGAATCTCAATCCTTCCTAGTTTAAACCTTTTCTAATTCAAATCCTTCCTAATCTCCTACCTTCGTAAACCACAAGTTTCCTAAACCTAAATTTTTAAATCTTTCCTTAAACTTCAAGCTTCCAAATCTTTCCTAATTCACTCCTTCCTAATTTCATCCCTTTCCAAGTCTTAACTTTTCAAATCTTTCTTAAACTCTAACCTTTCCTAACTTCAAGAAAATCTAAAACTTTCTAAATTCTAAACTTTCCAACTTTCAAAACTTCCCAATTTCAAAACATTTTAAATTCAAAACTTTCCTAATTCGAAAACTTTCCTAAAATGAACCTTTCCTAATTTCAAAACTTTCCTAATTCAAAAACTTTCCTAAAATGAAACTTGCTTAAAATAACACTTTCCTAAAATGAAACTTTCCAAAAATGACACTTTCCTATTTCGGACCTTTCCTAATTCGAGCCCTTCCTAAATCCAATCTTTCTTCGATCTTCCAAGTTCAACATTCGAGTCAAGTCTTTCTTAATCTCGAGTCCTTTCTAAGCCCTATCTTCCTAGGTCTAGGGTCTCTATTCTTTCATTTCAAATTCCAATTTTCTATTCTAAATTCAAATCAAATCCAAATTCCAATTCAATTTCTTTTTCCAATCAAACCTTCTATTTTTCTATCGGACTTTTGTCCGAATTACGACTGACCTGATTCCTCCAAAAGGATACGTAGGCAACCCTCATGGGTTCGGTCACAACCCTTTTCAAATCTCAAATTCCACAATCTCTTTCAAGCTTCTATTTCCACAAATCTCCAATTCTACAACCTTCTTCAAGTTTTCAATTCCATAATCTATTTTTCTATTTCCAAATCTCTATTTCTAATTTCTAAAACTTTCCAATTTCAAGTCTATCTTTTCAAATCTCTTTCTAAAAACAAATCAATTTCTTTTCAAATCTATTTCCAAATCTATTTTACAACTCTCTTTTCTTACACTTGCATATCATGCATCATTCTTTTTCTAAAGTGGATAGGATAGAACATTTGTTAGTTAAAGACTCTCATAGGCGAATCTAGGGTAGATAGACATGTAGGTACCGCAAGGGCACGATAGGGTGATGGCTTAGTGCGTCTTTTCCTACACATAACCAACCTCCAAACCTAGATCACTGTTTTCGAAAGACCAAAATGGAGTTTATTTTCAAAAAGGGCTTAATTATTTTCTAAAGGTTGCCAAACAATCTGTTTTCCTAAAAACCTTCTCTTGAGGAAGTATTTTCAAAATCGTTTTCAAAAACCCTAAGTGTGGTCTTCGGATTTTGCTTAATTTTTAGGTGACCTAACTCACCTTAATCAAGTTAGGTGGCGACTCCAAATGTTTTCCAAAAGCCCTTTATTCAAATCTATTTTCAATTCAAACCTAGTCGTACTCATTCTTCTAGGAGGGTGAGTTCTAATAAGAGAGTACAGTGTTTTTCCCGCTTGTGTGTTTATTCCTCAAGTGCGAAAAATCTAGGCACGACAGCTGGCGACTCCGCTGGGGAACACTTAGAGGGTTAGGCTGTAGTTATGTCTCTTTACCCTTCACCCATGTAAAGTCTTCAATTAACTTGTTCAATCCTATTCACTTTAAATTTTCAAAACCAAAATTTTAAAATTATTTAAAAAAAAAAAAAACATGCATTTATTCATATTATCTTGTATTAAGTTTGTCATCCATATACTAACTCTTACATCTTTATTTTGTAGGTAAGTTTTTTGTTTAAATTTTATTAACTGCCATACATGAATGTGATGAACAGGATGGATGGGAGTTGTTAGGCTCTTTCCTCCGCTTTTAAAAATCACACAGACACTGCATGTGCACCTGCATTCTGCATACTTGTATTTTTACCATGATATGACCCTTCTAGTTAGAAAGGGGGAACGGTATATTGGTTGTGGGCAAGATGCTGTGTCAGTTTCTTCGCCTATGGTCTCTTAATGGTTCCCCCGCTCGAATCACCAACCGATCATGGCACCACTTCAGGGAGTGGGCCTAGGTTTGAAGATCCAGGGACCGAGCCTTTTTAGGACGCATTAGTCAACCCTCAACCTCATGCTCATATAGACATCATGCATAGTCGAACCTCTATCAGATTTAAGACACGCGCATCGTTTTCCAAAACCATGGAGGAAAGGGCAACTGTTCTTATTTTCATTTATACCTGTCTATTCCTGTTGTTATAATAATTGTATTCTTACTGTTATAATGCTTGTCTAACTGCTTATACATGCATATGTACTTCAACTATATTCTCTTTCATTATACTCTTTGCATATCCATGTTCATGCATTCAATATCCCATATCAAGACAAGAGTTTTAAGTAACTCAAGTCACTGCATTCTCATGCATATGATCAATCCATTGAGAGTGACACCTTGTTCACACTCCCTTACATTAAACCTACCTAAACCCTAAGGGTTCCCATGTAACCTTAAGGACTCATGCCATGTATATCAATTCATTTCATAGGAGGGGCCCCAACCCCTCTATGCTTACGGAGATAGGGTTACCAAGAAGACAAGGGGCAATTGATCAACAAGGTCTCTCAGCGACCCCTTCGACATCAAATCCAATGAAGGCGAATCCGAAGACTCAAGAGTAGTTTAGGTTTTCCTTTGTAAAACTAGATAGGTGGAACCCCCAAAAGCAACATGTTCCCTCTCCCCTTGTTAAAATGTATTTCAATTTTTTTGTATCGTAAATCCAAAATTAAATGTATTTCTTTATTTTCCTCGAGTAAATGGGTGGATGAATATGTGAATGGATGAAGCTCCTTATATGATGGTAAAGTATCTGCATACAGGGGCAGAAACCCCTATCTCCAAAAGTGGACCAATACATCATGATTAGTTTCTCTCCTAAAAAGGGGCACCCTAGGACATGTATTGCATAGAGCTCTCTAAAAACCAGAAACTGACTTGCAATTTGTGTTTTTGTCTTTTTCTTTCTTCCTTTTTATTTACAGAGGTCACCTTGCACTGAGTCAATATTGCTCCCAAGAAGGGGCAACATCCACTTAGGGATCCCATTATCACCCGGCAAAGAGCATCACTGATGGCTGCTAACCCTGAAGAATCATCTCAAGTCTCTTGGGAAGAGGTCAACGAAATGAGGACCAAGATGGATGAGATGCTCAAACTCATTCAAACTATGGCTATGAAGAATACTGCTGCAGTCCATCATCATCCATGGCTTCGTCAAAGGACCCCGAACCCGGTAATCCAAGGATCGTGCTTCAGTCTGACAATGCGGGAAAGAATAAGGAAATGCCAAAGGGATCAGTGCTGAAAAGGACGAGACCATATTACTTTCACTTGTCGTAAAGAAGGCCCCCCTAGACCCTCTTAGTCTGAAAATCCAAGGGCTAGAGGATTCACTGCTAAGTCTCCATGGCCACAACACTTACGAGTTCACTGCCTATGACGAGTTATGTTTCTTTCCTGACCACCCGAGAACCGCTAGGTTCAAAATGCCTGACTTTCAGAAGTATGATGACACTAGTAACCCCATTGCTTATCTTCGTCTCTATGCCGGAGAGCTAAGTGGACACGGCAACAATCCAAAACTCCTCATGTAGCTATTCTAACATAGCTTCACGGGGTCTGCTCTACAATGGTTTGTTCGTCTGGACCTAAGGAAGATCACAACCTGGATCGAGCTGGTCAATGCATTTAAAGCCCAATATCGTCACAATATTGATCTCACCTTTGACCGATGGTCCCTGATGACTATGAGCAAGGGTGAAAAGGAAAGCTTCAAGAAGTATGCCTTGAGATGGAGAGAAGCTACAGCACAAGTCAATCCCCCATTAGAAGAGAAGAAGTACATATAACTGTTTGTGCACACTTTTTAAAGTATATATTATGAGAAGCTATACATAAGTATAGGGAAAAGCTTCTCTGAGCTCATCATGCAGGGGGAGATGATAGAAAAGGGCCTCAAGACAGGAAGCATTACGGACCCCTGCGCCAAGACTGGAGAAAGTACCACCAACATAGCCAAGAGAGTGGCTACTACAAAGGGAACAGTTAGGAAGGAAAGCGAAGTGTCTGCCATCTTGCCTGGCCAACCACCCCGATACTGTCCATCACTACAATCATACCCTGTCCTGCCCTTACCCACCTTAACAATGCCTGTCCCAACCTCTAACTATGGGCCCGCTGGGGCACGACCCAACTTTAATAGACCTGCTCAACGCATCCGTACTTTCGACACCTTAGCCTGCACCTAAATTGAGGCCTACCATAACTTGCTGAAGAACAATATCCTGAAGCCCATACTTGCTCGACCATTGCCAAGCCCTCTACCCTCACCCTTTAATGCCGCCATTATATGTGAATACCATTTGGGTGGCCAAGGGCACGACACTGAAAGCTACTTCGCTCTCAGGCACAAAATCCAAGACTTGATCGACAACAAGACCATTGATCTATAGCTGGTACAATTTGCTCCGACCCCCAATGTGACCACTAACCCTCTGCCAGATCACACCGTCAACATGATATTAGTAGAAATAAAAGGTGAGGGAGAGTTCAATGAGCTCAAGGCCGAAGGTTATGAGGACGATTAGGAGACCAATGAAGAAGATGACTGGGAGGAGGATCTCCCATTGTGCCCAATTTATCTCTATAACCCTGATGAGGTGCCTGACGCTTCTGACTGGCTCACTGAGAAGCCAATGTTCTTGAAGGAAGAACATATCAAAAGCATAACTGCCGATGGATGGGGTGATGAGTTTCTACACCCAAAGTATGCAGTATCTAAAAGTCACTTGCTGGAAAACCCTTGGCCCGCAACTGAGTACAACTATGAAGATATGGGCTGGGGGCTAGAAGAGCCAAGAGAACAGACAGAGCCGTTTGAGTTAAAAGGAGGTGAATTAGCCACCCTGTTTACAGAAGGACTTGTTGCAAAGAACGAGAAAGAGATCAATGAAGCTATTAATTGCACCATCACGGCCGACATGTCCGGAGCTCTAGCAGAAGACTTTGCCTGTCTTACCTTAGCCAAGGACCTGAACCACGAATGGAGTATCGAAGATGTGGGCACTGTCCCGAGGCCTTACTAGAACATCAATCCCCATCAAAAGCGTACAAGAGAGGGGTGTTTTCACCCACTTTAGTCGCGCCCCAGTTTTTGGGGTGTCGAAGGTCATTTCGACTCGGACACGAAAAGCACGGAACTCTGTCACCAGAACTCATCCTCTTAGAAGGACAAGTGCGACTAGGTTAGAAAATTGGTTTGACTAAGGGCTTTTTTTTAAAAATTAGAGTCGCCACCTAACTTGATTAAGGTGAGTTAAGGCACCTAAAACTAAGCGTTAATCCGAAGACTAAACTTAAAGTTTTTGGAAAAGATTTTTGAAAAATCCCTCAAAAGAGGGTTTTTAAGAAAATAGGTGTAAGCACCCCATTTTTGCCCGCTCGGCAATCTCTGGCCTGACCGGGTTTGGTTTCCAACATCACAACACAAGCAGGCTCAAGACGAGCCTTTCAATCTCCAGTCCAACCAATTGGCCGCTTCTTGGGTCCACAAGGATCCGCTAGAGCCTTAAGCACCATTATTCCAGGCAGTTTTCCTGACCGAGCGGTCCCGGAAACCAACGCCATCCGGGTAGCTTCCTAGGATCGGGCGATCTTGGGGACCAACACCTCATCAAAAATTCCAGACGGTTCACTTCTGCCGCCTGCTAGCCCGCCAATGTAGAATGTCCGTCATTTGGTAGCTCTCCGAGACCGGGCATTCTCGGAGACCAACACCACCCTTCTAGGTCGCTTTTTGGGACCAGGCGTTCTTAGGAACCAACACCGCTCCTACAGGTAGCTCTCTAAGAACGGGCGTTCTTGGAGACCAACACCGCACAGGTAGTTTTCCAAGACCGGGCGGTCTCGGAAACCAACACCTAGGTCAACACCGGGGCCTGCTAGCCCGACTCGATGGAAAATAACCAAACGTGCCCCTTGGGCCTCCAGGCACGTTTTGGGAAAGTTCAAAATCCCTCAAAATGATAAGTCCATCCTTCCACAATGTTGTCAAACCATCAGGCGTCCCTCGCAGGCCATTTGGCCCAAATCCGGTACTATTCTGGCCTAGTCCGGTCAAAATGACTGTTTTGCCCCTGAGCGACTCAACATGACACAAATCCCGCTGAACGGCAACAGACTCTCTCAAAACCATCCCTGAACAGCTCGACACGCCTAACACAATATACTAGACCATTCCTGACCATTTCCAGCCAACTCCGATCAAAATGACCGTTTTGCCCTTGGAAGCCCAAAATGCCCCGAAACAGCATCGGCCTTGGGATTTCGAGCGAAGGTTTCACCACGAGCCCTTGTTTAACCCAAGGAACACCCTATGACACTAAGCTCACACGACACGATAAAAGTTCCCTGGAACGTCTCACAGACGCTCCGCCTAAATTGTCTTTTCTCTCGATTCCCTAATTATAACGCACCATCAACTAACTTGAGAAATGCGTAAATCAGGGAATTCTCGAAAGCTCGACCATAGATCTTTCCATCGATACGATTCGATCAAATAGATTGCCTCCCGAAGCCCTCCATCATACGATGCAGAAGCCAAGACTTTCAGAAACCCCTGGAGCGTCTCGCAGACGCATCGCCAAAGTTGACTTTTTTCCCGATTCCCTAATCAAAACGCACAGTCAAACGACTTGAGAAATGTGTAAAATTGGGAATTCCAGAAAGTATTCCTAGAGTACTTTCCATCGGTACGATCCGATCGAGTAGATCGCTTCTCGAAGGCCTCGATCGCACGAAATGAAAACAGCCACTTTCAAACACCCACGGAGCGTATCACAGACGCTCCGCAAAAGTGTCCTTTTTGGCACACTTCCCAAGATGATATCACTCACCTCCAAACATAATTCAAACTTTTTGAAAACATAAAAGTTCATCGGGAGCACTAGGATAACATCCCGAGTGCGACCGATTCCCCCGGAACCTTCCCGATTAACCCAATTATCGAGGCAAAGTTTGGATGAACTTTCCCGGTGATGCAGCGTATGCTACATGCGCTCAAATCTTGATCAGAGCGACCGACTTTCAATCAGCGATTGAGATTTAATCAGTACACAGGGTGCCATGAGTTATTCTGGCAATAGAACAGTACTTGCGCATGTAGCATATGCGCATGTAGCATATGCGCAAGGCCTGTTCCAGATTGCTTATAAATAGAGGCCTCCCCCCTTGCATATTCCAGGTCAGAAATTAATACAAAACTCTACTGAAATCACTCCAGAAACTCGAATCTCCACATATATTCCTCCCCTTCAACACTTAGGCTAGATTCTACCCCTCCTAAGCCTATACACTCCACCCTACAAGGCCTCATACACACTTATACACTCCACTCTAGCCTCTCAAGCCCTCTTAAAGTCACTCAAGCTCCAATCAAGACATCCATTGAAGACTACAAGAGTGTTGAAGGCAAAAGGTGGTATCCCTTTTACATTTGTGCTCTCCCCCACTCTTCTCTTCTCCCTCCTAGCCTACTTAGGCTATTCTCTATTTTAATCCCCATCTTCAACCCCCCTTTCTTGCATTCTTGAGCCAAGAGGGCTCTTAGATCATGCCTAGAGGAAAGCAAGTGAGAGCCACCGTGTAGGGGGACCTCTCACTAGCCTACTTTAAGATGGTATGGCCTAAGAGCCCCTTGTTTATGTGATGTAACTTAAAAGCCTTACATGTGAATCATGACCTCTTGCATATTGCCATCTTGATCATGTCTTGTATGCTTGGCTTCATTTTATACTTATTGTCACGCTCCACAATGTTTACATTGCTCTTAATTTTATGCCATTTCCAAGTTCTCCATTTCTCTAAAAAATTGTTCTAAGAGTTGCCCCCTTGAAATCTAGGATGAGACCTTAAGAGTCATGCCTTAGAAAACCCCTCACTACCCCCTAATTCACACTTTTGCATCATCGCAATTCAACTTGTACAAAAGTTGCTTTCAAACTCCTTAATTTTCAAATGTTTTTCATTCTCTCAAATTTAGTGGTTAAAATGGCCCTATGGAACCCTCTCTTGAGTAGTCTCCCTTTATATTGGTCATAGGAGCCCTAAATTGTTAGAATGGTTCCTTTTTCTCTTTATGATCGCCTAAAAATGATGTTCAAGCCCATGATTTCTATGGTTCCCATTCTCTCAAGTTTAGTGGTTGGAATGCCCCCATGGAACCCTCTTTTGAGTGGTCTCCCTTTTGTTGGCCATATGAACCCTCTCTTGATGGAATGGTCCCCTTGAAAAATGGTTTTCAAAATCATTCTCCAAAGATGATTACAAAAATGCATTCTCTCTATTTTTGCATCAAAAATAATTTTCTAAAAATTACTATCATTATGTTGATTTTTGACCCCTTGTACTCTTGCCAAGATAGTGGTTATAATGGCTATGAGGAAACCTCCCTTGGAATGGTCTCCAAGCACCACCCATACAAACCATACTCTTGACTAGAGTCAAAATTTTCATGGAAATGATCTTCAAAGAGATGGCCTACTAAAGTCTATTGCATAACATGTTATGTTTTCCAAAACTTTTTCCAAAAATGCACCAAACCACACTTCAAAATCATCTTTCAATCCAACCCTAGGTTAACTTGACCCTAGTTACCACACCTAGGTTAACTTGACCTTAGTTATCCAACCCTAGGTTAACTCGACCCTAGTTACCTAACCTTAGGTTAACTCGACCCTAGTTACCTAACCTTAAGTTAACTTGACCATAGTTACCAAACCCTAGGTTAACTCGACCCTAGTTACCTAACCTTAGGTTAACTCGACCCTAGTTACCAAACCCTAGGTTAACTTGACCCTGGTTACCAAACCCTAGGTTAACTTGACCCTAGTTATCCAACCCTAGGTTAACTTGACCCTAGTTCACTCACCTTAGGTTAACTTAACCCTAGTTAGTTAACCCTTAGTCTTCTTAACCTTAGGTCAACCTAACCTAAGTTAATTAACCTTAGGTTCCCCCTAACCCTAGGCTAACCCCACCAAGGTTAATACACTTCAAGGTTCTAACTCTTGAACCCTTTTTTCAAATGATCATTTAAACTTTTAAATTATTCTCATAACCTATTCCTCCAAAACCTCCTACCCCCATGATTTCATATACACTCTTCTAATGTTCCTACACTCCATATCTAAGGCATTTCCAGAAATACTTTCAAAAGGTCACAAACCTAAGGTGTACCTAGCCCTCTCATGATTAGGGATTCCAAGGACAAGTAATAAATCCAGAACAACTCCTAAGGTTGTCCATATTAGAATCCCAAACCCTTAGCCATTTCCAAAAACTATTTTCAAAAACTAATTCATCAAAACATTCTAAAATCATGCCTCCAAAGCTTTCAAAGCGAGACTTCAAAAACACTTTCAAGTTCTCTTGAGTCATGTCAAAGCATTTTTTTCCAAAACTTCCTTAAGTTGATCCAAAAATATTTTCAACAAACACTCCACCATTCAATTTCAAGTCAAAACTTCCAAGACCACAAAGAGTCTTTAACTTTTCAAGATCTCAAAGTGTCTTAAACTCCTCCAAAGACCTCAAAGTGTCTTAAATTCCTCCGAAGACCCCAAATTGTCTTCAAACCTTCCAAAGGCCCTAATGCGCCTGTTTTCCATCAGGCTATTGCCCGAACTACGAATGACTTGATTCTTGCCAAGTGAGATACGTAGGCAACCTAAAATAGTGCGGTCATAAGTTTTATTCCAACCCCAATCCCTTTTTCAAAAATTCCAATCAATTCAAAGCTTCTATTCCAAACTCTTTCAAAATCTCCATTATTTTCAAACTTTTCCAAAAACTTGCGTCATCCATCCGAAAAGTGATGACTAAACTCCGTTTTTAAAATTCTAAAGTAGATATTAAGTGGACAATGGTAACCGGTTATTCTAGTGAGTGAACAAAAGGGTGACTAGACACATAGGTACCGAAAGGGCGGGGGTAGGGTGATGATCTTAGGATATCTTCCCTATACGTAACCAACCCCCGAACCTTAGATTTTTGTTTTCGAAAGACCAAAATAGAGTTAATTTCAAAAAGGGCTTAAACATTTCAAAAGGTTGTCAAACAACCTATTTTCCTAAAAACCCTCTCTTGAGGGAGTTTTCAAAAACCTTTGTCAAAAACTCTAAGTTTAATCTTCGGATTAACACTTAGCTTTAGGTGCCCTAACTCACCTTTATTAAGCGACTCCTATTTTTTTAAAAAGCCCTTAGTCAAATCAATTTTCAAACCTAGTTGCACTTGTCCTTCTAAGGGGACGAGTTCTAGTGACAGAGTTCCGTGCTTTAGGGTCTCCGAGCCGAAAGGACCTTGGACATCTCAAAAATCGGGGCGTGACAGCTAGCGACTCCACTGGGGACACTTAGAGGGTTAGGCCATCAATACATCTCTTCACCCTTCACTCACCCAGAATCTCTAGTTACTTTGTCCAGTTTTATCCACTTCTCAAATTTTTCTAAGTTTCCATAAACAAATCCTTATTTTCCAAAATGATTTTCAAAAAAGTGTCATCACTTGCATTCATTGCCTACAATCATGCTTTTGCATTTACCATCTATTTTATCTTGCATTGAGGTTGTCGAAAAGTTACTAACCCTTCGCATTTTTCTTTTGTAGGTGGACCTTTGTTCATATTTTTGTTTCATATCTTATTTATTACCATGTATGTGAATGAATGGACAGGATGTGATGTGTGTTGTTAGGTCCTTTCCTCCATTTTTTAAAAATTCCACACACACACTTGGTGCGCTCACTTGCATTTGCATCTTAGATGTATTACCCGGTTACTACCCTTCTAGATAGAAGGGGGAACAGTATATTGACTGTGGGTAGATGCTGTGTGAGTTTCTTAGCCTACAGTCTCTTGATAGTTCCCCCGCTCGAACCACCAACCAAAGATGGAGTTCACCTTTTCGGGGGAGGACGCCGGAGGTTTGAAGGTTCGGGAATCGAGCCTTTTTAGGAAGCATGAGTAAACCCCCAACCTCATGCTCATGTAGCACCCCATGCATAGCCAAACCACTGCCGGATTTAGGACACACGCATCAATTTCAAAATCAAGGAGGAAAAAGTGACTGCTTTATTTTTCCTTATAAATCTTGCTTAATCCTTGCTATTATGCTATCTGATTCTTGCTGCTTCCATGCACATGCATCATAACTGCTCATATATTGGAATTCACTTCAAAGACAAGAGTTCTCAAAGTAACTCAAGTCATTGCATCTTCATGCATTCAATCAACCCTTAGAGAAAGGCTCAATGACCTTCTCGCTCCATTCAAGCCAACCTAAAACTCATACAGGTATCATGAGACCCTAAGGATTCATGGCACGCGTCAAAGTCATCTTATAAGGAGGGGCCCTAATCCCTCTTCGCTCATGGAGATAAGGTTGCCAAGAAGACAAGGGAGCAATTCAAGTCAAGGGCTCCTACCAACAAAGCAGATCCGGAGGCTCAAGAGTAGTTTAGGATCCTATAATGTAAATGTAGAAATAGGAGGAAGTCCTAAGGAAAATGTTCCCCCTCCCTGCTTCTATGTATTTTCGAGAAAATTCTATGTGCCAAAACAAATTCATCTTAATAAAATCTTTCTTATTGTCAAATGAATGAATGAATCTACGAATGGATGAATGAACAGGGGCAGGTATAGTATTTGCATGCAGGGGCAATCCCTTATCTCCAGACATGAGCCAAAGCATCATGCTTAGTTCCCCTCAAAAAGCATGGGCATCCTTAGGTCATGCATTGCATAAAACTTTTTCAAATCAAGAACCTAACTTGTAATCTTTTTGCTTTGTTTTTCTTTAATTTCTTTTCCTCTCCCTATCTCATCAAAAGACTAGCCATAGCTTTGGTGAGACTGCTTGCATTGTAGGTCACCATTGCTCCAAAAAAAGGAAAAAGAGGAACGCAAGTGTACCCCGTCCTTCGAACGCCAATCCGTACTCGACAAAGAACTGCACAAATGTCGAGCGAAGGCAATACTCCCGATCAACAAAATAGTTCAGTGACACGTGAAGAAGTGAATGAAATAAAGGCAAAGATAGACGAAATGTTCAAACTCATTCAACTAATGGCCTTCAAAGGGCCCGTCACGAACCATTCGGCATCCACATCCTATCCTAAGGAAACTGAAGCAATTCCACCAAGGGTCGTCTTGCGAACTGACAGTACAACAAAGAGCAAGGAGATCCCTAAAGTAGTACAAATCGAGGAAGGAGAGGAGGACAACCCTGAAACCATCTTGCTGACTGCCACTTCAAAGAAAGAAGGCCCAGACCCTCTCAATCTCAAAATACAAGGCTTGGAGGAGTCCCTGCGCAGCCTCCAAGGTCATGACACCTTCGGCGGAATGGCTTATGACGAACTCTGCTTCTTCCCCGACCACCCGAGGCCGCCCAAGTTCAAAATGCCCGACTTTCAGAAATATGACGGGAGTGGGGACCCCATAGCACACTTGAGGTTGTACGTTGGGGCGCTAAGCGGTCATGGGAACGACCCCAAACTTCTGATGCAATTGTTTCAACATAGCTTAATTGGGCCCGCTTTGTAATGGTTTGCTCGCTTGGATTTGAGGAAAATAACAACCTGGAATGAGTTAGTCATAGCTTTCTGATCTCAATATCAGCATAACAGTGACCTGACCGTAGACAGATGCGCCTTGATGATGATGACTCGAGGCGAAAAGGAAAGCTTCAAAAGCTACGCTTTGAGATGGAGGGAGGCGGCCACGCAAGTTAACCCTCCATTGCTAGAGAAAGAATATGTACAGCTATTTGTGAATACCTTCTAAGGGTTGTACTATGAGTGCCTATGCTTAAGTGTCGGAAAGAGCTTTTCTAAGTTGATAATGCAAGGGAAAATATTGAGAGTGGGCTGAAAACTGGTAGAATCACTGACCTCTATGCCAAGTCAAGTGAGGGATTCGCAAATGCGGCCAAGAAGGTGGCAACCACTCGGGGCACGGGTAAGAAAGAGGGAGAGGTATCTGCTATCCTACCTACACAGCAACAACCATACTACCCCCAATACCAAGCTCGACCTTCACCGCCTGCTCCCATCATCAATATCCCCGTTGCTGCTACCCAAGCACCCCAACTAGACCTGCTGTAGCCCGACCATACTTCAACCCCAACAAAAACAACAACCGACGGAACCGAGAGTTCACATGTTTGGCATGCACCCAGACAGAGGCCTATCATGAGCTTCTCAAGGCCAAGCACATAAACCCCATTCCCCCGCGGCCATTGCCAAGCCCACTGCCGCCAACTTTCAACCCTGCCCTTACCTGTGAGTACCATTCTAGGGGACAGGGGAATGATACAGAATCCTGTTTCTCCTTGAAGCATAAGATTCAAGACCTCATTGATAACAAGGTCATTAATACTCAAGAAACAAAGCCGGTCCCCACGCCCAATGTCACGGCAAATCCCTTACCAGACCATGCTGTCAACGTCATCACCGAGGGTGAGGCGGATCCTGATGACATCATAACCGCAGAGTACTTCGATGGTGAGTCAGACATTGAAAGCGATTGGGAGAAAGAACTGCCACCATGCCCCATTTATCTTTACAATGCAAGTGAAGAGCAAGACCTTTTCAACTAGCCCATGGATGAACCTGTTGCAAACATTCCCAATGATACTGCACCTATTGACGGCTGGGGAGAGGAATTCCTACACCCTAGATATGTTGAAGTCGAAGCCCGACTGAAAGAGGAGCTTTTTGACTACGAGGACATGGATTGGGGCATCTATGAGCCAAAACTGCCGAACCCACCCTTCGACTTCAATGAAGGCAATCTGGATAGCCTGTTTGAAGAGATTGACAAAGAGGAAGCCAAAAAAGAAGGAGCCAAGGAAAAGTCACCGCAACCCTCTGAAGAAGGTCTGGTTATGAGATCCCAAGAGGAAGAACAAGAGAAAATTGCTCAACTAAAGGAAAGCCAGCCGAAATCCCAAGAAGAGACGCACAACCCCACTGGCCCTACTAAAGAAAGAGAAGGAAAAGGAGGAAGCCCTGGTTACGCTATGGCTGTTGATCTCTGCCACATTGCAGTTGACGCATCAATTCGCCCAGCACAACCAAGTGAAGAAGCCGGCCAATGGAGCATGGAGGAGGCAGGCGTGGTCCCAAAATCCACCTGAAGAAATGATTACCAAAGGGATGTTCCTCTACCAAACTTTGTCTTTACTTTCCTGTTAATCTTTGTTCCGTTAACTCTATTCTCATCTTTTGCTAATCAAGAGCTCATCATGTAAACAAAACTTTTGAAATGAAAGCAGTCGAAATTTGCATTTATCATCTTTGGTACTTGCTCTTTCTCGGAATTTTCCTTTCTTGTTGATATGCCCTAACTTGAAAGGAGGGATGGTATGTACATTCTTGCCTGTAGGGACCATTTCCGATCTAGAGGAAAGGTAGCAAAAGGAAGAAAAGACGGAGGGTCACGAAAAAGGTGGCTTCCGAAGAACGCCTTGGCAAAGTAGTCAGCAATTAGACCCTCGAAAGGAAGAGAAGCCCTCATTTCAAAATCCCTGGAATAGCAAAAGTAATTCTTTTAGTCAGCCGACTCGAGCCACAAGTAATTTTCATTTAAACACCCTGACCAGGAACCACCCCCCCGTATTGGGGCAAGTGCAAGTAATAGAGTAGTTAAGCTAACTCTTGTTTGTTTCAAAGGATAATGTCGAAACCTCTATAACTGAACTTCATGATCTAAGCAATCTTATCTGAAAGGAAGAGGGGCCATCTATTCTGCTACCATACAGTTAAAAGAACACCCTTTGAAAAACCCCTTTTGAGCCAGATTACATCCCTTCGAAAGAAAACCCACCCTGGTGATCACTCCCTATAATAGACAAAAGCAAACTTGGAGGAAAAAGTGACAAAAAGGAGCATGGAAAGAAGGCCCCTTCCTACATTGAAGAAGGAGGGAAACATGGCAATACAAAAAAAAAAAAAAAAATGAATGATGACGATGATGAAAAATGATGAAAATAAAATAACAATGAGTGCCCCCTGAAAGCTAATAGACTGTGTAAGCAATAAAAATACTAAGGCAAGAACTAAAAGAAATGATGAGCCCTAGATAGATACAAATTCATACAAAAAAGAGAAGAGAGAAAAGAAGGGAAACAAAGAAAGAAGCCCGCAGACAAAAGAAAAAGGCCCGAAAAGGTGAACAACAATGAACCCCAGAAACCACATCACGCTTTGAGCCATCAATACCCTTTCTTTCAAAAACCCGCAACCTGGCCACATTACAACCCACGAAAAGTCCCCTCAGATCAAGAAGGATTGCTTAGTCTAAACAAGTTCGAGAGGAAATGGCGATATTTGAAAAAAGAAAGGGGACAAAGCGGCAAAAGCTTACTTAAGGTGGTTCTGGTTACTATCACCCTTGAAAAAAAAAAATCATTTGAGCCTTGATACCCCTTCATTCATCTTCCATTACCTAGCCTACATTACGGTCCAAAGTAAAATCTTCTCGAATTGAGGATGGAGACTGCTCGCTCTTTTGCTAAAGGCTACTTCGACTGTCACCTGGAGAGTCTACCAAATCAAACATAAGGGCCAATCAATTGAGTGACAATTCCTCAGATAAGATAGAGGGGGAATCGGATCCGAAAATGAAAACCCTAAGAATGGGACGGCTGCCGTCTTGCCATGATAGGAAAAAGGTGCAACAAAAAGGAGAATCTCCAAAGAAAGAGCAAAGTGCCGAAATGACAATTTCCTGGGAGCGCCCGGTCTACCTCCTGACCTATCTTCATAAAGTCATACGCACACCTGTACACTTTGCCTGGCATGTGCAATAATACACCCACCTTTTTCACATCTGCTTCAAAATTTGCACATATCCACCATTTCTTATGCATACCATGATTTTTGTACCCTTATGTCTGCATTCATACCCATCATATACCCACATAACATATATGACGAGATAAGAAGGAAGAAATAATCATCATCGCATGCAAGAAACAAAAATAATGTACATAAAAGTATCATACAGTCATCATCCATGAGGGCCAACATACGGTCTCAAAAACATAAAACTATAATGCTAAACTAACTGAACTACGGCTGTTTCAACAGATAAAAAAAGGGGACGCCTCAAGGAGCCGGGTCGTCATCCAAGTCAAAGTCACCTATATCCAGCGCATACGGAGAGGGCTGGTTGGAGGAAACTCCAGCATTAAAAGGACCCTGGCCAAGGAAAAAGGCCAAAGAGGAAGGAAAGCTAGCATCAGAACACAAGAGATGCATAAGGAACATGAAAATAATCAATCATAAATGACATACCCAACGGGCCTCCATCAGAGATATGCAGGCAGTCAGGGCCTCCACCTCGGCCCAGTACTAGTCTCGTGCCTAGCAAGCTGCAAGGTACTCCTCCTCAGATACAAAGCCTTGGGACTGGTGCCAAAGCTTCACCACCTCATGGCCGGCCACCTGCCCTCCAACCACCAGATCCAGCTGGGTGAAAGCACCAATAGATCTCGCTCGGAAGTGAGCCTCATAATCCACGTCCGATGAAAGCAAGAACTGCTCTCCCGGGACCGCAACTATGTAAGGGATCTTTACCCCAGCCCAATAAAGTCCAAACATATACTGGGAAGGATCCATGGCAGCGCGAAAAGTAGAGTCAAACTGCCGCCAGTGACACTCCCCGAGGTACGTCTCCCACGACACGGGACCCCGGAAGGTGATCCGCGATCTGGATAGGAGGATGATATCCCTCATACCGGCATACTGGGTGGATCGGTGGTAAGGTGCCCAAGTCACATCCCGAGGCCTCAACAACTCCAAGTTAGCCCGAAGGGCTACAAAATCTGTAAGCAAGGACCGTTGGACTACCTGCTGCTGGGCCCACCTCGTGGCCCGTGGGAAGGCATCACCAGATAGCACCTCTGGTCGGTGAACTGGCAAGTACTCATAGCTCCACCATACTAGAAAAGGCCAAAAGCTCGTCAGGCTCCCCCAAGCCTCAGATGTCCTCACTCTCATCCCTCGTAAGAAACAAGCAAAGGTAAAAGCGCCCCAATTAACATAATCCAGCGCATCCAGATCTGCTACCAAGCTCACCAGAGACAAAGGGACCGTCGACATATTATTGTTGCAAAGGCAACTAAAGATGACGTACAGCACCAATCGGCGCCTCATAATAATCTGGTCATTTAGTGAAGACTCAAAAGCAAAGGCTGTCTCGGCCGAGCATAAAAGTGAAGCTGGGAAACTCGAGCCCCTAAGCCTTGGCAACCCCAAGAGAAGACGGGTCTCCTCCAGAGACACGTCCCGCAGAAAGATCGGCACCCTTCCAAAAGATAGCCCAGTAATCATAGCCCAGTCAACGGGGGTAGGCCCCAACTCGAAACCCACCAAATGCACGGTCCCTGTCTCCCCAAACCATCGCTCCAACAATCCCATAGCAATCCCGTGATCAAGCCTATCTGTCTGCAATGTCATAAAAACGCTAAAACCAATTCGATGCAAAAGGTCCTGATAGGATGGAGCTGACGCCTGCATAGCTCTCAAGGCCGAGATACTGGCCCCTCCGAAGGAACTGTGAGTAGCTGATGGCATCCGACCATAGCGTGAATATAGGCTCGGATGGAACGCCAAATCCTGTAGCGGAGGAATATCAAGGATGGCTAGCTGATCGTCGGTAAATGAAGCATCTCTCTTCCTGTTCCGAACAGAGGCCATATCGTACCCTGTCCGGGGGTCTACGGGCGAGTCGGCCTCGTCCTCAAATCTCTCATCAGGAGCCGCCGAGGGTTGTCCCCTCACAGAGCTCCCATTAGAAGTTGCCCTGTTCGAAGATCTCGGTGACCCACTGCAGTCGCCCCGCGGAGAACCAATCCTAACACTGCCCCGCACAGAAACATCCCTATTGCCTCCACGCTCCATGCCACCCCGACCGCTAATCCGAGCTGAGCCGCTCCAACTGCTACCTCTAGCCGAGCTACCCCGACTACTGTCGCCCTCCTCGAGCTCAATCCGTGGCGCCTTCCCGTGACACCTCCTGTCTAGACCATCGCCTTCGACCTCCGACATCCTGAAAAATGACAACGTTCAAGAGGATCAGTCAGTCACTAATATACGAGAAGTGCAAAAATAAGTGCATCAATGTATACACATAAAAAAATGAATGAAAAAAAGAAGAAAAAAAAAAAAAAAAAAAAAAAAAAAAAAAAAAAAAGAAAAGAAGAAAAAGAAAAAGAATGAAAAAGTGGAAGGGAAAGGGCCCCATCTACCCCGGTTCAAAATTTCTACAAGGTTTTCAAGTTTTTTCCTCAAAAGTTTGGTTTCTAAATGTCAAAACCGATTTTTCGAGTTTTCTCCTTCAAAAAAAAAAAAACCCTGGTTCAAAATTTTCTAACAGGTTTTCAAGCTTTTCCCTCAAAAAGTTTGGTTTTTAGATTTTAAGACCGGTTTTTTGGGTTTTTCTCCTTCAAAAACCCTGTTTCAAAAAAAATTTCAATGGTTTTCGAGCTTTTTCCTCAAAAAGTTTGGTTTCAAAATCCAAAACCGGTTTTTCGGGTTTTCTCCATCAAAAACCCTGGTTCAAAATTTTCTAACAGGTTTTCAAGCTTTTCCCCCAAAAAGTTTGGTTTCTAGATTTCAAGACCGGTTTTCCGGGTTTTCTCCTTCAAAAACCCCGTTTCAAAAAAAATTTCAACGGTTTTCGAGCTTTTTCCTCAAAAAGTTTGGTTTCAAAATTTAAAATTGGTTTTTCGGGTTTTCTCCTTCAAAAACCTTGGTGCGAAATTTTCTAACAGGTTTTCAAGCTTTTCCCTCAAAAAGTTTGGTTTCTATATTTCAAGACCGGTTTTCCGGGTTTTCTCCTTCAAAAACTCCGTTTCAAAAAAATTTTCAACGGTTTTTGAGCTTTTTCCTCAAAAAGTTTGGTTTCAAAATTCAAAACCGGTTTTTTTGGGTTTTCTCCTTCAAAAACCCTGGTTCGAAATTTTCTAATAGGTTTTCAAGTTTTTCCCTCAAAAAGTTTGGTTTCTAAATTTCAAGACCGGTTTTCCGGGTTTTCTCCTTCAAAAACCCTGTTTCAAAAAAAAATTTTCAACGGTTGTCGAGCTTTTTCATTAAAAAGTTTGGTTTCAAAATTCAAAACAGGTTTTTCAGGTTTTCGCCTTCAAAAACCCTGGTTCAAGTTTTTATAAGTTTTCAAGCTTTTTTCTTAAAAAGTTTGGTTTCGAAATTTTCATACCTGTTTTTTGGGTTTTCTCCTTGAAAAACCCTGGTTCAAAAATTCTCTATAGGTTTTCAAGCTTTTTCTCAAAAGGTCTAATTTCAAAAATTCCAAAACTGGTTTCTTAGGCTTTCCCCTTCAAAAGCCTTACCTTAAGATTTTCTAACAATTTCTTGGGCTTTCCCCTTTAAAAGCCCCGTCCCAAAGTGTTTCTCAAATCAATTTTTCAGAATTTTCTTTTTCAAAAATGCCATTCTTGAAAATTTCCCACAAATGTGGTTTCTCCGGGTCTTCCCTTTTCAAAAGCCCTGTTCCCATAAAGATTTGCCTCACAAGAAGCTTTTGAAGCTAAATGTTAAAGTTTTTTGAAAATTTCGGCAGAGTTTCGCCTTAAAAAGTCACTACCCCAAAATTTCACAAGTCACAAATGTAGCCTGAAACATCTCAAACCATCAATTAAAACAACCCCTTCCTCCAAAACACGCATCTCGTTCTCAAACACAATTTTTAAGTTAATTTTTCGATCTTTTCAAATTCTCCTATTCTATCTACATTTCCAAAAATTTCACAAAATTTCCTGAAACATGCAAGAATACCACTACAATTTTCAAAAAATGTTTTATGACTTTTCAACCATCGACGAGATCCGTTTTATAATTTTCTTCAATTTTTCCTATTTTTTGTAATTTCTAAAATTCTAAAATTCAAATTTTTTCAGAAAATTACGAAACTTCATACGGCTGTTCTACATATTTTTCTAAGGTTCTTGGTGTGAAAATCTCTCACAAACGGTCAATACCCGAGCCCGTAAAGGCAATTTTTTAAGTCCCGCAGGAAACCCACTTCCATAAACACGGAAAATCATTTAAAACACACTCAAATCACCACCAAATCACAAAAATAATTTGATCATCGTGCTCTAAACACCTTAAAACATAGGAATACACTGACTATTCGAGAAAAACAGAGAGATGCGCATCAAAATCGACAAGTTTTAGGAAAACCAACCTTTGAAATTCTCTGACAAAAAACGGGTTTCCCGACGAGAATCTGGCGACAATGACAGTAACCGGCACTTGCCCGACGTCACCCAACACTCCCCTAACGATTCCCGAGCAAAACTCCACGAAACACTCCAGAGAGAATCCCGAAATCAACCAAAACCCAACATAACACAATGCTGAAACGTGAACTGCTCTGTTTTAATACCCACGGGCTAGCGCATGTTGCAGATGCGCCAGAAGGGAATTCCAACTGGCGCATGTGCTACATGCTCCAAAGTCAAAAGAGGCCATGCGCATGAGATACATGGGCCCAGCCCTTCAGCTTCCCGCTAAAACCAATTTCGAGCTTCCCAAAAATCCGGACTCGCTCATAAAGGCCTTGTCGAAAGCCGAAAGTCGAGCCTTCAACTTTCACTGGCAGGAATCAATTGCCCGAGACCAAAATGTGTCAGGCTGGGCACCCAGTTCCCGACCTAGGCCTAAGACTTTTCAAGATCTTCCAGACCAGTAACCCATAAGAGGTTTTGAAACATTCCAAAATTCACCGACTCATCGTCCCTTCAATCACCTCGCGATCAACATGGGATCCTTCCTTATTATTTTTCTGCCTTTGGCAAGCAAAACCAGAAAAAGAGGGGCAGTTGTAAGCACCCCATTTTTGCCCGCTCGACAATCTCCTGCCCAACTGGGTTCGGTTTCCAACATCACAACACAAGCAGGCTCAAGACGAGCCTTTCAATCTCCAATCCAACCAATTGGTCGCTTCTCGGGTCCACAAGAATCTACTGGAGCCTTAAGCACCATTATTCCAGGCAGTTTTCCGGACTGGGCAGTCCCAGAAACCAACGTCATCCAGGTAGCTTCCCGGGATCAGGTGATCTCGGGGACCAAGGCCTCATCAAAATTTCAAACGGTTCACTTTTGGCGCCTGCTAGCCCGCCAATATAGAATGTTCGTCATTTGGTAGCTCTCCGAGACCGGGCATTCTCGAAGACCAACACCACCCTTCCAGGTAGCTTTCTAGGACCAGGCGTTCTCAGGAACCAACACCACCCCTACAGGTAGCTCTCTAAGAACGGGCGTTCTTGGAGACCAACACCGCACAGGTAGTTTTCCAAGACTGGGCGGTCTCGAAAACCAACACCTAGGTCAACACTGACGCTTGCTAGCCCAACTCGGTAAAACATGACCCAACCTGCCCCTTGAGCCTCCAGGCACATTTTGGGAAAGTTTAAAATCCCTCAAAACGATAAGTCCATCCTTCCATAATGTTTTCAAACCATCAGGCGTCCCCCGCACTCCATTTGGTCCAAATCCAGTACTATTCCGGCCCACTCCGGTCAAAATGACCGTTTTGCCCCCGAGCAACTTAGCATGGCACAAACCCCGCTGAACGGCAATAAACTCTCTCAAAACCATCCCTGAACAGCCCTACACGCCTAACACAATATACTAGACCATTCCTAACCATTTCCAGCCAACTCCGGTCAAAATGACCATTTTGCCCTTGGAAGCCCAAAATGCCCCAAAACAGCACTGGCCTTGGGATTTCGAGCGAGGGTTTCACCATGCGCCCGTGTTTAACCCAAGGAACACCCTATGACACTAAGCTCACACGACGCGATAAAAGTTCCCTAGAGCGTCTCACAGACGCTCCGCCTAAATTGTCTTTTCCCTCGATTCCCTGATTATAACGCACCGTCAACCGACTTGAGAAATGCGTAAATCAGGGAATTCTTGAAAGCTCGTCCATAGAACTTTCCATCGATACGGTTCGATCAAATAGATCACCTCCCGAAGCCCTCCATCATACGGTGCGGAAGCCATGGCTTTCAGCAACTCCTGGAGCGTCTCGCAGACGCTTTGCCAAGGTTGACTTTTTCCCTGATTCCCTAATCAAAACGCACCGTCAAACGACTTGAGAAATGCATAAAATTGGGAATTCCAGAAAGTATTCCCAGAGTACTTTCCATCGGTACGGTCCGATCGAGTAGATTGCTTCTCAAAGGCCTCGATCACACGAAATGAAAACAGCCACTTTCAAACACCCACAGAGCGTATCACAAACGCTCCGCAAAAGTGTCCTTTTTGGCACACTTCCCAAGACGATATCACTCGCCTCCAAACATAATTCAAACTTTTTGAAAACATGAAAGTTCATCGGGAGCACTAGGAGAACATCCCAAGTGCAACTGATTCCCCCGGAACCTTCCCGATTAACCCAATTATCAAGGCAAAGTTTGGACAAACTTTCCCGGTGATGGAGCGTATGCTACATGCGCTCAAATTTTGATCAGAGCGACCGACTTTCAATTAGCGATTAAGATTTAATCAGTACACAGGGTGCCATGTGTTATTCTGGCAATAGAACAGTACTTGCGCATGTAGCATATGCACAAGGCCTGTTCCAGATTGCTTATAAATAGAGGCCTCCCCCCTTGCATATTCCAGGTCAGAAATTAATACAAAACTCTGCTGAAATCACTCCAGAAACTCGAATCTCCATATATATTCCTCCCCTCCAACACTTAGGCTAGATTCTACCCCTCCTAAGCCTATACACTCCACCCTACACGACCTTATACACACTTATACACTCCACTCTAGCCTCTCAAGCCCTCTTAAAGTCACTCAAGCTCCAATCAAGACATCCATTGAAGACTACAAGAGTGTTGAAGGCAAAAGGTGGTATCCCTTTTACATTTGTGCTCTCCCCCACTCTTCTCTTCTCCCTCCTAGCCTACTTAGGCTATTCTCTATTTTAATCCCCATCTTCAACCCCCATTTCTTGTATGCTTGAGCCAAGAAGGGTCTTAGATCATGCCTAGAGGAAAGCAAGTGAGAGCCATCGTGTAGGGGGACCTCTCACTAGCCTACTTTAAGATGGTATGGCCTAAGAGCCCCTTGTTTATGTGATGTAGCCTAAAAGCCTTCTATGTGAATCACGACCCCTTGCATATTGCCATCTTGATCATGTCTTGTGTGCTTGGCTTCATTTTATGCTTATTGTCATGCTCCACAATGTTTACAATTCTCTTAATTTTATGCCATTTCTAAGTTCTCCATTTCTCTAAAAAATTGTTCTAAGAGTTGGCCCCTTGAAGCCTAGGATGAGACCTTAGGAGTCATGCCTTAGAAAACCCCTCACTACCCCCTAATTCACACTTTTGCATCATTGCATTTCTACTTGCACAAAGGTTACTTTCAAACTCCCTAATTTTCAAATGTTTTCATTCTCTCAAATTTAGTGGTTAAAATGGCTCCATGGAACCCTCTCTTGAGTGGTCACCCTTTATATTGGTCATAAGAGCCCTAAATTGTTAGAATGATTCCTTTTTCTCTTTATGATCGCCTAAGAATAATGTTCAAGCCCATGATTTCTATGATTCCCATTCTCTCAAATTTAGTGGCTGGAATGCCCCTATGGAACCCTCTTTTGAGTGGTCTCCTTTTTGTTGGCCATATGAACCCTCTTTTGATGGAATGGTCCCCTTGAAAAATGGTTTTCAAAATCATTCTCCAAAAATGATTACAAAAATGCATTCTCTCCATCTTTGCATCAAAAATGATTTTCTAAAAATTACCATCATTATGTTGATTTTTGACCCCTTCTACTCTTGTCAAGATAGTGGCTATAATGGCTATGAGGAAACCTCCCTTGGAATGGTCTCCAAGCACCACCCATACAAACCATACTCTTGACTATAGTCAAAATTTTCATTGAAATGATCTTCAAAGAGATGGCCTACTAAAGTCCATTGCATAACATGTTGTGTTTTCCAAAACTCTTCCCAAAAATGCACCAAACCACACTTCAAAATCATCTTTCAATCCAACCCTAGGTTAACTTAACCCTAGGTTAACTTGAGCCTAGTTATCTAACCCTAGGTTAACTCGACCCTAATTACCTAACCCTAGGTTAACTCGACCCTAGTTACCTAACCTTAGGTTAACTTGACCCTAGTTACCAAACCTTAGGTTAACTTGACCCTAGTTACCTAACCCTAGGTTAACTTGACCCTAGTTATCAAACCCTAGGTTAACTCGACCCTAGTTACCTAACCTTAGGTTAACTCGACCCTAGTTACCTAACCTTAGGTTAACTTGGCCCTAGTTACCAAACCCTAGGTTAACTTGACCCTAGTTACTAAACCCTAGGTTAACTTGACCCTAGTTATCCAACCCTAGGTTAACTTGACCCTAGTTTACTCACCTTAGGTTAACTTAACCCTAGTTAGTTAACCCTTAGTCTTCTTAACCTTAGGTCAACCTAACCTAAGTTAATTAACCTTAGGTTCCCCCTAACCCTAGGCTAACCCCACCAAGGTTAATATACTTCAAGGTTCTAACTCTTGAACCCTTTTTTCAAATGATCATTTAAACTTTCAAATTATCCTCATAACCTATTCCTCCAAAACCTCCTACCCCCATGACTTCAAAAACCCAACCCCATACACTCTTCTAATGTTCCTACACTCCATATCTAAGGCATTTCCAGAAATACTTTCAAAAAGTCACAAACCTAAGGTGTACCTAGCCCTTTCATGGTTAGGGATTCCAAGGACAAGTGATAAATGCAGAACAACTCCTAAGGTTGTCCATATTAGGATCCCAAACCCTTAGCCATTTCCAAAAACTATTTTCAAAAACTAATTCATCAAAACATTCTAAAATCATGCCTCAAAGGCTTTCAAAGCAAGACTTCAAAAACACTTTCAAGTTCTCTTGAGTCATGTCAAAGCATTTTTTTCCAAAACTTCCTTAAGTTGATCCAAAAATATTTTCAACAAACACTCCACCATTCAATTTCAAGTCAAAGCTTCCAAGACCACAAAGTGTCTTTAACTTTTCAAGACCTCAAAGTGTCTTAAACTCCTCCAAAGAACTCAAAGTGTCTTAAACTCCTCCGAAGACCCCAAAGTGTCTTAAAACCTTCCAAAGGCCTTAATGCGCCTATTTTTCATCGGGCTATTGCCCGAACTACGAATGACCTGATTCTTGCCAAGTGAGATACGCAAACAATTTAAAATGGTGCAGTCATAACTTTTATTCCAACCCCAATCCATTTTTCAAAAATTCCAATCAATTCAAAGCTTCTATTCCAAACTCTTTCAAAATCTCCATTATTTTCAAACTTTTCCAAAAACTTGCATCATCCATCCGAAAAGTGATGACTAAACCCCGTTTTCAAAATTCTAAAGTGGATATTAAGTGGACAATGGTAACCGGTTATTCTAGTGAGTGAACAAAAGGGTGACTAGACACGTAGGTACCGAAAGGGCGGGGTAGGGTGATGATCTTAGGATATCTTCCCTACACGTAACCAACCCCCGAACCTTAGATTTCTGTTTTCAAAAGACCAAAATGGAGTTATTTTCAAAAAGGGCTTAAACATTTCAAAAGGTTGTCAAACAACCTATTTTCCTAAAAACCCTCTCTTGAGGGAGTTTTCAAAAACCTTTTTCAAAAACTCTGAGTTTAATCTTCGGATTAACACTTAGCTTTAGGTGCCCTAACTCACCTTTATTAAGTTAGGTGGTGACTCCTTTTTTTCTAAAAAGCCCTTAGTCAAATCAATTTTCAAACCTAGGCGCACTTGTCCTTCTAGGGGGACGAGTTCTAGTGACAGAGTTCTGTGTTTTAGGGTCTCCGAGCCGAAAGGACCTTGGACACCTCAAAAACCGGGGCGCGACAATAGGTTGTTTGGCAACCTTTGGAAAGATTTAAGCCCTCTTGGAAAATCACTCCATTTTGGTCATTGGAAAACAAAAATCTATAGTTCGGGGGTTGGTTACGTGTAGGGAATATATCCTAAGATCATCACCCTACCCCGCCCTTTCGGTACCTACATGTCTAATCACCCTTTGTTCACTCACTAGAATAACCGGTTACCATTGTCCACTTAATATCCACTTTAGAGTTTTGAAAACGGGGTTTAGTCATCACTTTTCGAATGGATGATGCACGATGCAAGTTTTTGGAAGAAGTTCGAAAATAATGGATTGAAATTTTTGAAAAAGGGATTGAAGTTGAAATAAAAGTTATGACCGTACCATTTCAGGTTGCCTACGTATCTCATTTGGCAAGAATTAGGTCGTTCGTAGTTCGGGCAAGAGCCCAATAAAAAAATAGGCGCATTAGGGCCTTTGGAAGATTTGAAGACACTTTGGGGTCTTTGGAAAAGTTTAAGACACTTTGAGGTCTTGGTAAATTGAAAACCCTTTGTGGTCTTGGAGGTTTTGACTTGAAATTGAATGGTGAAGTGTTTCTTGAAAATATTTTTGGATCAACTTGAGAGAGTTTTGGAAAAATGCTTTGGCATGTCTCAAGAGAATTTGAAAGTGTTTTTGAAGTATTGTTTTGAAAACCTTTGAGGTATGATTTTAGAATGTTTTGATGAATTAATTTTTTAAAATGGTTTTTAGAAATGGCTAAGGGTTTAGAATCCTAATATGGACAACCTTAGAGGTTGTTTTTGATTTATCACTTGTCCTTGGAATCCCCAACCATGGGAGGGCTAGGGACATCTTAGGTTTGTGATCTTTTGAAAACTTTTTTGGAAATGCTTTGAAGATGGAGTGTAAGAACATTTGAAGAGATTATGGAGTTGTTTTTTTTTTTTTTCTTTGAATCATGAGAGTAGGAGATTTTGGAAAAATAGGTTATGAGAATAGTTTGAAAATTTGAATGATCATTTAGAAAAGAGTTCAAGAGTTGGAACCTTGAAATGTACTAACCTAGGTTGGGTTAGCCTAGGGTTAGGGGTAACCTAAGGTTAACTAACTTTGGTTAGGTTAACTTATGGTTAAGATAACCTATGGTTAACTAACTTGGGTTAGATTGACCTAGGGTTAAGATGACTTAGGGTTAGGTTAGCTTAAAGTAAGTGAACTAGGGTCAAGTTAACCTAGGGTTAGGTTGTAGAATGGCTTTGAAAGTTGGTTTGATGCACTCTTGGAAAGAGTTTTGAAAAACAAGACATGTTATGCCATAAAGCTTGGTTGGCAAACTTTTTGAAGATCATTTCCCTGAAAATTTTGACTCTAGCCAAAAGTATGGTTTATATGGTTGGTGATTGGAGACCATTCCAAGGAAGGTTTCCTCATGGCCATTATAACCCTTACCTTGACAAGAGTGGGGGTTTCAAAAATCAACATAAGAATGGCAATTTTTAGAAATTCATTTTTGATGCAAAGATGGGGAAAATGCATTTTTCAAAATCATCTTTTGAGAAGGATTTTGAAAATCACTTTTCAAGGGAACCATTCCATCAAGAAAGGGTTCATATGGCCAAACAAAGGGGAGACCACTCAAGAGAGGGTTCCATGGGGCCATTCCAACCACTATACTTAAAAGAATGGAAATCTTGAAAATTAGAGAATTAGAAAGCAACCCTTATGAAAATTAAAATGTCATGATACCAAAATGAAAGTTAGGGGATTAATAGGAGGTCTTCTAAGGCATAATTCCTAAAATCTCATCCCACACTTCAAGTGGCCAACTCTTGGAACAATTTTTGAAAGGAATGTAGAACTTGAAAATGACATAAAATTAAGAGCAATGTAAGTATTGTAGAACATAGCAATAAGTATAAAATGAAGCCAAGCAGACAAGATATGATCAAAATAGTAATATGTAATGGGTCATGATTCACACACAAGGCTTTTAGGCTACACCACATAAACAAGGGGCTCCTAGGCCATACCATCTTAAAGTAGGCTAGTGAGAGGTCCCCCTACACAGTGGCTCTCACTTGCTTTCCTCTAGGCATGATCTAAGAGCCCTCTTGGCTCAAGCATGCAAGAAATGGGGGGTTGAAGATGGGGATTAAAATAGAGAATAACCTAAATAGGCTAAGAAGGAGAAGAGAAGAGTAGGGGAGAGCACAAATGTAAAAGGGATACCACCTTTTGCCTTCACCACACTTGTAGTCTTTAATGGATGTCTTGAGTGGAGTGTGTAAGTGTGTATGGGGCCTTGTATGTGGAATGTATAGGCTTGAGAGAGGTAGAATCTAACCTAAATGTTGGAAGGGTGGAATATATGTAAGAATTTGAGTTTCTGGAATGATTTCAATAGAACTTCACATCAATTTCTGACCTGGAATATGCAAAAGGGGAAGCCTATATTTATAGGCAATCTAGAATAGGCCTGGCGCATATGCTACATACGCATGGCCAAAATTTGGCCTTGTGCATGTAGGACATGCGCAGGTACTGTTTCATTGCCAGAATAACACGTGACACCCTATATACTGGTTGAATCTAGACCGTTGATCGAAAGTCGGTTATTTGATCAAAATTTGAGCGCATGTAGCATACGCTCCATCACTAGGAAGGTTCGTCCAAACTTTGCCTTGATAATTGAGTCAATCGGGAAGGTTTCGGGCGAATCTGTCGCACTCGGGACATCCTTCCAAGGCTTCCGGTGAACTTTCATGTTTTTAGGAAGTTTGAATTATGTTTGGAGGTGAGTGATATCGTCTTGGGAAGTGTGCTAAAAAGGTCACTTTTGCGGAGCGTCTGTGATACGCTCCTGGGGTGTTTGAAAGTGGCTGTTTTTATTTCGTGTGATCGAGGCCTTCAAGAAGCGATCTATTCTTTCGGACCGTACCGATAGAAAGTACTCTGAAAATACTTTCAAGAATTTCCAAATTTACACATTTCTCAAGTTGTTTGATGGTGCGTTTTGATTAGGGAATCGAAGAAAAAGTCAACCTTGGCGAAGCGTCTGTGAGACGCTCCAGGAGTTGCTGAAAGTTATAGTTTTTACACTATACGATGGAGGGCTTCAGGAAGCGATCTAATCGATCGAGCCTTATCGATGGAAAGATCTATGGACGAGCTTTCGAGAATTCCCTGATTTATGCCTTTCTCAAGTTCGTTGACGGTGCATTATACCTAAGGAATCGAGGAAAAAGACAATTTAGGTGAAGCATCTGCGAGATGCTCCAAGGAACTTTTATTGAGTCTTGTGAGTTTAGTGCCGTAAGGTCCTCCTTGGGTTAAACAAGGGCGTGTGGTGAAACTCTTTGCTCGAGATCCTACGGCCGGTACTGTTTCGAGGCATATTTGGATTTCCAGGGGCAAAACAGTCATTTTGACCAGGGTTGGCTGGAAATGGTCAACAATGGTTTGGTATGTTGTGTTAAGTGTGTAGGGTTGTTCAAGGATGGTTTTGGGAGAGTCTTTTACCATTCAGCGGGGTTTGCACAGTGTTGAGGTTTTTAGGGACAAAATGGTTATTTTGACCTGAGTGGGCCAAAATAAGACCGGATTCGAACCAAATGGTGCGCGGGGGATGCCTAATGGTTTAACAACATTTTAATAGGATGGACTTATCGTTTTGAGGGATTTTGAACTTTCCCAAAATGTGCCTGGAGGTCCAAGAGACAGGTTTGGTCATTTTTCACCGAGTTGAGCTAGCAGGCGCCGGTGTTGACCTAGGTGTTGGTTCCCGAGACCGCCCGGTCTCAGAAAACTACCAGTGCAGTGTTGGTCTCCAAGAACGCCCGTTCTTAGAAAGCTACCTGTAAGGGTGGTATTGGTTCTTGAGAACACCTGGTCTTAAAAAACTACATAAAGGGTGGTGTTGGTCTCTGAGAACTACCAAATGACGGATATTCTACATGGCGGGCTAGCAGGCACTAGAAGTGAACCATCTGAAATTTTGATGAGGTGTTAGTTTCCGAGGTCGCTCGATCCCGGGAAGCTACCTAGATGGCGTTGATTTTTGGGACTGCCCGGTCCGGAAAGCTGCCTGGAATAATGACGCTTATGGCTCCCGCGGGTCCTTGTGAGTCCGAGAAGCGACCAATTGGTTGGATTGGAGATTGAAAGGCTCATCTTGAACTTGCATGTGTTGTGATGTTGGAAACCGAACCCGGTCGGATAGGAGATCGCCGAGCGAGCAAAAATGGGGCACTTACAACTTTCTTTCTATCCCTTTTACTTACTGTCTTTAAATTGATGTTTACATTTTGTTTTGGCTTAAGAACTCCATGCTTTCCATAAGAAATGATAATAATAATCAAATAATAGTCTTTTATTCCATCACTGTTGTCTTATTTTCTCTTGGGAATGGTGGCTACTTTCTACACAAGGGGCATGGTTTATCTTATGAAATGATCTAACTTGAAGGGATGATAGCATGAGTTAACCACTCGCCAAATGATCAGCTTTCCAGAGAGAGAGAGAGAGGATAAGGATGAGTGGGGAAATTACCCAAAGGCAACACTTGCAAGACTCCAAAGCTAAGCGATGCGTGGCCAGACTATCAAGATGAAGGGGAGCCACCTTTCATTTCCCTATGTCAAAGAACAAGTGTTTATATTCCCTTTGCTTAACCCCTAGAGCCTTGTAACAAATGAAGTTTTCCTTGACAACCCCGATTCAAGATTGTTCTCCCAACACTGGGGCAGACAATAGTTGAGAATTCTAGAAATGGTATCCATCTCTATCTTGTTAGGATAGTATCGAAAGCTCTATAGATCAAGCAATCTAGTTCAAAGTGAAGAGAGGCCTTCATTTCATTTTTCATACAGTCAGAAGCAACCCCTTGCCAAACTCGTTGAGCCATCTATATTTTTTTCAAGTAAACCTCAACCTAGGGATCACCGCCCACATTGGATTAGATTGAACCGCTAAGGAAAAGGTCTAAGGAAAAAGGGTTGAAGAACTATTCGTTTCATAAAAAGAAAGAAAAGAGAAAAAAAAATGAATGAAAGGAGTTGCCAAGGGGCAAGAAGCCAAAAAAACAAAAACAAAAAAAAGAGCCTGAAGAAAACCATGAATGTGCCATCTTGAAAAGCATAATAGGAAAAAAGAAAAAAGTCATGTTTATACCGAAAGGGCGAAAGAAAATAGTCATTTTCACTCTGAGATGTGTATAGTAAAAGCAAGAAGGAAATTTAAAGGTGATCCTAGGTTACAAAAAAACCCAGTAGAAACAATAGGTTCGAACCTTTACCCTTTTTTACAAAACCCCAAAACCATGGCCTACATTACAACCTTACTAAAGTCCACTCTGATTGAAAATGGATTGCTTGATCTAAATGAGCTGGACATGCTGCCAAAGCCAAGAATGGATGCTAACCTTACTGAAAAATAGTCAAGGATGGTATGGATCTGAACCTTGTTGAAAACAACATCGAATTTGAGCCTATATATCCCGTTGTTTCGAAAACCCCCATAACCTAGCCTACATTATAGTCCTAAAACAAAGTCTCCTCGGATTAAAAGGACTGGCCACTTATCACTCTGCTAAAGGTCAGGTAAGCTGTTGCTAAAATCCCGAGAGTCGAGAGTTTCAGCCCAACAATCATATATACTAACCCCGAGGCAGAGAGTTGGAGGCGATCAAAAGATTGAGAAAGGTACGAAATGCTATCATTCAATCAAGGTAAGGTTGAGCCAAAGGAGAGACTAGACCCCCCCAAAAAGGAAAGAGGTACCATTCCAAAATACCGAGTTTGACGGCACCCCTTGTCATTCTGTTAGTTAATTTCTAATATGTGCATAAAAAAAAAAAATAGAAGTCACCAACATCAACTCATGTAATAGATACATAACATCATCATCCATCACATACATCTGATCATATGCCTAGCTCATAAATGTATCTGTCTATCCATGCATCTAAATACCATAAATATCCATATTTGTACAAAACTATCAAAATAAAACTGTCTAACATAAATACATCTCAGGGATAAAGGGGCAAAAAAAGATCAGAGTCTCCACTAGGGGCATCTGTCAAATGTCAAAGTCAATGTCATTTGGATCAAAATCCCTAAAACCCGGTATCGAATGAGGTGGATAACTACTATAGGCACCAGCGTCCTGCAGGGAAGATAGAACCAAAATCAGCAGCATGAAAGAAGAACTAAACAACAGCAGAGCAAAAAGAAGGACAGAAAAGACAACATACCCCGCCATCTCCCATTTGAGTTATCCGAGCCATCAAGGAAGCCACAGCTGCCTGATACTGATCTCGCTCTGTCTGGTATCGATCCCTCTGATCCCTTACAGTAGTAAACTCAGCCTAGGGCATATATCCTCCAGCTTGGCGCCACAAGTCAACCAGCTCCTGCCCCCAGCATACCCGCCGACTACTACCTCAAACCGGGTGAAGGCACCGACAGAATGAGCCCCAAAGTGCACAGCATAATCTATATTCAGAGGAAGCAGGAACTCGGCACCCGACTACCGCTCCTGATAGGGGATAGCCACTCCAGCCACCAAGGCCCCAAATATATACTCTGGTGGAGCTCCTGCTGACCGGAACTTCTTATGAAACTGTCGCCAGTGTCGCTCTCCTAGATAGGACTCCCAAGTATCATCACTGAGAAAAACAGCCCTCAACAGGGGCAATGGGACCAAGTACCGTACAGTCTCATAATGAACTGATCCAATGAAAGGCCGCCAAGTCACATCCCTTGCCTCAATTAGCTCTACCAAAAACCCCATACACAACCTCCTATCAAAACTTCTCCTTCTATACCTAAACATGTTTCTAAACACACAAGAAAAGTTCTCACATGTTACAAAAGTGGTAAAATTGGCTATTATAAAAATCAATGTCGCATGAATCAAAAAATTAATTCTTTAGATATTGATGAAACACTTAAACAACAACTTATGCATTTATTCTTAAATTCTGATGCTTCTGATAATACTCCACTCTCTAATGATGAATTTCAAATAGATGAAATTGTATCCCAATCTTAATCTGGAGAATAATCTCATACTTCTTCTTCTCCTCCTGAACCTGATCAAATTATAAAAACAAATTGTCAATGTCCAACCACACATACTATTAATGTTATTACAAAAGAACAAGAATTACTTCTTGATGTTATTGATAAAATTTTTTATCCTCAAGTTAACAAAGATTATTTACTTCAACTTAAACAAAGTTTAACTTCTGCTGACAAACCTATCTAAGATATTTCATTACTAAATAACCCTTATAATCTTAATGATATTGTCAAAAAATTTGATCAAACTTCTAAGTCTTCCCCTATAAATATTCAAGATTTACAAACTGAAATCAACTCTGTCAAAAAAGAATTACGTGATTTAAAACTTGAACATAATATTTCGAAAATTGATATTGATAATCTTAAGAATCAAGTATTATTACTTTAACACTCTTCCTCTTCTTCTAGCCAACCTATTGTCCCAAATCTTACAGATATTTTCTTACTTTCCCAAATCTCTTATAAAAAATGGAATGTCAAAATTAATATTGTTGTCAACCAAGAATTTCGATTCGACACTATTTCCCTTTTTGACTTTGGTGCCGATCTTAATTATATTCAAGAAGGTTTAATCCCAACTAAATATTTTGAAAAACACGTGAACGTCTCTCTGCTGCTGGTGGAACCCCACTCTAAACACAATATAAACTTTCTAATGCTTATATTTGCAATAATAATGTTTGTATCAAAACTCTTTTTGTTTTTTTCTTAGTCTTCTCCAACCCTTTCAAGTTACTACTAAAGGTATCACTACTGCTCTTAATAATAATCAAATTATTTTCCCTTTGTTTGTCCTCCTCGTACCAAAGATCTCATTACTTTAAAAAATTTTGCTATTTCCCATAATACTCTCAATCTTATCCTTCGAAAAGAAAAACACTTATTATTTTTAAAAGAGAAAAAAATTAATACTCAAATTGAACGTAGCTTACAAAATGGCACTTTGCAATTAGCCATAGGTAAATTTTTAACAAAATTATAACAAGAAGTTTGTTCTGATGTACCCAATGCTTTCTGGTCTAGGCACAAACATGTTGTTGCTTTGCCTTATGCTTCTGAATTTTCTGACTCCAAAATTCCTACCAAAGCTCGTCCAGTCCAAATGAACCATGAACTTTTTGAATATTGCAAAAAAAAAAAATTCAGGATTTATTTGATAAAAAAGCCTGAAACGTCACAAAATCAGTAATCTCCAATCGCTAAGCTACCCGGTCACGAGCCCACCTTAAAGCTCGAGGATAAAGGTCGTCCTCGACAACTACAGGGCGACGAACAGGAAGGTACTCGTAGCTCCACCATATAAGAAAGGGCTAGAAACTAGTCATGCTGCCTTAATGGGAAGAAGTTCGGACCCGCATTGATCAAAGGAAGCAGCCAAAGGAGAAGGACCCCCAATCCAGCTCCAATAAAGCCCCAAGATCATCTATTGTGCTCACCAAATAAAAAGGCACAAGCGACTTGTTGATGTTGCAGAAGCAACTAAAAATGATATACAAAACAAGTCACCGTCTCATAATGTCCCGCCTAGCAGGCGATGGCTCAGCAGCAAAGGTACAGTCATCCTGAATGAGCCAAGAGACTGTGAAGGCAGAATGCTCAAGAGGAGGTAAATCCAGCAGAATGCATGCCTCGTCTCTACTGACTGACTGTAGAGTGATCCGCCGACCAACGAAGGAAAACCCTGTGATGATCGCCCAATCTAAGGGAGTGGGACCTAACTCGAAGCCGACAAAATGGAAGGTCCCGATCTCCCTGAACCACCTCTCAACAAGCGCCAATACCAAATGCCGGTTCAGGTGGTTAGCTTGTAATCCTATGAAGGCTCCAAATCCGATCTCAACCAGGAAGGCACGATAGGATGGGGCAACCCACTGCATAGTCACGAAAACCTAATTAACAGCCCCTCTAAAAGCTGTGTTTACCCGCAGAGGGGGCAAATGTTGTCTAGAGTACACATTGGGCTGATAAGCAAGATCCCCGAGCGATGGGATGTCTGGTACCTCCAGGTCACCAAAGTCAGCATCCATCTGCCTATGTCTGGAGGAAGCTCTCCCATAACCGGTCACCTGATCCCCAAGGCTTGGTACCTCCTCCTCAGCACCAATCTCCTCCGCAAAGGCCCGCTCAATCGGAGGAAAGGGGTCGACAGGTGGTCTACTCCCCTGTCTGCTCTGACTGGAAGAGGCCTGTCTGGTAGATCGTCGACTACCTCTAGATCGACTGGAACCGCCGGTGGAATCTGTCCGAGCCGCCTTCCCCAAGCGACGTTTCCTCTTAGAACCATGATAACCCGCATCTACCATCCTTAAAAGGTAGGCCAAGGTAAGAGGTGTTAATATACGGTACATGCAGATAAATAATAACATAATAAAGTAAAACAAAATACACAACAAACAATAAAAATAATAAAAAGATTTCAAATGATAAGTCAAAACGAAATTCCTACACATTTTGATTTTCCAACTTCAAGTCAAATCTCAAGGGTTTTCTGGATTTTTCCTTTAAAAAGATTTTATTTCTAAACCTTTTCCAACTTTTTTCCTAATTTCTAAAACATTCGACAGGGTTTCATTTAAAAAATGGTCCCTACAACACCCATGACATCAATACAAAACATAAACCGTGCACTTCACAACGCTACAATCACATAACATCAGTACCCGCGCACACTTTTTAATTTTTTGAGATTTTCAAAACATATGTTTTATTTTTCCAATAAATCAATAGTTTTCAAAGTTATCCTAAAATTTCTCAAAATCATTTCAAATGTTTTTTAAAAAATTCCCTAATTTTTTCAAATTTTAAACTCCAAAAATTCCATCAATTTCTTAAGTTTTTCAATTTTCCTAATTTTCTAAGTATTTTCCTATTTTTCAAAAATAAAAAATTCACCAAGTTTTCAAAAAATCACGAAACTTCACACGGTTGTTAGACACATTTTTCTAAGACACATGGCATAAAAATCTAGTCAAAAAACCCAATGCCCAAGCCTGTAGGAAAAAACCCCTCAATTCCTACAGAAAACCTATAAGCACCCCATTTTTGCCCGCTCGGCACTCTCCGGCTCGACCGGGTTTAATTTTCAAACACCTTAGCACATGCAAGCTCAAGACGAGCCATTCAATCTCCAATCCAACCAATTGGACGCTTCTCAGGCCCACAAGGACCCGTTAGAGCCATAAATACCATTATTCCAAGCAGCTTTCCAGACCAGGCAGTCCTAGAAACCAACGCTATCCAGGTAGTTTCTCGGGATCGGACAATATCGGGGACCAACACCTTATCAAATTCCAGATGGTTCACTTCTGGCTCTCGCTAGCCCGCCAATGTAGAATGTCCGTCATTTGGTAATTCTTCGAGACCGGGCGTTCTCAGAGACCAACACCACCCTTCTAAGTAGCTTTCTAAGACCAAGCGTTCTCAAGAACCAACACCACCCCTACAGGTAGCTCTCTAAAACTGGGCGTTCTTAGAGACCAACACCACACAGGTAGTTTTCCTAGACCGGGCGGTCTTGGGAACCAACACCTAGGTCAACACCGGTGCCTGCTAGCCGACTCGGTGAAAAATAACCCGACCGGCCCTTGGGCATCCAGGCACGTTCTGAGAAAGTTTAAAATCCCTCATAACGATAAGTCCATCCTTCCAAAATGTTTTTAAACCATTAGGCATCCCCCGCACGCCATTTGGTCCCAACCGGTCCTATTCCGACTCACTCCGGTCGAAATGATCGTTTTGCCCCTGAATACCTCAGTACGGCACAAACCCTGCCGAACGGTAAAAGACTCTCCCAAAACCATCCATAAACAACCCTACACACTTAACACAACACACTAAACCATTCCTAACCATTTCCAGCCAATCCTAGGCAAAATGACCATTTTGCCCCTGGCAATCCAAATATGCCCCAAGACAGCACCGGTTCTGGGATTTCGAGCAAAGGGTTTCACCATACACCCTTGTTTAACCCGAGGAGGACCCTACGACATTAAACGCTCGCCGACTCGATAAAGGTTCCCTAAAGCGTCTCACAAACGCTTCGCCTAAATTGTTTTTTCTCCCAATTCCCTGGTTATAACGCACTGTCAACTGACTTGAGAAATGTGTAAATCAAGGAATTCTCGAAAGCTCATTCATAGATCTTTCCATCAATATAGCTCGATCGAATAGATCACTTCCTGAAGCCTTCCATTGTACGGTGTGAAAACTATAACTTTCAGCAACCCCTAGAGCGTTTCGCAGACGCTCCACCAAGGTTGACTTTTTCTCCGATTCCCTAATCAAAATGCACCGTCAAACGACTTGAGAAATGCGTAAATCTGGGAATTCCTGAAAGTATTTCCAGAATACTTTCCATCGGTATGATTAGATCGAAAGGATCACTTCCCGAAGACCTTGATCATGCAATACGAAAACAGCTACTTTCAAGCACCCTCGGAGCGTATCACAGACGCTCCGCAAAGATGTCCTTTTTGTGCACTTCCCGAGATGATATCCCACGCTTCCAAACATAATTCAAACTTTTCGAAAGCATGAAAGTTCACAAGAAACCCCAAGAGAACACCGTGCGTGCAACCGATTCTCCCAAAATCTTCCCGGTTGGCCCAATTATCGAGGCAAAGTTTGCACGAACCTTCCCAGTGATGGAGCATATGCTACATGCGCTCAAATTTTGATCAGATCGACCAACTTTCGATTAACAATCGAGATTTATACAGTACACAGGGTGCCACATGTCATTCTGGCAATGGAACAGTACATGTGCATGTCCTACATACACAAGGTCAAATTTTGGCCAAGCGCATGTAGCACATGCGCCAGGCCTGTTCTAGATTGCCTATAAATACCAGGCCACCCCTTTGCATATTTCATCTCCGAAATTGATGTCAAGCTATGCTGAAACTGCTCCAGAACCTCGAATCCTTACATATATTCCACCCCTCCAACACTTAGGCTAGATTCTACCTCCCTCAAGCCTATACACTTCACCTACAAGGCCTTATACACACTTACACACTCCATTCCAGCCCCTCAAGCCCTCTTGAAGTCATTCAAGCTCCAATCAAGACATCTATTGAAGACTCCAAGTGTGTTGAAGGCAAAAGGTGGTATCCCTTTTACATTTGTGTCTTCCCCCACTCTTCTCTTCTCCCTCCTAGCTTACTTAGGCTATTCTCTATTTTAATCTCCATCTATACACCCCCATTCTTGCATACTTGAGCCAAGAGGGCTCTTAGATCATGCCTAGAGGAAAGCAAGTGAGAGCCACCGTGTAAGAGGACCTCTCACTAGCCTACTTTGAGATAGTATGGCCTAGGAGCCCCTTGTTTATGTGGTGTAGCCTAAAAGCCTTGTATGTGAACATGACCCCTTGCATATTACTATTTTGATCATGTTTTGTATGCTTAGCTTCATTTTACGCTTATTGTCATGTCCTACAATGCTTACAATGTTCTTATTTTCATGCCATTTCCAAGCTCTATATTTCTTTCAAAAATTATTCCAAGAGTTGACCCCTTGAAGCTTAGGATGAGACCTTAGAAATCATGCCTTAGAAAATCCCCTTCTAACCCCTTAACTCTCACCTTGGCATCATGATATTTTAACTTACATAAGGGTTGCTTTCCAATTCTCTAATTTCTAAGGTTTTCATTCTTTTAAGTGTAGTGGTTGAAATGGGCCCATGGAATCCTCTCTTGAGTGGTTTGCCTTTTATTTGGCCATAGGAACCCTCTCTTGATGGAATGGCTTCCTACAAAAATGGTTTTCAAAACTCTTTTCAAAAAATGGTTATCAAAAACTCATTCCCTCCATCTTTGCATTAAAAATGGTGCCTTAAAAAAGTTGTCAACACCATGTTGATTTTTAGACCCCTTTATACTCTTGTCAAGATTATGGTTATAATGGGCATGAGGAAACCTTTCTTGGAATGGTTTCCAATCACCAACCATATAAACCATACCCTTGACTAGAGTCAAAATTTTCATGGAAATGATCTTCAAAAGGGTTGTCTACCAAAGTCCATTGCATAACATGTTTTGTTTTCAAAACTCTTTCCAAAAGTGCATTAAACCAACTTTCAAAACCATTTTCCAATCCGACCCTAGGTTAACTTAACCCTAGTTGTCTAACCCTAGGTTAACTTGACCCTAGTTCACTCACCCTAGGTTAACTTGACCCTAGTTATCCAACCCTAGGTTAACTTAGCCCTAGTTTAGCAACCCTAGGTTAACTTGACCTTAGTTGTCTAACCCTAGGTTAACTTGACCCTAGTTATCCAACCCTAGGTTAACTTGTCCCTAGTTCACTCACCTTAAGTTAACTTAACCCTAGTTAGCTAACCTTAAGTCACCTTAACCCTAGGTTAACCTAACCCAAGTTAGTGAACCTTAGGTCACCCTTAACCATAAGCTAACCCAACATAGGTTAATATGCTTCAAGGTTCCAACTCATGAACCCTTTTGGAATGATCTTTCAATTTTAAACTATTCTCATTACCCATTTCTCCAATACCCCCTACTCTCGTGATTTCAAAAAACCAACTCCATAAACTCTTTAAATGTCCCTACACTACATCTTCAAGACATTTTTAAAAATGCTTTCAAAAGGTCACAAACCTAAGGTGTCCCTAGCCACCTCATGGTTAGGGATTCCAAGGATAAGTGATAAATCAAGAACAACCCCTAATGTTGTCCATATTAGGATTTCAAACCCTTCGCCATTTCCAAAAACCACTTTCAAAAACTAATTCATCAAAACATTCCTCCAAGGTTTTCAAAACAAGACTTCAAAAACACTTTGAGGTTCTCTTGAGTCATGCCAAAGCATTTTTTTCCAAAACTCCCTTAAGTTAATCTAAAAATATTTTCAAAATACTGTCTTCAACTTCCAAGACCTCAAAGTGTCTTAAGCTTTTCTAAAGACCTCAAAGTGTCTTAAACTTTTCCAAAGACCTCAAAGTGTTTTAAACTTTTTCAAAGATCTCAAAGTGTTTTAAACTTTTCCAAAGATCTCAAAGTGTCTTAAGCTTTTCCAAAGACCTTAAAGTGTCTTAAACTTTTTTAAAGACCCCAGAGTGTCTTCAAACCTTCCAAAGGCCCTAATGCGCCTGTTTTCCATCAGGCTATTGCCCGAACTACGAATGACCTGATTCTTGCCAAGTGAGATACGTAGACAACCTAAAATGGTGCGGTCATAACTTTTATTCCAACCCCAATCCCTTTTTCAAAAATTCCAATCAATTCAAAGCTTCTATTCCAAACTCTTTCAAAATCTCCATTATTTTCAAACTTTTCCAAAAACTTGCATCATCCATCCGAAAAGTGATGACTAAACCCCGTTTTTAAAATTCTAAAGTGGATATTAAATAGACAATGGTAACCGGTTATTCTAGTGAGTGAACTAAGGGTGATTAGACATGTAGATATCAAAAAAGCGGGGTAGGGTGATGATCTTAGGATGTCTTCCCTACACGTAACCAACCCCCAAACCATAGATTTCTGTTTTCAAATGATAAAAATGGAGTTATTTTCCAAAAGGGCTTCAATCCTTCTAAAGGTTGTCAAACAACCTATTTTCTTAAAAACCCTCTCTTGAGGGAGTTTTAAAAACCTTTTCCAAAAAAAAAAAAAATCTTAAGTTTAATCTTTGAATTAACACTTAGTTTTAGGTGCCTTAACTCACCTTAATCAAGTTAGATGGCGACTCCTATTTTTCTGAAAGGCCCTTAGTCAAATCAATTTTCAAACCTAGACGCACTTGTCCTTCTAGGAGGATAAGTTCTAGTGACAGAGTTCTGTGTTTTAGGGTCTCCAAGCCGAAAGGACCTTGGACACCTAAAAAACTGGGGTGCGACAAAACCCTCTTCACATAATCACGTAAAATCACTCAAATTCAATCAAACAAGTACCAAAATGCAAAAATAATGTTACCATAATGTTCAAAACATCAATTTCTACTATTCACATGGTTCAAACGAAATTCTACACATCAAAATCAATAGAAATTTGAAAACTCACTTTTTGGAGTACTCCGGCAAAATCTTCTCTTCTGACGACTTTTCCGGCGACGTGGTCTCCAAGAAGTGCTCCTTCAAGGTTCAAGTCAGTTTCCCCACAAACACTTTCAACTTTTTAAAAAACTCTTCAAATGCCGCAAGTATTCGAACAAGAATTTTTCTGGATTTAATCCCAAGCCTAGAGCCACTAGCAGAGGCACCAAGCTAAACTTTCCAAATTCTGGGCAGCTTTGCCCTTTTTCCTGCCAAAACTCGTTTTCAAAGGCCTTTTCGGCCCAATATCCATTTTCGAACCCCTGTTGTTGAAAAATTTCCAAAGTCTATCCCTCTAACCGCCTCACGGTCAACATGGGACTCTCACTTTATCGTTTTCTTTCTTTGACAAGCAAAGACAGAAAAAGAGGGGCAGTTATAAGCACCCTATTTTTTACCGCTCGGCAGTTTACGGTCTGTCTAGACTTGTACTAAAGTCAATATGGACGTATTCCAATCGAAATCAACTCTCTAAGTCTAATCCCGTCTATCCATCGCTTCGCGGGCCCACCAGGCCCAAATAGAGGCAAAATGACCAAAATGCCATTAGGAGCATTGTTCGGTCCAATTCCAAATCAGGCACGTCTTTTCAAAGACGGTAAGTCCCCTTTCCATATTCCAATAGGCGCGTCTTTCCGAAGACGGTAAGTCCCCTTTTCATATTCTAATAGACACGTCTTTCCGAAGACGGTAAGTCTCCTTTTCATATTCTAATAGGCACGTCTTTCCAAAGACGGTAAATCCTCTTTTCAATTCCAATAGGCACGTCTTTCCAAAGACGGTAAGTCCCCTTTCTAACCCCTTTTCCAATTCCAATTCTAATCCCTCTCTTGAGAAAGCTAATTCTTTGAGACTGTAAGTCGATCCAATTCGGCACGTTTTTTGAAGAAAGTTTCTTTAGAACGGTAAGTCCCTTTAAACCTGTCGACCGGGACGAGACCCTAAGTCTCCTAGATGGTAGAAAGGTCCACCTTTGGCGCCTGCTAGCCCGCCAATGCAGAAATGTCCGTTTCGACACGCCTTCCGAGAAAGTTGACTTATCAGGCGCTAAGTCCCTTTAGCAGCTTCCCGAGATCAGGCAGTCTCGGGAATGATCGCGAACCGTCAGAGTAGCCGCAGTACTAGTAAACATCGCAACCGTCAGAGTAACGAAAATACTCACAAGCAGGTCGATATAAGGAATTGCCAACAAACCCCTGTATCACGAGACTGCCGTTAGAGTGGCGGAAACACTCAAAACCCAGGTCAACACCAGTGCCTGCTAGTCCACTTCGGTGAAAAATGACCAAACTGCCCCTAGGGCCATTTTTCGACACGTTTCTCGAGATAATACCCAAGTCCTCAGAATGGTAAGTTCATCCTTCCTAAATTGTCTTAAAAGCAATCTGGTATGATTAAATGTCTTCTAGTCAGTTTTGGGCCAATTCCGAGGCTTTCCGGTCAAGATGACCATTTTGCCCCTAGGTATCCGAATGCCTCAGGGACCACACTGGCTCTGGGTATCAAACAGGTAACCTCCCGAGAATACTTTTTATAGTATTTCCAACCTTCTTTTATCTTTCCGAATCATTCCGAGTCAGTTCCGGTAAACCTGGTGCAAAAAGACCATTTTGCCCCTGGTGGGCCGGTTGCCTTTTCCGACCACACCAACTCTGGGTATCGAACCAGTAACCTTTGGGAACATTCTAAATAATGTTTCTAAATCTCGAGTCTTCTTCCGGGACATTCTGAGTCCGTCCCGGCAACTTTCCGTTCCAGTTGACCGTTTTGCCCCTAATGGCTCGGTCAACCTTTTCGACAATTCTTGTCATCCTTTTTCAAGTCCATTACCCCTGGGACCCTATTCTAAGAGTTCCTGCCCTTTTTCGGCCTTCTGGGTCATTCCCGATCCCTTAAATACTTACCGGACCTTCCAGAGTCACTCCTAGTGAAGCCAGGCTAAAAATTACATGGTAGTCACTAGTACAGGCACTCAAATCTTCTCAAGATACATTGCTTGCCGACCTTAAAACTTTCATAACTGGCTGGTGCCACTAGTAGTGGTGCTAAAATCATTTTTGGCCTAGCGCCACTGCAACAGGCGCCAGGTCATTCCCTTATCTATAAATACAGAGCCTCCTCCAGCGTGAGGGAGGTCCGCAAACTCAATCTAAAAATCCTACTCTTCGATATACAGAGCTCGTAGCCTCCCAAAATCTTAGTCTCCTTTAGGTTTTTCAAACCCTAGCCTCCACACACAAACCCTAGCCTCCTATACACTCATACGCTCTCATATACTCATACATTAGCCTCCAACCCTCCATTGAAGACTTGGATTGCTGCAACTACGAAGCTTTTAAGATCAAAGACAAACTCTTGAAGTTTGAAGTGAAGACCAAAGCGAAGCAAGCAAAGCAAAGCAAAGCGCACAAAGCTAAGCAAAATAAAGAAGACACAAGGTAGGCTTCTTATTTACGTTTACGCATCTTCCCCCTCTCTTCTCTCTCCTAACCTAGTTGGGTTTTCTTCTATTTTAATCCCCTATTTTCTTCTCCCCCCCCCCCCTTCTTGCACGCTTGAAACAAGGGAATTCCTGGTCCATGTGTAAGATTAGGCTATTGGAGAGTCACCGTGTCGGGGGCTTTCTTTTAGTCTAACCGGAGACCACGTGAGTTCGACCCCCTTAATTATGTAGTGAAGCCTTAACCTTGTATGTTCACGACTCCAATTTGCATTGTGCATATCATGATCTTGCATTCCTCCAAAATTCGTTTTCAAACTTGTTTTCAAAACTTGAATTAACATTGTTTTCAAACTTGCATTAAAACCTTCTTTTTCAAAACTTGTTTTCAAAATTATAATCCTAAGGTGATTCTAGTCTTTCCATGGTTAGGATTGCTTTAGGAAAGTGTTACATTTAAAGTGACCAATATGGTCCATATTTTCAAAACATTGTTGTTTTCAAAACCACTATCTTAAAGTGGTTCTAACCTTCTTATAGTTAGAATCGCTTTAGGAAAGTGAGGTATTTTATATATACTTTCTAAAAACTCTCTTTTCAAATTCTTCCTTCTAAAAATTTCTTTTTCAACATACTTTTCAAAAACTCTCTCCAATCTCCTTTCCAAAATTGTTTTCAAAAACTTCCTTCCAACATTCTCTTTTCAAAAACATCTTTCCTAAAAACTTATTTCCAAAAACGCTTTCCTCAAAGTTCACTCTCCAAAAACACTCCTTACGTTTTCTTTCTAAACAACTCTTTCTAAAAATCTCTTTCCCAAAATCTCTTTCCAAAAACTCTCTCAAAGTGTTGCTTTCCAAAAAATCTTTCCAAAAACTCTCTCTTCAAAACTTACTTTCTAAAAACTCTTTTTTAGGATCTCCTTCCAAAAATCTTCTTTTAAAAATTCACTTTCCAAAATCTCTTTTCTTAGAGCCTAAGTTAAACCCTAGAGCCAATGATTAGGAAACCCTAATTCCTTTTCTCAAAACATGATTTCCACTCTTGCCTCAAAACTTAGGTTTCCAAAGCCTCCTCCTTTACATCTAAATCATAAGTTTCCAAAACCCCCTTTTTCTACGTCAAAACTATAGTCTTCTAAATCTAGGGTTTCTAAAACTCCCCCTTCCCAAATCTATGCCAAATCCAATCTTTCCTATAGGAAACCGAATCCAATCTCCCATCTAGGAAACTAGATCCTATCCTCTGTTTTTGGAAACAAAATCAAAACATTTCTTTTAGAAACAAAATCCAATCCCTTGTTTTAGGAAGTAGGAATCTTTATCCTTCCTAGTCTAAACCTTTCCTAATTCAAATCCTTCCTAATCTCCTACCTTCCTAAACCATAAGTTTCCTAAACCTAAATTTTTAAATCTTTCCTTAAACTTCAAGCCTCCAAATCTTTCCTAATTCACTCCTTCCTAATTTCATCCCTTTCCAAGTCTTAACTTTCCAAATCTAAATTTTCAAATCTTTCTTAAACTCAAACCTTTCCTACTTACAAGAAAATCTAAAACTTTCTAAATTCGAAATTTTCTAAATTCTAAACTTTTCAACTTTTAAAACTTCCCAATTTCAAAACTTTCTAAATTCAAAACTTTCCTAATTAGAAAACTTTTCTAAAATGAACCTTTCCTAATTTCAAAACCTTTCCTAATTTCAAAACTTTCCTAATTCGAAAACTTTCCTAAAATGAAACTTTCCTAAAATAACATTTTCCTAAATGAAACTTTCCTAAAACGAAACTTTCCAAAAATGACACTGTCCTATTTCGGACCTTTCCTAATTCGAACCCTTTCTAAATCCAATCTTTCTTTGATCTTCCAAGTCCAACATTCGAGTTAAGTCTTTCTTAATCTCGAGTCCTTTCTAAGTCCTATCTTCCTAGGTCTAAGGTCTCTATTCTTCCATTTCAAATTCCAATCTTCTATTCTAAATTCAAATCAAATTCAAATTCCAATTCAATTTCTTTTTCCAATCAAACCTTTTATTTTTCTATCGGACTCTTGTCCGAACTACTACTGACCTAATTCCTACAAAAGAATACATAGGCAACCCTCATGGGTGCAGTCACAATCTTTTTCAAATCTCAAATTCCACAATCTCTTTCAAGCTTTTATTTCCACAAATCTCCAATTTTACAATCTTCTTCAAGTTTTTAATTCCATAATCTATTTTTCTAATTCCAAATTTCTATTTCCAAATCTCTATTTTCAATTTCTAAAACTTTCCAATTTCAAGTTTATCTTTTCAAATCTCTTTCTAAAAACAAATCAATTTCTTTTCAAATATATTTACAAATTTATTTCTTACACTTGCATATCATGCATCATTCTTCTTAAACATTCTTTTTCTAAAGTGGATAGGATTGAACATTTGTTAGTTGAAGACTCTCATAGGTGAATCTAGGGTAGATAGACATGTAGGTACCACAAGGGCAGGGTAGGGTGATGGCTTAGTGCGTCTTCCTTACACATAACCAACCTCTAAATCTAGATCACTATTTTCGAAAGACCAAAATAGAGTTTATTTTCAAAAAGGGCTTAATTATTTTCTAAAGGTTGCCAAACAACCTGCTTTCCTAAAAACCCTCTCTTAAGGAAGTATTTTCAAAATCGTTTTCAAAAACCCTAAGTGTGGTCTTCAGATTATGCTTAGTTTTTAGGTGACCTAACTCACCTTAGTCAAGTTAGGTGGCGACTCCAAATGTTTTTCAAAAGCCCTTTATTCAAATCCATTTTCAATTCAAACCTAGTCGCACTCATTCTTCTAGGAGGGTGAGTTCTAATGAGAGAGTATAGTGTTTTTTCCACTTGTGTGTATATTCCTCGAGTGCAAAAAATATGGGCGCGACAACGCGATGAAGGGATCGATGTTTCGGGTTTCGTACTTCACCCTCAACTTTATGTTCTCGTTTTACATTGGGGCCTTGCCCTAGAGTTAGTCTCACTCTCCCATTATGAGAATGAGGTGTTGGTAAGTCGAGGTCGAGGGATTTATGTGCTTAGTCTCGGTTTATGTGTTATTGCTTGGCTTAGAACCTTGTATTGATGTTTCTATACTTCTACATGTACCTTGTGTAGGAACACCTTGTTTATCACCTGTTCAATCAAAGAGAGGTGAGTAATGATATGCCATGAGTAAGACTTATTACTCCCCAGATGCTTTTAAGTTCTATTACGTTTCATGCATTTCCTTCCATTTATTTCAATGCATTAATGATTACGTTCAAGTATAAATGTCATGCTTTGAATTACAAACGAACCTTACCTATGATATGAATCACAACCTACGGACTAGAACATTCGCATAAAGTAGATGTAAGATTCCTAACGTACGACTCTAACTCAAGGTCTTTTCGTGACAAGACTTTAATCTAGCCTAATAGTCCTAGGATGGGGGACGTGAAATAAACTATCAACATGTAAGGTCTTTTCGTGACGAGACTTTAATCTAGCCCGACAGTCCTAGGATGAGGGATGTAAAATAAACTATCGACATGTAAGGTCTTTCATGGCAAGACCCTAAACTAGCAACAATGGTCCTATGGTAGGGGACACGAAATAATCTATTGCCATGTTGGGAGACGTCCATTGGCTTAAAAGTCTAGATGTGACCTTTATGGTTACTATAATTGAGTATAGCTCTTATGATTGACTTAAAAAGTCTATGTGTGACCTTTATAGTTACTATAACTGAGCCTAGTTCTAGTAATTGGCCTAAAGAGCCTATCCGTGACCTTCATGGTTACTATATTGGCCTAAAAAGCCTATGCGTGACCTTCATGATTACTATGTTGGCCTAAAGAGTCTATGCATGACCTTCAGGGTTACTATGTTGGCCTATAGAGCCTTATGCATGACCCTTGTGGTTACTATGATGCCCAATATCAGAAAGACCTCTTAAGTGTGGTGAAGTGAGGGATATGTTGGCCTAATGTAAAGACATGGCACGCTTATGTGCTAGAATGAAAAATATGACTTGTTTAAATGCTTCACAACAAGTCACGTATGTTCCCACAAGTGTTAATGTCACGGTGTATCGTTTCCTTTCAAGACACTATGATATGCCTTAAAGTATCATGCCATAGTATGCTTATGACAGCTATGTTATGCCTTACGAAATCATGTTATGTGTTATGTCTCACTCCTACGATACTATGTTCGAAATGTCATAGTATTCCAACATGATACTTATGCTACCTACGTTTCCAAAGCTACGCTTTATAAGTTACTAAGAATGGTAATATTAGATGTGTCCTATATTATATGGTGAGTTAAGATATACGCTTACAAGATATGGTATGTTATGCTTATGATAAGTTATGTCACGCTGTAATAGTTCATGCTACGACTCACCTGTCTCTCTTCTTCAACATTATGTCTTGGAAATGATGAAATGTTTTAATACAAAAGCCTATGCTTCATGTGTTTTTTTTTTTTAAAGATTATACATATACGTTTCTAAGTTCATGTCACATATGCATAAAGGTACCCCTATTGCCGTGTACATTAATTATAAATGTTAGTCTATAGTATTTTATACTCATACATTATTATTATTTACTAAGCATCAGCTTTCATTTTCTAAAAATGTTTTCAAGTGACCAAACTAGGAGGCCTTGAAGGAGGCCCATTTCGTGGATATTTGGACTGCGGCTCACGGGCCTTATGTTATGTACTGATATAGGGGTTGGACCCTAATGTTTTGTAATATCATAATGATATAACTGTGGTGGCCTTGACAGGCCTATCTTATGAAATTTTTGTGCTTTAGAGATTAGGCACCATTCTGCTATGTATGACACACGTTTTACCTTACGTGTATAAAGTTTTAATTTCGCGATTTTATATCTTTTCAATGATAAATGCACGGGTGTTCAACTGAGTTATGTAATGCAGCCTTGGGTAGCCAAGCTACTAGCCGGTCATGCACCCTAAATCCGTATAGGCCAAATCTGGGGCGTGACAGGGGGGGACACACTAGTTGAGCCTGCATCGAAGAAGGCCAAAGTTATGTTAACAGATCCTCATCCAAGCAACAGTGCCGCATCCGATGACGCAGACTTTGTGGTTGTGAGACCCATCGTTGGTGACCGTCGTATGTGGTCGAACGATTCCTTGATCAGGTCTGCTGAGATGGTGATGGGAATGGTCGAAAGTAACCTCCAGCGGGTTGACATTGACTTATTAGAGAGTAACGATGACCTATCAGTCTTTCTAGGAACCTTTCATGAATCCCTGCTGGTAAGTTCCTTCAACTATTTATTTTCAGTAGTGGCTTTTGTTAATTGAGTACTAATATTGTTGCTTTTGTTTTACTTTCAGGGCTCTTTAAATGCTTTAAATGCCATATGATGATTTCGAGTTCTGTTTGGAAAGCACAATAAACTCGTTGAGGAGCACGCTACACTGAAGAGAGAGTGGATCGAGACAAAAAGGCCCAACTGACTGTCGAGAAGGAAGCTAAAAAGGCGCAAATTGCGCTGGACCAGGTTACAACCGATCTGATCAAGAAGGATGATGAAGTCTCAAAGCTGGAGTATGACAAGGCCATACTCTCAGTGGATTTATTCAAGTCGAGGCACTTAAAGCCGACCTCACAAAGGAGAAAGTCGAGTTTAATGAGAGGTATAAGCAAGGCATAGGGGCTACTGCTGATGATTATGCCCATCAGATGGTTGATCTCTTGGAGTCGATATTCGTCGAGGGCTAGCACGGGGCTCTGAAGGAGATGAAATTCGAGAGCTCTTCTAGCCTTTGAAGAATGTTTCAAACTACTTTGAGACAACTCTAGGGGATAGCGCTAAGGATACTTCCAAGCCGGCTAAGGGTACAGACACTCCAGTGGTTCCTGCTACAGGTGTATCCGAGACAGCCGAAGGTAAGGATGGCAGTGGACCGGGTAAAAGTGGATATCCGACCAAACCCGCCCCGTATGGAGAGAGTATGAAGGATTTAAAACGGGGATGGAGGTGTTAAACTAAACTCGTGCAGGTATAGAGGCGGGGATGGACTTTGGTTGTCCCCCACCCCGCCCCGCCCCGCCCCGCCATACCCGTTAGGTATTAGTATAATTAGTAATTAGATAAAGCTTAATTATAAATATTAAGACTAAAAAAAAGGGTTTAACTATAAATTTTAAAGCAAAAAATAGAGACTCACTTGTAAATAATAAAATTTAAATTTTGCCAATCATATTTTTTGCTCTTTTATTTATTTTTGTATTTGTTTTGGGGTTTTTTTTTTTTAGTGTTATTAGGCTTGGCGAGTATAGGGTGGGGGCGGGTGTGGAGGCGAGGGTGGACGGAGATTTTTACCCGCGGAGCAGGGATGGACGTCCAAAAAAATACCCATACGGGTATGGAAGCGAGAATGGAGGTGGATTTTTTAGGTGGATACGGGGATGGACGTGCCAATACCCGCCCTGCCCTGGTCCACTACCATCCCTAGCCGAAGATAGTGTCCTCAAGCGACTGAAGTAAACGTGCTAAAGACAGCTGAGGCCAAAATCTCGAAGATGGTTGAGGCTAAACCTATTATCTCTTACTCGGCTCACCCTGCTAAAAAGCTTGTTGAAGATGTTGTAACTTACCTTTTGCTTTTTCTGTTTGAAGTAATTATATCTTTTTTGGCGAAGTCTTGTAATAAATTGGCTATTTTGAATGAATGTCGATTCTGTTTTCTAAGTTGTCTCTTGTATAGATGTTTCTAAGTTAAACCACACAATTTCAACTTTGGATTCTTGTTATGTCTTGCCTTTGTTGGCCAAGGCCTTTATTAGCCGACCTGCCCAATTTTTAAACAAGACCAAGTTTTTAAACTTGGTTTTTTCTGGCCTTCTTTGGCCATCCTGCCAACAAGTGGGACAGGACCAAGTTTTTATGCTTGATTTTTTCTGGCCTTCTTTGGCCAACCTACCAACAAACCAAATTTTTACATTTGGTTTTTTATAGCCTTTATTGGCTGATCGACTAACAAGTTAGACATGACCAAGTTTTTACACTTGATTTTTTATGGTTTTCCTTTTTTATGCTTGTTTGTAGTTTTGCTTAATCAATTCTAACTTTTGAGGAGGAAACAATACATTATCATATATTGTCGTGGATCATTACATCATTTGGGAAACACTCCTACTAAGAGAATTTTTTGAGATTGTTAGAGTTCCAAGGTCAGGGTAGTTGTTGCATTTCTTCGACAGTTTCCAGTCTGTATACCCCCATGCCGACCTGGGTCACAACTCTGTAAGGACCTTCCTAGTTTTGGCTAAGCTTCTCCTCTACTGGATTCTTAGTTGCCCCTAACACTTTCCTTAGCACTACATCACCGGGAGTAAAGGCTCTTGGCTGGACTTGTTTATTGTAAGATCGACTAAGTTGCTAATGATATCCAGTAAGTTTGAGTAGGGCAGCCTCTCTCTTGTCTTCAATAAGGTCGAGATCCTTTGCCAAAGTCCGATTATTGAGGCTAATGTTAAATGCTGCCGATCTAATAGTTGGAAGTCTGACTTTCAAGGATATTACTGCCTCCACCCCGTATGCCATTGAGAAAGCGGTTTCTCCAGTAGATCTTCTTGGAGTGATTTTGTAAGACCATAAGACACTAGGCAGCTCTTCTACCCATCTTCCCTTGGCTTTTCCAGCCTCTTTTTTATTCCATTTAGTATCGTCTTATTTGATATCTCGGCTTGCCCGTTGCACTGCGGATACGCCGACGTGGAATAGTAATTTCTGACTTCGAGCCTATTATAGAATTCTCTGAACATGTTGTCGTCAAATTGGGTGTCACTGTCCGAAACTAGTGCACGGGGTATCCCAAATCTTGTAATGATGCTCCTCCATGCAAACTTCTTAGCGTCAACTTCTCTGATAGTCAATAAGTGCTCTGCTTCGACCCACTTAGTGAAGTAATCAGTTGTCACTATGAGGAATTTCTTATTCCCTGAAGCTTGGGCCAGTAGTCCAACTATGTCCAGCCCCCACTGTGCAAAAAGTTATGGACTAGTGATAGTTGTGAGGTCCTTAGCAAGCTGGTGAATTATCAGCGAAAACTTCTGACACTTTTCACACTTCAGCACATATTGGGCGATGTCCTTCTACATATAAGGCCACCAATAGCCCTGTGAAATAGTCTGTAGGTCAAGGATTTTCCGCCGACGTGACTCCCATATATACCTTCATGAATTTCAAACAGGATGCCTTGCACTTTATCGAGGTGGACACAATACAGATAAGGGTCAGTGAATGATCTTCTATACAGTTCCTTGTCAGATGATAGCCAGTACTTCAATGACTTATATTTGATTCTTTTAGCCTCATTCTTGTCTTTCGGCAGCTCATCCCTATTGAGGTAGGAGATGATCGGGTTCATCCAGGATGGCCTCAATTGCTCAATAGCCAAAGCTTGTACTTCTTCTTGAAATATGCTTAGGCTAGGCAGTGTCTCCACATGAATTTTTCTCTTCGATCCCGACTTTAGGGCCGCCGCCAGTGTTTTCAAGGCATTGGCATGAGCATTGTTGTCGCGGCTATCTGATGGAGCTTGTATTTGCTAAATTTACCAAGTAGTTCTTTTGCTTTTACCAGGTACTGTGTCATCCTATCGTTCTTTGCCGCATACTCACCCATGATCTGGTTAACCATCAACTGGGAATCTGAATAGATGATTCTCTCTGCAATCTTAAGCTTTATAGCTCAACACAGGCCAACGCGTAGAACTTGGTATTCTGACTCATTATTCGAAGTGGTAAACTCCAGCTTTATAGCCTGCTTCAGTGTCATGTCGTCTGGTGTGATTAGGACTATGCCCGATCCTGCCCCCTTGTCGTTAGACGCTCCGTCGACAAAGAGCTTCCAATGATCAGCATCAAGTGTCTGAATGGGTTCCTGGGACAGTTCAATAGAAAATTTAGCAATAAAATTAATAAGTACCTGACCTTTCATTTGATGTTGAACTCTTTAGTTCCATCGCCCATTTCATTAGTCTCCCCGAGAAATCTGCTCTTTTGAAGAATGACTTAAGTTTATGATCTGTGAGGATGTTAATGGTGTGGGCCTTAAAGTAGTGTACCAACTTACGTGACGCCATTACCAAAGTTAGGGTTAGTTTCTCCAGTGACAGATATCTAGTCTCCATTCCTAGAAGAGTTTTGCTGACATAATAAACTAGCTTCTACTGCCTGTCTTACTGACGAAGTAGGATGGCGCTTACTGCATGGTCTGATACTGCCAGATAGAGATAAAGCTCTTCAGGTTTGAGCGGCGTAGAAAGTAGTGGTGGCTGGGCCAGATATTTCTTCGGGTTGGCAAGTGCCTGGACACAATCAGGACTCCAGTTGAACTGCTCCCATTTTCACAAAAGTTAAAAGAATGGTTGGCACTTATTTAAAGATCTGTTGATGAACTGGTTGAAAGCCGCTACCATTTTAGTCAACTTCTTGACTTCTTTGATGTTCCTTGGGGCTTGGATGTTTTGGATTGCGCTTATTTGCTACGGATCTACTTCAATCTCCCGGTGTGTAACCAAAAATCCAAGAAACTTTCCAAAGCTTACCCCAAACACACATTTTGAGGCATTCAGCCTCATCTTATAGCTTTTGAGGATGTTGAACATTAGATCGGCCAAATGTAGTCTGTTGACTTTGTTTTTGACCACCATATCATCGATGTACACTTCGACAGTGCTACCAATGTGTTGTTAAACATTTTGATGACCAATCTTTGATAGGTGACGCTTGCATTCTTTAACCTAAAGGGCATGACTTTGTAACAAAAATACCCCTCAGGGTGATGAAGGCAGTCTTTTTTTGGTCATCTTCATAGAGAGGGATCTGGTGGTACCCATGATAGGCATCTAGGAAACTCATCTTCTCAAATCTAGCTGTTGCATTCATAAGCTAGTCGATTTTCGGAAGAGAGAAAGGGTCCTTAGACATGCTTTATTCAAGTCGGTGAAGTCAACACAAACCTTCCACTTGTCGTTCTTTGTCTTTACCACCACTCTATTGGAAAGCCAACCTGAGTAGAAGACTTCCCTTATTGCCCCTACTTCAAGGAGCCCCTTAACTTCTTCGATTACTGCATCCACATATTGGGTAACTGCCCTTCTCCCCTTCTGGACCACAGGTCAGAACTGAGGGTCCACGCTAAGTCTGTGACAAGTTACATCTAGTTCAATTCCCAACATATCATATAATGTCCAGGCAAAAATTTCCATATACTCTGTTAATAGATTAATTAATGATTTCTTCTTAAATTTGGGTAGTGAGGTGCCCAGAATGAAGTACTTTTCCTCATCATGCTGATCTATATAAACCTTCTTCAGGTTCTCAATGGCCATATTCTCTGGTAACATCCCAATATCATCAATCATGGGCGTGTCCTCGTAGAGTTCCATCATCTGAACCTTTCCTGTCTTTTCCTTTGTGGAGCATGCCATCAGGAAACACTGCTTAACTGCTCCTTGATCCCCTCCGATCTCTCCTACTCTTCCCAGAGTTGGGAAACAAATCAACTAATGATAGGATGACGGTATAGCTTTCATGAGGTGCAATCATGTCCGACCCATAATTGTATTGTAGGGGGAAGACACATTAACTACCAGGAACTCTATCTGAATAGTGATCCCTTATGTAGTAACTGGGATAGTTACCTTTCCCAGCGGCTAGACAGGGTCCGAACTGAATCCGATCAGGGGGTTCAAAGATGGTTAGAGGTCGGAATCCTTTAGTCCCAGCTTTTTGAAGAGGTCGTAAAACATGACTTCGGAAGAGCTTCCTTAATCAATCAGTAGACTTTTTATGTCACAATCCCCCAGTCACAGTGTTACTACCAACACGTCATTGTATGGCAGTTGCACTCGTTCCAAGTCATTATCAGTGAAGGTTATGGCCTCGGCACTGCTACTGACCTTTGCCTTTTTGCTTAGGGTTTTTAACTGCATTACCTACCTGAGGTGTGCTACTTTCAGGATCTCCGCATAGTATCTGTGTGGGTTTATTGTTGTTGATTCTGCCAATCCAGGGAGGACATTGATTACCCGAGCAGGTTCTGCTCTGACTTCCTTCTGCGAAATGACTTCCTGCTTTGTACTAGCTTTGCTTCCTGCTTCATCTTTTCCCGGTTGATATACTAGTCAAGATGTTTTACCTTTGTCAATTCCTCCAAGTGGTTCTTAATATTTCGATAGTTCTCTATCTGATGCTTCTTTTTCTTGTGGTAAGAATAGAACTTCTTCTAGTCTCGAGCAGTAGAGTCTTCTTAAAGACTGTTGTTCTCCTCACGTCTGAGCTTCTTACTTTCACGCCTATCTTTCTTCTCGATTTTCTTGCCGATCTTCTCTTGTGTTAGTTGTGCTGCATCCTCTTCCACCCGTACATATTGTTTAATCTTTAACATCAAGTTTTATGCCCAGGTGACCGATTTTTTCATGAGGAATTACCTTAGCCAATGTTCTTTAGGAAGGCTGATCTTGAACTGTGCAATAGCCAGCTGCTTATTGTAGTCTTCTATTTCATTATAAGCCTCCCAGTATCTCTTTGTATATGCTCGTAACCCCTTATTGTCTTTCTTCTGTAAAGTCAGTAAGTAATCCACTTCCTCCGGTTGCTTGTTGTTTGCTATAAACCGGTTTGTAAATACCTCGGCAAGTTGTCTCCAGATTGATACTGATCTAGACTGCAACTTGTCGAACCATCATAGTGCCACCTCTCCTAGGCTTGAAGGGAAAACTCGGCACATTAGCGAATCACCATAGCTCCATAGTGCCATCATCTGTTTGAAATGCCGAACATGGGTAATGGGATCCGACTTCCCATCATAAGGAGTAAACTTTGGTGGGGCAAATTTCCTGGGAGGTCGGCAGGTCTCAATCTCTTCTGTGAAGGGGGTGGAAGCAATCTGATCTAGGGCTCTCTTGGTTATATCTTGTGTTGTCCTCCCCTTTTGCTGCTTATCCTGGTTGTCTAGCCGGTCATTCAACCACTTGTCCCAGTCCTGCTGCTCTGGCTTGACCCTTGCCGGGTGTCTTGCTGGTGTCCGATTCCTTCGAGGTTGCCGATCTTCCGTCAGTCCATGTATTGCCCTGTGCTGGCAATATAGCTTCCTATTGCTTGTGCGGCTGGGAGGCTTATGTTTCTTGAATTCGTCCTCCTTCTTTGCCGCCGATATGGAACCTGTCAGGTACTCTTCCATCTCTTATGGCAATCACTTCTCTCATGGCTTCAATTGTTGACCTAAGGTGAGCAATCTCTTTATCTCGCTGTTGAATCTCCCGCTCTGTCGTTCAGAACGATAAATTACTAGTTACGCGGCCACTGGATGGTAATGGATTCAAGTTCTTGTGATAGCTCCTTCGGCGATTCAAATTTCGAGCATATTACGGAGCCCGTCCTAGACCTTTCTATCCTTCCGGCTAGTTGCCTCTAGGGAATCGTATCTCCGATCTGATAAAACATCCTCCCGAAATTCGCACCAAATCATTATCATGTCGACTTAATTGGTGAGTGCTGTCGTGACTACGGACATCATAGCTATCATTTAGTTCCCTGTCGGTGGGATCAACTCCTCATCTAAGTTAGCTGGTACTCATTGTTGTGCAGACCTTCCCACAGATAGCGCCAATTGTAAGTGAAATTTTTTAGAAGGCTTGGTTGAACTCTCAAACCGCATCAACAAGCACTAGCAATCTACAATAAAAGAAGACAATGAGAATGTCTTGATCCTCTTTGGGCCGAAGGCACTCCGATGATTAAATTAGCAAGCTTAATTATAATGAATCGAATAGAATATCAGAGAGCTAAAACTCAAGTGAACGTACCTTACACCTTTAGTGCATGGGGGTATCTATAGGTTTCGGAATGCCATGTTTTCTTTGGGAATTGTAGTCCTTTTCCTCTTAGGAATCTTCATTAATTGAGTTGGTTTAATGTATTGGACTTATTTTTTGTTTGTCTTAATTTACTTAGGAATAGAATTTGTATTATGAATTTCGTTAGTCCTAGTACCTTTTGAATTAAGATCTGTGGGTCAATCCCTTTGGGTCCTTGCCTTTAATCGGCTTGCGCCTTGTCCAATAAGTCAGCACTCATAGGCCAACCTTACTAGGCTAGTCTCTCCTGGTCTTGGGCTTGGCTCTTATTGGCCCACACAAATTAATTTGATGATTCATTACAGCATAAACAAGAGCAGGCATAGATCTAACAACAAATTGGGTTACTGAAAAACATAATTAGATAACTAACCTGATTGTAATGTGCCTTTTCTCTTATTATATATATATATATATATAATTGAACAGATTTGAGGCGGTTTGGGTTTGCACGACCAAGCAACCTAAGGAAGCAATCTTCTGGGCTCAGCAAACCCTTTGATTGGTTAGGGGTGCGATGGCCACAAAGATTAGAGGCGGCGGCCGCTTGGTTGTTGCAGTGAATGTTCAAGACCAGTTGTTGCTGCTTGATCGCTCGTGGCAGTAAAGCGGCTGGGAAAAGTGACAACAGTTTAAGTTAGCAACGAAGAATAGATTGGGCTCAGCAATCCCTTTGGTTGGTTGACAGAGCAGTGACCACAAAGATTCAAGTCAGTTGCTGTATAGTTGCTGCAACAAACGTCTGAGATTCATGGTGGTTGCTTGATTGATTGTGACAAAATCGACACAATCTCTTCTTTCCTTGGCGGTGGAGGGGTTTGGTGCTATCGAAGTCTAGCTTGGATGTTTCCCACTACAGCGTGTGATCTGATTGAATCGATTGAGTGGCTACAGCAATCTGATTGGTGGTTTGAAAGGTTGAGAAAAAATGTAATAAAGTAAGTAAATGATGGATAAAGAGGACATTTCAGACTAATTGTACAGGAGAAAATAAGCAGGTCGTAGGTAGATATATATGTTTGAGGCCTTTTACCAAAACAGGTTTATTTTAATCAATATATATTAAATAAGGGTTAAAATTTGAATATTTACGAAACCTTCGTTAAGCGTCATTAGAAGTGACGCCTTTAACAAAAGCGTCAATCCTAATGACGCTTTACATTTAATTTTCTAACGAATTTGAAATTTAAAATAATAACGAAAAGGCATAAGGAAAGCGTCAATAGGAATGCCGCTTTCATTAAAAGCGTCATAGCTATTGACGTTTTCTGTTATTTCATTAAAATCGTCAATGCGATTGACGTTTTTCCTTGGAAATGAAAATGTCAATGCCGATAACATTTTCATAGCAGGAATTTTTTTTTTTTTTTGGTTGTTTGACATTGAAGTAACTCCTTCACTACTAACTCCTTCACCGGGACTCTGTTTGACGCACCGTCAGCGCCCACAGCTGTAGTTTGTTGAGAGGGTACCATGTGTAAAGTTTCGCGCCAAACGGAGGCCATTTGCAAGATTTGGTATTCCTCTGCAATCTTGCAAACACATAATGATGTGGACTGGGGTACGTCTTTACCTCAAATAAACCATGTTTCTCTTTCTTTGAGGCTCGAAACCTTCAGCTGCAATCATGCTTGCACCTTACATCCCAAACCTTCTTACTCGTTTCCACCACCACATACTATTTTCTTTTCTTTACATTGTACATTTTTACTGTATACTTCACCGAATCTTTGTCTTTAAGGATTATCCCCTTTTTGAACTCTACGGTCTCCGGGTCCATACATTCCCACGACAATAAAGGTCCCGTCTAGTTACGGTAGCGTCACCACCCCCTTCCAAGTTTGTGAAAAAAAGGATAGGAGTGTATCGTTTGGGTATATCAACCGAGGACGATGGCAGTTCACCAAATTCAGGCCCCTCATCATCAGATTCATCATCAGCCATTAGTTCAGCGTCAATGTCCTCGTCCATGTCTAGATCAGGATCTGCACTATCAGGTACGCATCCCTCAGCTCCATCACCACCCATATTAACATATTCGTCAACAAGCTGGTGGAACCTGTCAACTGGGGAAGTCGATAGGTACAGTGGAGATAGACGCTCAGTCCCTGAACTTGTACCAATGTTGTGTTGCATCTGTGATCCCCCCGCTGTGCATGACCCATACGTTGGATAATACGGATGTGGGGACATATAGGCATATTGTGAAGCCCTGGTGTAAGATTCTTGAGTCAACATCCCAGTGAATAAGCCGGGAATGCCACTGTATGCCCCCTGAGTCAACATCCCAGTGAATGAGCTGGGAACATTGTATGCCCCATAACCTGAATACATCGGATTTGGCACATTCAATCTATTCGTTAAATTCTCCTTATCCACGTACAGTTCAACATAATTTAGTGTGGAAAAACACGGCGGGATGTCCAGCACACTATCCAAGGTCATGTCATCATTAGTGGGCACCTTATTGTAATAAATGAACTTCTCTCATTGTCTATGGGGATATCTGCATATCAACTTCAAATGAATATTTTCCCCTTCATCTACAACCTTGGGTATAAGAAATTGTTCTAATTCTTCCAGTGTTATTCTGCGTTGTATAGTGTAAAACCCCTTTGCTTCGGTATCATATGATATACCTTCGTTAGGGTCTTGTACTATCGTCCCCCCCCCCCCCCCTAATAGCACATCATCTTTATGGTACCCATTCAATCAAACTTACTATAGCTAAACTTATGAAAATAGTAGTTAGATGAAGCTTCAGTACGAGTTAGATGAAGTTATATGAAAATACACCGAAACACTATATTTCAAAATAGAATTGGAATGTCCTCATTTCGTCTTTCTTATCATATGGTACTACTATATTTTCAATTTCAACAATTTTTCTCTTTTTCTTTTCCATATCATGTTGCTATAAATCTTTCATTTACAGTAATCAAGTGTAATTTTTTTACAATAACAAATTTATTTTCGGATTAAAGGTAAAAATAAAATTTTGAGTGCCATTTAAAATTAAAACATCCAGAATTTTTACCAAAACAATTGAAAATTCTGACCCATTAATTTCATGTGCAATCCCCTAAAAAGATGTTGACCTAGGAAATTATACTCAATGAATTTCCACGAACATAAAGGAATAAAACTGAGAAAAAGCTTAACTCTATATTTTTGTATCAATCAAACACGACATTCATATATATAGAAAGAGAGAGAGGGTGACAAACAACATGTTACACAGCAACTAATTCAACTATTACACAACAACAAATACTAATTAGAATAACACAACAATTGTTACACAACAACTAATTCACGACATTTTTTTTTCTTTTCTTTCAAATCAACAACATATATACTCACAATATATATAGAAAGAGAGAGAGGGAGACGAACAAGCAGATGTTGATGAAAAACCCTAATGTCATCGAGAGAGAAAGAGCAGCGATGGAGGGTTTCGGCGTCGGCGGCGTTGAGAGACAGAGAGCACTCGCGTCGGCGGTAGAGTCGAAAGCACGAGAGAGAGCACTGTCACTAGTCGATGAAAAACCCTAATGACGCTTTCAAACAACAAGTTTTGATGCATCGTGAATGACCTAAAAGCGTCAACACTATTTGACTTTATTTTAAATGAAAGTGTCAACAATATTGACGTTTTTCTTTGGAAATGAAAAGTGTCAATATTATTAACGTGTTTAGTTCGTTGACGTTAAGCATTATTCATATTAATGCTTTTAAAAAGAAACGGAAAACGTCATTTTATTTTTGAACTTTTAGAAAATTGAAATTGAAATTGTCATTAATATTGAGTCAATTCTATTGACGTTTAATCATTATTTTATAAATATTAAAAAAATAACCTGATTTAATATATATTGAATAAAATAAATATTTTTGTAAATAACACTGTATATCCGAAACGCAATGTATAGAAGGCGTCTAGAAAGAGCGGGGTGCTAATCACACCCAACGGTCACTGGAATTTTCTCTTGAATAGATTGACGGAACCGTCTCGAGGCGGTGGTGTGTGCCCTGTCTCCCACCCCCGAAATAGCTCCCAATTTGTTGCTAATTTACGCCTCTCTGTGCCCCCCCTCCCTCTCTATATAATCACGTATTCGTCACCGTCTTATAACTGTTGTGAATGTCGGTATCGCAGAGGTTCGTTTCCGTTTTCACTCTGGCAGTGTCTTCTTCTTCTTTTTTTTCACCTTCCCTCGCCTCCAGAAGCTTCCTCTTCTTGCGCTCCCCTTCTTACGTTTCTCTCCCTCGGATCGGCCACACTCGTTCCCTCGGATTCCTCGGTTCAGTTTCTCATTCAACTATGCCCTACAACAAGGTATGATGCACAAATACGTATATACGTATTTTTTTTTATATATAATTTCGAAACTTGTTTATATTGTATTGGATGATTTGTGCTATCATTGGTTATATTCGTTTCCTTATTTGGAAATGATTTTATCAAGAATCACTCTTCTGTGTGTCCCGCAGGCAAATGTCCTCCTGTCACGTTGATTCTATTGGAAACGCTTGTTTCCGTTTAGTGATTAGTAACAAATCTACTTATTATGCTGTTCTGTTGGGGATCGTATTGACTTTCTTGAAAATCTGGTTTTTGTTTCTTTTATTAGTATTACTCTTGGAGTACGAGACTTCTAATTTTGGTAATTTACCTTTTTCGTTGTTGGTTTTGCTAATTTACCACTGATGCATTGTTTACTTAACAGATGATAGTTTGAATTTATTTTTATTTCGTTTAATTTGAATTATTTTTATTCATTTAAATTGTTTGATGTGATCCTTACACCAGAATGATTAGGTGTTTCTTTCTGAAGTAAATTGGAACTGGAAAATTTCTTTGCTTGCATTTTTCGCCTATGATTAGATATACAATTATTTAGGAACATATGATGGCTTTAGAGTTGGATTCCTTGGGTTTGGGTTTCTGGATGGAATTGTGGTAACAATTATTTTATTCTTGGACTCAGAGAAGGGTTGGGTATACGGAACAAAGATGGAAAGAGCAGCCAAATTCCTCTAGTATGTCGTCAGGGAGGGAGAGTGTGTCGACAACAGCTGCTGAAATTGTCACTGACAGACTTGGTGCAACGAGTATTGCTGAAAACAGTGGGCAAACCCATGTTGCGGTCCTGTCTGCACATTTTGGTACTGTTGGATTGGGAAACCATGTTCCTGTGGAAGGTCAGCAAGCTGTATGGAAGCCCAAGTCCTATGGAACCGTGAGTGGAGCCACAATGGTAGAAGTTGAAAAAGCACCTGCTGATCAAACAGCTGCAGTTGAAAAACACAGTGCTGGTTTGAGTAAGTTGTTTAAGACTAATCTATTGGAGAATTTCACTGTGGACAACTCCACATACTCCCTTGCCCAAATAAGAGCTACCTTCTATCCCAAATTTGAAAATGAGAAGTCTGACCAAGAGGTAATTTGTTTCCATTCTATTGTTTTTGGTTATGCGGTCCTAATGAGATTTGGCCTTGTTGAGAATAACCTCTTAATCTCTTTGACTGTAAAGTTATCAATCTTGATGTAACATGTTTATAATTTAAGGCATGTTCTTATTCACTAATCAAAGAATGAATAGTCGAGTTTGCTGTACAACTATGAATGAGAATTCTATTTTATGCATGACTATGTTTTATTCGTTTGTATTACTAGGAAGCACAGACCCATACATGGGACACATATACGAGACACATACACAATGATTTTCAAAAAATGACAAGGCAGGGATATGAAAAAATATTTTTTATTTGCTATGTATATTATCGTAACACCCACAAACCACCAGAATGTTGAAAAATAGAATTAATTTAACATAAAAAACACTATTAAGTCCATAATTTAAACCTCATTTATCATGAAATAAGATGAAAATAAGTTAACAATTTAAATTATAATAATTTAACAGGTCAAATTCACATTGTTTTTATTTTATCATTGGAATCTAAGTTATTTTCTTCAAACTTGAAATGTCTTTCACGTGTGTCTAAGTGATCAACACCGTATCGCTCAAGTGTTTGAAGTGTGTCCAGTTCTAAAAAAATTCTGAAAATTATATGGCACATTTAGAAGCTTGTTTGACACGTCGGGGAGTGTCCAATGAGTATTGTTGTCCGACACATGATCGACATGGATATAGTACCTTCTTTGTAAAAACCATTTTAGTCTACTGATTGTTTAAGAAAAATGAAATATGAAAGAAGCAATGTCAAGGTATCCTTGGACATGAGATTGAGATGAATCTAACACTTAAACACATACCCATGCCTGAGACCCCTAGCCGAGTCCATGTAACATCCATTATATATAGTTTACTTGAGTGGTCTGGCAAATTAGGCCTTTCTTCATGTGCGAGAGTATATTCTCATTCTGCCTTATCCTAGTTGTTATTGTTAGAGAGACACATTCTCTAATTGAATATTTGCTGTTAGTTACTTAATTTGGTGATCTTCTTAATGCTGCATCTGAATGTTAAGCTTGGCATCAATTATAGCTTTCTTGGTTTCGTTTGCTCCAGGTTAGGACGAGGATGATAGAGATGGTGTCCAAAGGCCTGGCTACCATGGAGGTTGGGAATATAGACAATTTGATTTCTCACCTTTTCATGTTGAGAATTACTTTTGATTTTATATATGAGCAAATTACCTCTTAGTTTTTCATCAAAATTTATGCTTTTTCTTTTTCATTTTCATCTGGTTGGTTGTTTCTGCTAGATACGAGATTCCAATGTGCCATTGCTGCATAGATGTTGATTGGCTCATTTTTTTTTTCTTTTTTAATTGAGGATGTCACTGCTTGCAGGTCTCACTTAAACATTCAGGGTCACTTTTTATGTATGCTGGTCATGAGGGTGGAGCATATGCCAAAAATAGCTATGGGAATATGTAAGCTGTTCTAATTTGTTGATCTTTTGCCTATTCTTTTTTTTTTTTTTCCGGTTTTTCTTTTTCCTTTCTAAGTTTTGTATCCGAGCTTTTAACTATTGGGCATGCATTGTACCACAATCTGCACACTCGTTCATTGGTATTTTTATTGGTTACTCTTACTTTGACCCACTTCTTCATACATATATGTCTCAGTTGCTACTTGTGAGCTTGTGATGCAAGTAAAAGGTTAGGATAGCAGTAGTAGGTTGAGGGTAATTTTACTGATTTAGGATTGTTAGTGGACTTATACTTAAATTTAGTAGGTGATATGGCGTGCTTGGAGCCATAATTGGCATTAAACAGAAACTAGCCACTGGGGCACATTTACCTTCACGCTTGACAAATGTTCACTGGTAAGGTCTACTGCTCTAAAGGGTCTGTAAAAGATCATAACAGGAGGAGTACCTATGACCTACCTAATGGACTATTTTTCACTCCATGCTGTGCAATTTTTTGCAGTTTCATGCACATTTACATTGTTACCATGGAAATTGTATTATGTTCATATAACGGGTGCATGTTAAATATTTAGTAGGTTCCATCTTAAAAAAATGATAGTCACTTTAGTTATTCTGTTTGAACTCGTAAATCAATGGATAATAATATAGAAGATTAGGATATGCTTCATGTAATACTATGGAAATTAGATGGTTAGAATCAACATGATGACAAAATTAAACTAATATTAATGGAATCTTTTGTTGGTGGGGCCTGCTCTCTCTGTTTCCATTTTTTTCTTTTCTCTTTTTGTGGGGGCTGGGTGGTAAGATTTGTTGTTTATGGTTAGGCACAATTTCATCATGATGCTAGTTGGACACAATTCAATTCAGAGGAGAAAAACACACAATTCATATGCAAGTAGACCGAGAGTTTGCAATGCAAGTAGGGCTTATATGGGATGCAATTATATGAAAAAATTAGTGCAATCAAATTGGCTGGAATTGATAAATATTCAATAGAGAACAATGTATGAATGAAGGCGATTACTGGGAGAAACTTTGGATGCACATTTAGAGAGTATTCTAACCAGATGTACTTTTTTTTTTATGAGTGAGGATTCTAACCAAACGTAGAAATGTACTACATGAACAATCATGGTTTTCAGTTTTTTCCCTGTGTTGTTGCTGTAGTTTTCGTCATTATTATTATTTTGACTTGAATTTTAGATTGCTGAATGTGATGCTTTTGGTGCAGATACACTGCTGTTGGCGTTTTTGTTCTTGGAAGGATGTTTCGTGAAGCATGGGGAACTGAAGCCAGCAAAAAGCAAGCAGAGTTCAATGACTTTCTTGAGGCATGTTTTCACATGATAAATTTTCATTGATAGAATATGAAATAAAATTCCTCAAGCAACTTTTTCACATTTGTGCATTTTGTTTTGTTTACTTAAGGCACTAGATCTTCTTATGTGATGGATCTGCTGCAATGAATTTCATAATTCAGTAAAAATTGTTTCCGTGATGCATGATTTCACTATGATGGAGAATTATGCTTGGGTTGTCGAATTTAAGGGATCATTAAGATATGTTGAAAAACGTTTTAGGAATAGAACTAGGGTTTTAAGACTCTAAGTGGGCTATCAAATTGCTAGAAAGTGGTTTGGTTTCCACAAATAATCATAGAAAAAATTAAGAAAAGATGGAAAACAATAAATAAAAAGAAGAAAAACTTCCCATTAATCACCCATGCTTAACTAGCTTTAGGACCTTGAGGATTCTGTACCTTAAACTTGAAGATTTTAAGTAAAATGGTCTAACTTATATCTCTCTCAAAAATTGGACAACTCAAAGAACCATGAAAACTAAAAAGAAAAAAAGCACTTGAATTGGTTTGGGTCTATTTCATTAACTAGTTGGCAGTCATGACACCATTTACCTATTATTGGAAAGAATTTGCTGCTGTAGTCATGGAAAATATTTTTCTTGGACAACTCAAAGTCATGGCAAGGTGTTATTCCATGGTTATTGTGAGGAGAATATTACCCGCTTAGCTTGGTTTAGTTTCAACAGTAACAGGTCATCAGTAGGTTGGTATCAGTGAAATAGCAACTGCTAGCATCATGCTGTTGTGATCCCACTTTGACCATGTGAGAAAGTTCAAGTGGGAATGCAGTAGTAATAATATCTTCTTGAGTTCAAAAATATTTTTTCCACATAGCTAACCATGGTGTCGGAATTGTTTCCTTTACAGTAGCTCTCCGTGTGCTCAGGCAAGTTGCTTGATAGTTGCATAAGGTGGACCACTAATACCTGCTATGGTAAAAGGAATTGCAAATGATCTAATATATCTACTACTACTCTACTATTATAAAAGCGGCAGTTTCAGCTGCCTTTTTCTCCAGTACTTTCAACCTCCTTTTTTACCCTTTATTTACTTCTTTTATTTCATTTATGTCATCACACATTTTTGTCAGCTTCTCACTGTTCCGCTTGAGTTGTGGCGGCTGTTTGCACCCAACCGGGTGCGGTTTTGCTGCTGTTGCCTGAGCTCCAGTTGCATGCTGTTGTTGTGTTGGCTCCATTGTCTGCTTGACACGTGTTCAAATAACTCTATATTATCAAGAAACCGTCGTTATCCCATTTATACCAGCTGTACTTATATATATATATGTATCTATATATATTGACTATTCTCCCCTCTGTCTCCCCCTAGGTACATATATATATACAAGCTGTTGCCGATGAGTGATAAAACTGAAGTATAGAATCAAAGGATTTCTACGGCTGTGTCTAGAATAGTAGGTAGGCAGGCAAACTTACTTCACCTTTTTGTGAAGAGGCTGATTCTCTTGATTGAACACACACACCACAGTGCTGGGGTAGATGTGCACTTGATCATACCAGGTCACAACTTCTAGGCTCTTGGTAGTTCTAGTATCAGTATCAATTTGATTCAAGATATATCAAACCTTTCAAAATTCAACTTACCAATAAACAATCACGTTTTTATTTGGTACCTATAGTATGGGAGTGATTTGGGATTCTGTAGAATAAACTTTGGAGATACACGTATGATTAAGACTTAAAGGTGTTATTCAGGTAGAAAAAATTGTAAAATTTTGACTAGAGAATAGAAAGGAGATGCCATTTCGGATGTTTGTTCAAGTTATAGAGACATGTTTTTTGATCTTCTTGCTTGTCTTATATGATTATATTTTAGTTTATGCTTTTTCTCTGTTTGGGTTTCCTATAAATGGGGTTTGCTTGAGCAATTTTTGTGATTCTTGTTGGACAATTTATGTTGGAGGACAAGTACAGGAAACCCACTCCTAATTGTAGTGAGCTCAAAACTGATGTGGGGTACTTAAGGGCTTTATTTAGGGCTGATTTTTTAATTGGGTTATGTGGCTGGGGAAGGAAGGGAAAATTACGGACTTCCGATGGTTAGGATTGATGAAGGGCTAAGGGGTTGAGGCTTAATTCAACAATGAAAAAGGAGCTTTTGAGGGCAGAGGTGCTATCTATAGTACCCAAGAACAGTAACCATGGCTGGTTATGTGTTATTTTGGGTGCTAATGTTCACTATTTGCGGTAAGCAAGGAAATGGGGTTGTGGAATATATCTTTGGGTTTTAAGGGATAGAAGTGCGGAATAGAAACAAGAAGAGAAAAAGAAGAATTGCAGCAGACAATTCCAAGGGACCTTCAGAAGCTTCAGAAATTTCTATAAAAATGTCCCCTCCACTGAATTAGAGGCATTATATAACTCTATATAGGATTCTAAGAACTAGAGGCATTATATAACTCTATAGAATTCTAAGAACTCCTTTTAATATGACTTGGTTATCTAATTAGGTAACGAAGACTTTGACTTCCAAACATATGTAAAACTGACTGACTTCTAATGAGAGATGTTCCTTCTTGGATATTGCTTATAGTTTCTCTTCCATCGAAACTTTGTAAGGTCTATATAAACCACAGCATGCATGCTTTCCCCACTTTTCTATCTAACTAAATTGTTCTACTTTTCAAGAATAGAATTCCCTTAGAACATGATAAAGGCGTCCAAAAGAGATGCAAAAGTGTGTGTGTTTTGCCGGTGGCGTGGACATTATCTAGAAGTACTGTTAGTATGAACAGTAACTCCCCCATTGCACGAATGTATCTGCTACAATGGATAGCTACAGTAGCTTGTATTTTTCGACTACTTTACAATCTTCTGGATGATTTGTCTTGGAAACACTTACTCTTTGAGTCTCCAAAGATTTTGCTTGTGGATCTTTAAAAGAATTATCTCCTATATCTCCCTATAGAATTTCCCCTACCGAAGTGTTGTAAAAACGTGATATGACTTCTTTCTCTCATTATTTGTTTGTTTTGGTGAAGCATTATTTTGTATGTCGACCAATTTTAATGATTTTAGATTTCAAGCATGCATCATTTCACTATTACCTTCTTAATAGCACCATACAGAGCTTCTATAATGTCTTTTGCCAGACTGGAATGTGGTCTGTTTTTTGATAAATATAAAGTTTATAGCAAAAAGGTATCACCCATGTACAAGGCAAAAAAAACCTATATGAGGTATACGTCCAATTCATTCAGAAGACTAAAAAAATCTAAAATTGGCTCCAAGGCGGTTAAAGATCTCCTGAGAAACAACTATATAAAAGAGATAATAATCAGTCTTTCAATTTGGTTCTTAGCATACCTCAGTTATGAGCATGTTTTCTCATTTGCTTGCTGTTTTAGCTATCAGTGTCATGGTATTACGAGGATGAGCATGTACAAGGCAAAAAAAACCTATATGAGGTATATATCCAATTCACTCAGGAGTCTAAAAAAATCTAAAATTGGTTCAATGGCGGGTGAGAATCTCTTGAGAAACAAACATACAAAAGAGAGAACAATCGCTCTTTCAGTTCAGTTCTTAGCATACATCAGTTATGTGCATGTTTTCTCATTTGCTTGCTGTTCTAGCTATCAGTGTTATTGTATTATGAGGATGAGCATGTACAAGGCAAAAAAAACCTATATGAGTTATACATCCAATTCACTCAGGAGACTAAAAAAATCTAAAATTGGTTCAAAGGCGGGTAAACATCTCCTGAGAAACAACTATACAAAAGAGATAATAATCGGTCTTTCAGTTCAGTTCTTAGCATACCTCAGTTATGTGCATGTTTTCTTATTTGCTTGCTGTTTACCTATCAGTGTCATTGTATTATGAGGATGAGCATGATTCTAATTATCGCTTTAAGATTCTTTCTTTGGTCTAGCAAATCAATATGGTTATTGAATTTTTCCAGAGCAACCGTATGTGCATATCAATGGAACTGGTGACTGCTGTTTTGGGAGACCATGGACAACGTCCCCGAGATGACTACGGTAGGGTATCCCACTAGTCTTTGTTTGAGAAATAATTCTGGAGTAGTCTTCAGAGAGAGCTAGAAAATTTATGAATTGGTACCTACACATCGTGCTGTTATCTGCTGTCTTTCTGATGCAAGTTCAGTCTTTTTGTCATGCTTGGATATGTATTGTGTGTATACATGTTAGTTGCATCATATCTAGTTTCTCTTTCTATGGCATGCTTCCTTTGTTTTCTCTTCGTTGTTGCTTGTTGCAAACTATTCCCAACTTTTTGCTCTTAATCTACAGTCCACATCTGGTTTCTTTAGTTATTGAATCCTTTTGTACAAGTTTCTTAAAAAATTGGAGCACTATTGAAGATGATACCAATTTCTTTAAGATGCCTTTCTTATTGAAGAAAATAGTTTTCTTTGTGCTAAGCATTTCACATATTGATAAATACATTCTATTCAAATCTCTTTCTAAGCAGACCCCCAAAATAAAAGAAAAAGAAAAAGAAAGAATCCTTCCCAAAGAGGTAGTAATTTTGTACTTATTAAAATTCCTTTTGGGTGATGTATCCATATCATTCATGTTGCTGACTTTCATTTCTTCAAGATGCCCCTCATTACCTTAGCTGATGTAAGAAAAACAATTTCTGAGTTCCTTATCATCAATGATGTTTCTCATCTAGATTATACCATTGTCTTTCTTTTTATGATGAACCTGTCTCAGATCTGGATATTTCATGTACCTGTTTCTCATCTAAATTTTGCCATTGTCTTTCTTTTTATGATGAACCTGTCTCACATCTGGACATTTCATGTACCTGTTTCTCATCTAGATTATACCATTGTCTTTCTTTTTATGATGAACCTGTCTCAGATCTGAATATTTCATGTACCACTTTAACCAAATGATTGTCCCAATACCCTGATACTTCTCTCATGTCTTTCCTTGAGCAGTGGTAGTGACGGCAGTCGCAGAATTGGGCAATGGAAAACCAAAGTTCTACTCAACTCCTGATATAATCGCTTTTTGTAGGAAATGGCGCCTACCAACAAATCATGTGTGGTTGTTCTCAACAAGGTGGTGGTTTTGGAGATATATTAGTTAAATAGAGCATTAGAACTGTATATGATACAATTGCAGTTTTTGTGCTGCTATTGTGGTTTTTATCATTAAGCTTGCACCGGAGTTTCTGTTTTTCTTGTGACAACAACTCTTTAGGTTGTGTGGTTTCAGTATTTTTGTTTAGTAATTAGGAATTAGATGACTATTTTTCCAAGTTTTTTGAATGTAAAACAATTTTGAGCATTCTCAGATTTTCATTTTATTTTATTTGAGGAGTTGCAAAGTATTTGATTATAAATTTTGTTCGACCTGACAATTCCATACTTTCTTCTGATTGTAGAATCTGTTTGCAACACTTACAACATATTCCTATTTAGTCATAATTTGTTTGCATTACCATGTAATAAGGTTAAAAAGAAACTAACAACTACTGGAGTAATGGAGTTGTGGTCGGGGCTAAGATGCAAAGGTAGTATCCCAGCACTTGAGACCTATGAACATGAGAACATACATCACGAACTTCACTTCACTAGTTGAGAACCATTTTGATTGCATTTGTAGTGTATGGCTAGTTGTCTTCTATCGTAAGTTTTTTCTTTTCGGTGAAAAAAATGACGTTAGGATCAAAGTTTATTGCTTCTGATTTATCTGTATTTTAACTCAAGGAAATCGGTGACATCATTTTTCGCTGCCTATGATGCACTCTGCGAGGAAGGAACAGCAACACCTGTATGTAAGGCTCTTGATGAAGTTGCCAATATATCCATACCAGGTACAGTTTAAGTGCTAACACATATTTAGTTCTCGTGGTGTTAATTTAATGCATTATCAATTTCAACAAGGGCAGTGCTCATCTTGGGTTGTGTGAAAAAAGGGGGTATACCACCTGCACCATGACAACAGCTCACCACTACCTATCCTCAAGCAGTGTTCTATAAGCTAAGAGCTCTTGTAACGGAGTAATTACTAGTAAAATTTTCAGATCAGGAAACAAATGTAGTATCTTTTTGTTCTTTGGAAAAAAAAGACAATGACATAAATTCTAAACTAGTTTCTTCAAAAGTCTGTAATATTTTTATAGGAGGATGTATGAGCATATATATCCATTTGAAATAATCTTGAGCATGTGACCATGCCTGTCTATGTTGTTTCTGATTGCTTCTAAATATTTCAAACTTTTACAGGTGCTTCTAAATATTTTTAACTTTTATACCTTCAAAAAGAGTGTTTTTTTCAATTCTGCTCCTGATCCTACTTGTCTCTCACATCTTGCTTTTTAGACCACAATTTCGAGCCAGGTTTCTGTGACCATCTTTGGCATTAGGCCCACTGTGTGTTTTAGGTAGTTCATTTTTTGATTGTTTTCCCAAACATGCTTCTAGCTCGATGTATTGCCCCAGTAACTGCCCGTTACTTCTTAAATTTTTGAAAAATAAGAGGAAACAGAAATCCGAACTATAGTCATATGAACCTTAGTTTTTGCGCATTTTTGTGCTGTTCTTTTGGCATTTCCATTAGAAAATGTCAACCTCTAACCAAGCACAATCCTGAAACATGATGCTTTTTTGGTTTTTAATCTGTTTTCATCAGTTACCTTGAAACATGATGATGTTCTCATTGTCCTCAACTTTCAGGTTTCTTGTAATATGCGAAGTTCACAAGGTGGTTAGTTTAGGTCTGGTTTTCGGAGGTCTGCTGAATATTAAAATGGTTAACTGGATGTGCAGGATCAAAAGACCATATTAAGGCGCAGGGCGAAATCTTGGAGGGTCTTGTGGCTCGTATAGTAAGCCATGAGAGTTTGGAACATATGGAGCAGGTTTTAAGAGATTTTCCCCCACATCCTTTTGAGGGAGGTAAGGATATTCATCCTCTTTCTATTACTTCTTTAAATCCTTCTTTACACTAGTTAGAAGATCGTCTAGTCTATTCCTTTCTTTTGTCAGCCAGTGTCTTCTGTAATTGTGGGACAAGCTCTTAGACTTTACTAAGTTATCCAGATTCATCTTTTGAAATTTATCCATGCTCAAAGTACAATTTCTGAGTGAGATGAAATTTATCAATCTTGGGTTTGTGAATATTTGTTTCTGTACATAATTATGAGCAAGAAATTATCAAAACTTAGTAGTTTAGAAATAATTTCTTCTGGAATACTGCTATATACAAACACCCCCCACCAAACCCACCCCACCCAAAAAAAAAAAAAAAAAAATTAATCGTCACATTAAAGGCAGTAGATGTATAATATAACTTGAGACATCTTGATATGGGCAACTGGAAGTTTCAATGAAGTGATTGATCTACTGAACCTGAAGAAGAGGTCAACAGTTGACTATTTCTGCTTTCCCTGACGTTGAGCTTTGGACTTTGTGGAATAACCTCAAGAGGGTAGCTGGAAAGCATAGCGTAAAGAAAAAAAAATGGAAAGCAGAGAAAAACAAATGAAAAAGGGGGCAATAGTTATTTTGACTGTATTATTTTTTTTATGGATTCCTGGTCAGTTGTGAAGAAAAAGAACATCCTCTTCAAATTATTTGTGGGCTTGAACTATGACGCTGTGATACTAACCCAAGTGTTGAACAAGACTGTCCTGGGAGTCACTAGATCAGCATCTTGGTTGTGTGTCACCATGATTATTATAATACTGTACATTACTTGGTGGAAAGGGTGCAACTGAACTTCTTACATCCACTAAGTGTCATAGGAATTCTCAGTGCAAATGTCCCCCCAAAGTAAATCTGTCCAGAGAAATATGTTATGATAAATGGAATTTAAATATTTCTTAACATCCTTGTCAGGTGAATTCATCTAATTAATAATTGTTCATTTGTTTGTTCTGAACGGTTTATATACTTGGCCTTAATATTTGGTGTCAGAACTGTAGTAAGCTTTGGCCAGGACTTGTTTAGATTTCAGTTATATGTTAGTTTGCTTCTTTCTTTTGCTTGAGTTGTACTCTTAATATTCTGTCTGAACTTGCCAATTGAAGATTCTTAGTCGATAACTGAGATTAAATTTTCAAGATGAACAAAATAGTCAAAGGCATAGGATATGTCCTTTTTTAACATTTAATTATTAGCTTGATTGGGCAAGTCTTAATCCCAATCACTGGGGATGGGACACATGGATCTGCTTTCATTAATTGGCTTATTCAAAGCCATATCCTGAGTATATGTTGTGGCTATTATGTCCTTTCTCAGTGCCCCAAGCCATGTCTTTCTTGGCCTTCCTTGTATCCTTTTAATGCTTTCTGCCTGTTTAAGTATTAGTTGGTTTATGATGCGCATGGTGAAACTATCTCAATCGGACTTCCTCTCCTCTATGTTCAATTGCTGCCAGTTCTTTGTTCTACCTTGTCTTGTAACACCACCCTGTGAATAGATATTTATTTATCTATCTTTTATATTTATCTTCTATGTTAGGAGTAGTTTAGTCTGTTTACCATCTAGGGCAACATGCTTCTTTTGCCTATTTAACTTTTGTATTTGTCTTGCATAGTATTATTCAGAAATATAGATACACAATGCTTTATATTCTATCATGGTATCAGAGCGGGTTTAGCCTATAATCAATATCAGTTAATTCCGAAGAGGATCTTTGACCACCGGCGGTGAGTCAAATCAGAAATCTAGAATTGAGTCAAATCAGAAACCCAACCCAGAACTGAGTCAAATCAGTTCACCCAGCCTCAATCGGTAATCCAATCCCTCTGGCAGTGTGTCTCGACCACCGGCGACCCTCGTCGGCCAGCTCCCGACCACGGGCAAATCTCGTCGGCAAGTTCTTGACCACCGGCAACTCCTGAGTTCGCTTCAGCACCCAGACCCGAAACTCTAGCAACCCAGATCTACAAACCCCTATCACCAGAGACCACCGGCGACGTCCCCTGAACCTCGCTAGACATCGACGATCCTTGTCGGACTTGTTCCTCACTCCGACGATCCTGGTTTGTTGTCTCTTTTCATATTCTGACCAGGGAGCCCTCTGTTCTCTCTCTGTTATCTTTGTTATCCTTGTTTTCTGTGAAACCAGTGTGCTTTTTCTCCTTTATATCATGATGATGGATGATAAACCAAATGCTATTAGTATCCGATAATCCAGCGATAACTACGCCTATTGGGCGAGTGTTATGGAGAATTTTATTGTTGGGAAAGAACTGTGGGGACATGTTGATGGTTCAGTAGGTCAGCCCTCTGACCCTAAAGCTGAGGGATATTCTGTGGCCTTGGCTAAGTAGAGAAAGGAGAATGCTCAGATTCTTACATGGTTTCACAATTCAGTTCAGCCTAACATTGGTATGAACTTCTCTAAGTATCGGACTGCTAAAGATGTTTGGGATTATTTGAAGGGTTTGTACCTAGAGTTTAATTTTGCAAAGCAATATGAGCTAGAGATGTCCATTCGTAGTGTTACTCAGAAAGATAAGTCAATTCAGGAATTTTACAATGAGATGACATACTTGTGAGATCAGCTAGCTCTTATGGAATCAGCTATTTTCCAAACAGATGACAGTTGTATTCAGTTTCGGGAGAAACAGCGACTTGTGCAATTTCTCATGGCACTCCGTGATCAGTTTGAACCTCTTAGGGGAGCTATTCTTCAGGAACTTATTGCAGAGGAGACTCGATTCAAAGTGAGTAGTATTGCTCCTCCTGGTCAATCTATATTTGCTACACCATTTGTTCCTCCCTGTCAGTCTACTCCAACTCCTCATCTGATCCAGATTACAGGGAAATCGAGGCCTCCAATTGCTAAGGATGAGTGTAGTTATTATCATGAGAAGGGGCATTGGAAGTTTGCATGCCCTAACCGTGGCAAGCTTAAGGGTCAGACTGTGTCTCAATCATCTTCCTCTCGAGTCTCACATCAGCAGTCTTGCCCCTCTACAGCTCTTGCAGCATCTACACCCGGTGATATTTCATCTAATCCCTTGTTTGAGCAATTTCAGGAGTATCGTGGTGGCATTTATTCAGGGGGATCAGTCTCAAGCTTCTGTTCTAACCACCACTCAATCAGGTTTGCTTGGAACTCAGCTCACAGGTATCTTACCCACTACCTGGATCTTGGATTCCGGTTCCTCCCATCATATGATTCCCAATATTTCTCTTCTCAGAAACTGTATTTCCCCTACATCTCTTATTTGTATTGCAACTGCTAACGGATCTTCTATGAATGTTGTATTAATTGGTTCGGTTATAACTTCTTCTTCCTTGTCTCTCCCTCATGTGTTTTATGTTCTCCAATTGTCCTTAAGTCTTCTTTCTGTAAGTCAATTATCTGACTCTGGTTTTGATGTCCTGTTTTTCTCCTCTAGTTGCATTGTGCAGGATCGGGATTCAAGGAAGCAGATTGGGACCGGCCGTAGAGTTGGTGATTTTTATATTTTGGAGAGTCTGCATGTTCCAACAGAGTCTACTTCCACTGCCGCGTCCTCTTTCCATTTAGATGAGAAGTCTTCTCCTTTCTATTTTTGGCATTCGAGGTTAGGTCATTTGTCGAGTGAGCGTCTTAAGCTTTTGGTCAACTCTGGTCATTTAGGAAATATTTCTGTTAGTAATCTCTCTGAATGCAGTGGTTGTAAACTTGCAAAAATGTCGGCTTTGCCCTTTAATAAAAATACCTCTATTTCTACTTCTCCTTTTCAACTTGTTCATACTGATTTGTGGGGTCCTTCCCCGGTTGCCACAAAAGGTGGTTCTGTTTATTACGTCTCTTTTGTGGATGATTACAGTCGTTATACATGGGTTTACTTAATGGCACGCAAATCTGATTTTTTTCACATCTATCGTACTTTTCATGCCATGGTTTAGACTCAGTTTTCTGTCTCTATCAAGGTTCTTCAGTTGAATTTGGGTGGGGAATACACTCTTTCTGAGTTTGTTAATACCTTAGATGCTTTTGGCACTACTCATCAGTCCTCGTGTTCTGACACTCCTGCTCAAAATAGTAGGGCTGAAAGAAAGTATCGCCATCTTCTTGATACTGCTCGGTCACTTCTGCTGTCATCTTCTGTTCCCTTTGTTTTCTAGGGCGAATCTGTGCATACTGCAGTTTATCTTCTGAATCGGATGCCCACTCCTCTTCTTTCCGGTAGTTCTCCTTATGAATAGCTTTATGGTGCGGTTCCGAACTACTCCCTGTTACGTGTGTTTGGTTCCAGTTGGTTTGTTCTTCTTCCTAAGAAGGACCAGACCAAACTTAGCGTTCGTAGTGTTCTGTGCGTATTCTTGGGGTATGGTATTCACCAAAAGGGCCATCGGTGTTATGATCCTGTATCCAAAAAGTTATTTGTGTCCAGACATGTCATTTTTCTTGAGCGTTTTCCGTATTTCTCTCTTCCTCCCAAAGCGTTGCCTGTAACCAAAGAGGTTTTGACTCAGATTGACCCCTTTCTTATGGATGTCCCGGCTACTTAATACACCACTACCTCCGAGATTTCTGATATTCCGGTTGCTCCATCTGGTTCGTCTCTTGTCTCTCTATATCCTCTTGTCTATTCTCGTCGTACTACAGCTCTTCCACCTTCTCCCAGCTCTACTGCCACTCCGTCTGCTTCTGAAGACTCTGATCCGCCTGCTCGCCGATATCCTGCTCGTGACACTCGTCATCCTCCAATAAGATATGGCTTCATTAATACTTGTTTTTCTTCTTCCTATCGTTCTTTTTTGTCCCGTATCCATACTTACTTTGAGTGCAGGTTTTATAAAGAAACTTGTCATGATCTGAACTGGGTGACTGCCATGACTAATGAGCTTGCTGCTCTTGCCAAAACTCAGACCTGAGAGTTAGTTCCACTGCCGGAAGGCAAGAATCTTGTTGGCTACAAGTGGGTTTACAAGGTTAAAATTCACTTTGATGGTTCTTTGGAACGGTATAAAGCCCGTTTGGTGGCTCAAGGCTTTTCCTAGGAATATGGCATTGATTATGAGGAGACGTTTGCTCCTGTGACCAAGATGACTACTGTTCGCACTCTGATCTCTGTTGTTGTTGTACGTCAATGGCCTCTGTTTCAGTTGGATGTCAAGAATGCTTTTTTCAATGGATATCTCTCTGAGGAAGTCTATATGCGTCCTCCTCCTGGCTTATCTTGTCCTTCAAGTCTTGTTTGCAGCTTGCGTCGCGCCCTTTTTGATTTAAAACAATCTCCGCGTGCTTGGTATGAGCGATTTCAAGATGTTGCCCTTCGGATTGGCTTTCAACCTAGTATGCATGATTCTGCTCTCTTTGTTCGTGGCACCTCACACGGCCTTGTTCTTTTGTTGCTGTATGTTGATGATATGATCATCACCGGTTTTGATTCTGATGCTATCAGTGAAGTCAAACTCCATCTTTTTCGTGAGTTTGAGATGAAGGATCTCGGTCTCCTTCGGTACTTTCTTGGTATTGAGGTTGCCTACTCTCCTAAAGGCTATCTCCTGTCCCAGACCAAGTATGTTACTGATATTTTTCATCGTGCCCGGCTCACTGATGATAAGATTGTTAATACTCCTCTTGAGTTGCATGCCAAACTTTCTACTTCTGATGGTGGTCCTCTTGACGATCCAACGGAATATCGCGAGTTGGTTGATTGTCTTGTTTATCTTATTGTGACTCGGCCTGATATTGCCTAGTCCGTTCATATTGTCAGTCAGTTCGTTTCTGCACCTCGCATCACGCATTGGGCTACTGTGTTACGCATTTTGCATTATCTTCGTGGTACTCTCCATCAGTGTTTGGTGCTTTCTTTTACATCAAGCTTAACTCTTCGGGTTTATGTTGATGCCGATTGGGCTGGGGATGTCTTTGATCGTAAGTCTACCTCTAACTTATGTGTTTTTCTGGGAGATTTTCTTATTTCCTGGAAAAGCAAGAAGCAAACTGTTTTTGCTCGCTCTACCGCTGAGGCAGAATACTGTGCTATGGCTCATGCGACAGCTGAAATTGTTTGGCTTCGTCGGTTGTTATCTGATATGGGAGTTTCTTTGCTTGCATCCACGCTTCTTTATTGTGATAATAAGAATGCGATCCACATTGCTCACAACTCTGTTTTTCATGAGCGTACTAAGCACATTGAGATTGACTGTCACTTTGTATGTCAACATCTTCAGTGAGGCTCTATTGATTTGCCATTTGTTTCCTCTTCGCTGCAGTTGGCTGACTTCTTCATGAATACTCACACTACAGCTCGCTTTCGGTTTCTCCTTGACAAACTCTCGATACTCTCTGCTCTTACATCCTGAGTTTGAGAGGGGGTGTGAATAGATATTTATTTATCTTTTATATTTATCTTCTATGTTAGGGGTAGTTTAGTCTGTTTGCCATGTAAGGCAACACGCTTCTTTTGCCTATTTAACTCTTGTATTTGTCTTGCATAGTATTATTCAGAAATATAGATACACACTTTATATTCTATCACACTCATCCATTTGAACATTCTTATCTCATGACTTCCTGCATTTACTTGTCCTTTCCAAATTTTGTGCTTCTTTCTCCTTCAAGTTTGTTAAATTGACATGGCAGCTGAATTTAATGTAAATTTTTTGTTGCTTAGAGTGTGCCTAACCTTGCATTATATGTCAGATGGCCTAGATCTTGGACTGAGCCTGCGGGAAATATGTGCTGCAAATAGGTCAGATGAAAAGCAGGTAACACAAGGGTCCTTTCAGCATGATATATGATGTCCCCTAATTCAGTGGATTTTTACTTTTCTTTATTTAGTACTCTGAGTTAAGACAGATTTTTCTGACTTGCTACTGCAGCAAATAAAAGCGATTCTTGAGAGGGTTGGAACTTCTTTCTGCCCTGATTATTTAGATTGGTTTGGAAATGAAGCAACTGATTCACATTCCAGAAATGCTGATCGATCTGTTCTTTCAAAATTTTTACAAGCACATCCTGCTGATTTTTCTACCACTAAATTACAGGTCGGCCTGTACTTGTTGCAGAATTTTCTGAAGTATTAAATTACTTTTTTTTACCCATAATAATTTTAGAAACTGCTTATGTAATGGTCTATCTGTTTTGCACATATTTGGTATCTGTTTAATTGATGTGTTGCTTTAAGATTTCACTGCTAGCCAATATTTGCCCTCTGTGTTTGTATATTTTGCATTTTTTCTTGTATGCACATCTAATGTTATAGAATTTGTTTCTGACCTATAATTCTTACTTTCCTGTGATATTAACTTTAGTATTTCGTTCAAGCCAGGAAATGATTCGTTTGATGAGAGAGAGGCACTATCCCGCTGCTTTTAAGTGTTACCATAACTTCCACAAAGTTGGTTCTGAATCTGGCAACAACCTGAATTTCAAAATGGTCATCCATGTCCACAGTGATTCAGTGTTTCGGCGGTACCAGAAAGAGATGAGGTCCTTTTCGAACTTAAGCTTATATATTGGTCATTCATCTGGTCTTTTGGTTGATATTTATCATGGTTTATGTTATTTCTTCTCATTTTTTGTTATGCGTGTTCCTTGCATTTCTTGACTGAAACAAACATTGGCATCTTTCAGGAACAAGCCAGGATTGTGGCCTCTGTATCGAGGTAACTGTCTTTCTTGTTAATCTTATTTTAGTTCCCATTTAAAACTTCAAATTTTACAACCTGGAGAATTTGTTCCTTTTGGATGGCCATGAGGACATTTTTCTTGCTCCCAATACCTGAAGAAAGATATACTCAATGTTAACTACTGTAGGTGGATTTCGTTACTACATATATTTCTCCATGCCTGTATCTGTAATCAAAATTACTTCTCCAGGATGTGGTGAGACTTTACTGTGGAAATAGGGATCAGATGATTCAGATCCCTTAAGCAGAGGTAAAAAGACTTGGGAAGTGACACTGACTATTAGCAGTCATGGCACACTTACACTCATACAAGAAATAGGTCAACGAGGTGCATATGTTGTTGAGAAATGAAGGCAAAGCCAATGTATTGGGTATTGAAAATTGATACTAGAAAATCTAATAATACGTCTTATAGTAAGAGTGATGTGTAAGTATTTTTGTGCTAAATGTTGATGCACAAGTACATGCACACTCTGTGCAAGAACATATGACAGACTGATGTAAATCAATTGATGATGCTTCTTATTTTTGCCAGGATTTTTTGTTGACATAAATTTATTCAAGGCAAACAAGGAGAAAGGTGCTGAAATTGCAAAAGACAGCGATGGTTTGGTTGAAAATGTCAACAATAGCAATGGAACATTAGCAAAAGATGGTTTAGCTGACGAAGATGCAAATTTGATGATCAAATTGAAATTTCTTACATATAAGGTATGTGGGCTATGAAAAAAGTTATAACAGATGAGGAAATGTGCAGGATGAAGATCTTGTTACCTTGATTGGAAATATGTGGTGGAAAATTTGCCCATTATGCTGTATGGTCCAGTTTTTACTTTATTTTTTTTTAATTTCATGTCCTTTATTATTATTACATGGGACTTGTATAATATATTGGGTAGCAGAATGGACCCTTGCTGATCCCACACAGTAGGTCACTTGAATGATAGTAAGAATGTTGTTAAGGTACCAAACACTGGATTCATAAGCTTTCTAAGAGCTCTTCAGAAGACCTCATATTGGAGCTGAAGCAAAAGTTGTCATCCAAAGTAGTCGAAGTACTAGGAAGGGGGGAAGAAGGGGGGGGGGGGGGGGGTGGGGGGGGGGGGGAAGATGCGTTTGCATTTTACCTTGTCTAGGGTCCATACAATAAGGGGGTTAGTTGGCTGCCTATGGGTTGGCTGTCATGTATGTGTTTTACATCTGCATTGTTTGCTTCAGTTTTTCAGTTATTGTGGTAGTTAATTTGTGAGTTATATTTTAACGGTGTTCAGGCATATTATCATTTTAGAGCTGAAGCAAAAGTTGTCATCCAAAGTAGTCGAAGTACTGGGGGGGGGGGGGGGGGGGGGGGGGGGGGGGGGGGGGGGGGGGGGGGGGGGGGGGGGGGTGTGGGGGGTGCCTGGTTTAACATGCGTTTGCATTTTACCTTGTCTAGGGTCCATACAGTAAGGGGGTTAGTTGGCTGCCTATGGGTTGGCTGTCATGTATGCGTTTTACATCTGCATTGTTTGCTTCAGTTTTTCAGTTATTCTGGTAGTTAACTTGCGAGTTATATTTTAACGGTGTTCAGGCATATTATCATTTTATCTTAATAAAAATCTATACGTCATTTCTATGTCTACAATTTTTTTTAATGATTTGTAAAGATACATATTTTGTTCCCGAAAAATATAGTTACAAAGTGATAAATAGTATGATGTTTGACTTAATGAAAACTTGTATCCCTTGGGTTTGGATGTGCCCTGATCTCTTTTTTACCATCTCAACCTTCTTCTGGTGAGATCATTTGCTTTTGGTTCAATGTTGTATTAATAGCAGCAGCTATTTTTCTAGCTTGTCAGTCCATGATTAAAAGTTCTCTCTGACCATGGCCCATAGGAATCAAGCTATGTACTCTTGTACACTTGTTTGCATAGGTTCGTGTGTAGATTGTTTAATAATCTCAGGGCCTTTCGCTTTGGCATGTCTTTGTTCACGATTGCTTGGAGCCCCTCTTCAGTCAATGGACTGAAGATGGGAACTTCTTTCATTACTCGCTTCTGCTACGTCACACACACATACAGGCATAAGCTGTGTGGCTTTCCAATATTTGACGTTTCTCTTCACTATGTTGCCTTTGCTACAGACTCTTCATATGGATCGTATTTAAACATATGAGAAAGAAGTAAAATTTACCTTATTTGGGAAAAAGAAGCAAAATTAAACAGATCGCAACAGTAGAGCCAGATGCTCTCCTATTGTTTGTTGAACAGCATCCAACTCGAAAACTTAGATATTGGCCTTCTGTTTGCTTGTTTCTGTTTCATTCATATTGCTTCATATGCTTTCAACTATGTGTTATTTGCTTCTTTCCTCAATATTCCCTTCTGATAGTCCAATTGGTTAAATATTTGTTGTTCTTCTCCTTGTACTGTGCAGTTGCGAACTTTTTTGATCCGCAATGGCTTGTCAATTCTTTTCAAGCAAGGTCCGGCTGCTTACAAGACCTACTACCTCAGGTAGGATTATCTATATTTCAACTTGTCAGAAAAAAAAAGAACCATCTATTTTTTCACCAAGTTGTGGTTGGAACAGGAGCATGAGAGGATGATACATGTAGTAGAGCTGAACAATTGGAGAAAATTATATGAATGTTCTAGGCAAAGATTAAAAAAGATTTATTTGCCTGATGTGACTATTATCTGTCTGAATGTCTATGTGGTGTTTGATCATGATTTCTAGAACGTAGACACCAACACTTGACTTGTAAACTCCTGAGCCTGGAGAATCTTAACCCCTTTTTTTTCGTGGTTTAGTTATTATGCTTCACTCATTGAGAATGTAACCAGTCTGATGTATCCCATGATTCCATCTTTTATCTTATTCAATTGTTAAGCTGGTTTTAGCGTGCAGCATCACCATAGTTGACAAAATTTTAGTGGCTCTGGTTTTGAATTTTAGAATTTGCTTTGTGCTACATTTTTCTTTCCCCTCGTGGATAAGTTCTTTTTAGGGTAATAAAGAATGTATGATTTTCATGGGAGCTTTTGGTTGCCATGTTTTTCTAGAGCAGTTTGATGGTCAATCTGCCTAATGTTTGTCATCTTGGGATAAATTTGATGTTTATCCAAAAAAAAACTTGGTATTACTTTTGCAGTTGCAATATTCAATTTAATCATTTTAACAAAAAATTATATTTTCTTTGTTGATAGGGAAAATTGTATAAAAAGCAACATCAAAAGGGATGCTTCCCAAGTACAGTAGCATGTAAAGCCATGATAATGTACACTTGCCAAAAAAAGAAAGGCCTATATGCTCAAAAAACAAAAAGATAATGTAGGGAACACTCTCCGTGAAGTGCAGCTTTACAATATAGATAAAAAGAAACTCCTTCGTCCCTTGAAAAGCCCACCTATTCCCAAACGATCCACATGACACGCAAAGGAGCCAAACGCCACTCTTTCCTATGCTTCCCAACCCTACCACCTTGCCAACCATGAAGAATCCCAGCCACATTTCTAGGAAACACCCAATGCATCCCAAACAAAGCAAAAACCGGCCCCACAAGTCCCTTGCCACAGAACAATGAATGGGGACGTGGGAGATTCACCATTACACTTGCAAAGAAGACACCAGTTTACAAAGATTTGCCATCGCCTAATATGGTTATGGACAGTCAAAATATTTTAACTAAAAATATCTGTGGATTAGATCCTTTGTTCTTTCAAATTTGCACCCTCAGCTCACTTCAGTGTATTTGCGCAATAATAGTCTTGCTATGGTGGCTTTTTGACTTTATAGTTTCACTAGATAGATTGAATATTTTCATTAAATATGAGTCATTGTAAAAAGACCAACCAGTTCAAAAAGTAGAATTGATATGTGATGTGTTGTTTTAAGAACAGGATTGTGGTTGTTTTTATGGGTATAACAGTTGACAGAAGCTGTTACATCCACTGTACAAAGTTTGAGGGGCTTCTCATCTCTGACTTCCATCGATTGGCTTTCCCTCTTGTAGTTGCTCATGTGCATGGAACTTGGAATTGTGGCATATCGTCCAAGCAATCCCATAATAGATTCTTGCAGCCTGCGCATCATGTTATCAAATTATTGCAACTAAAAGCATTTTTAATTTCAAAGCACAAAGCCAACTGGACTAGTAATGTTATGACATTATTCATTATTATGCAGGTCTTTTACGGACCAATTATGATAATATTTGTATGATAGATGTTTTCATAATACTGTTAATGACTATATCTTGACATTTTAGGCAAATGAAAACATGGAACACTTCCCCAGGAAAGCAGAAGCAACTCAGCCAGATGCTAGATGAATGGTAATGCTATTTTGATTCTTTTTGTCCTTGCTGCATTTATACTTGGGTTTTACTCTTCGGAGACTAACTTGTGCAGCATGTCAAATACAATTTATTGTGTGTGTCTAGGGCGGTATACATACGAAGGAAGTATGGGAACAAACAGCTATCATCATCCACATATCTTAGCGAAGCTGAGCCTTTTCTTGAACAGTATGCAAAACGTAGTCCACAGAATCAGGCTCTGATAGGATCTGCTGGGAGCTTAGTGAGAACTGAAGATTTCTTGGCCATTGTTGAGGGAGGCAGGGATGAAGAGGGAGACCTTGAGACAGAAAGGGAGGTAGCACCATCAAGCCCGAGTCCCCCTGTCAAGGATACTGTTGCAAAAAATCAGGGTCTGATAGTATTCTTTCCAGGTATGAGTTTTTAAGTAAAAGATTTTAGTTGCTTCAATACTCTACAGGAAGTTTATGGGTTCTGAAAATCGTTTCTTCGGTACTTGAGTGGCTTTTTACAATGTCTAAACAAATTAGTGATTGAACATCACATGATGTCATAGAATAAATTGTTTAATCTGATATGAGATGGTTAAACTTCCGTTGGTTAAGTATGCATTCTGCACCAGCAGTGATCTTTTTGGGGAGATCTCAGCGTCCATTAACCAGCCACAGCTCCATGCTGAGTTCTCCAAAATAGGAACTCCAGATTAAAACAAACTATTGGATAAGATTTTTTCTTTTCTTTTTATTTATTTTTTGGGTTGAAAACCAAGTGGGCAAGCACTAACAAGTTGTCGTATCTGCAGCAAATTTACTGTAGATAGTAAGAAAGCGTGGGTGCTATTTATGATCAGCCAAACTCTCTCCAAGTTCTTATATGGACAAATGTAAAATGCGTTTTGATTAAGGCTATAAAACGAGGCCAGTTACTCAAGCATGGCTTACCAAAAGGCTCATTTGAGTTTGGCTTGTGAGTAAAACGAGCTAAGCTTGATCACATTTTGAAGCTCATTAATTTATTGAGCTTGGCTTAATAAGCTAATAAGCACAGTAGCATTTTATGGAAAACCAAGGAGCTGGAGTTCAGCTCAAGATCAGTTCCGTAAATAGAAGCTCTTTAAGTTTTTGAGCTTTGTGTAATCCATGACACAGCTGGTCAGCATGGCTTGGCTTTTTGACAGCCATAGTTTGGATCTGTTTAAAGATCTACAAGGAAAAAAACATAGTAAGCCCTATGCATTAATGATGAGGATGAGAGAGTGAGTTAAGGAAGATAGGTTTAAGTAGCGATGGGAGGAGTTCTTTAGGAAAGCTATTTAATGAAAAGCACTCAGGAAACTTGAGGTTGGGAGAACTTAATAACTCTAGTAATAAGATAAGTTAAAGATTCTTTTGCAAAATTAGTGTAGCAAAGATAAAATAGGCTATGAAGAAAATGAAAATAGGAAAATTTGTTGGGTTAGACGGAATTCTAATTGATGTTTGGATGATGAAAAAGTAGCTTGGTTGACAATAATAAAAAAAACAAAAATGAAAGATTAGTTTGGTTGACAAATTCGTTAAACAATCTTGCACTAAGGAGATGCTTGATGAATGGAGGAAATTGGATCTAATTTATAAGAGGTGAAGGTGATTTCAAAGTTGCATTGATTAGTGTTGTATTGATCTCATGACCCGTACAATGGAACTACGGGCAAGAGTAATTGAACGCAGATTAAGATATGAGACAACAATTGTGGAAAATCAATGTGGTTTTGCAGGAAAACATCAATTTGGTTTTATTCCCTAGAAAACTACCATGGAATCTATTTTTGTACTTGGAAAATTAGTGAAAAACTATAGAGAGAAGAAAAAATATAAAAAGCATATGATAAGGTGTTCCTACTGAGAAAACATGGTGCGCTTTAGAAAAGTGAGTATCAATTGGACATATTGACATAATTCTAGACTCTTAGTTGCTCATTGTTTGCCTACAATGTGAAGTCCTCCACGATCCCCATCAGGAAGTCTGCTACTTTGCCCCTCTATTGTCTTCTATTCTATCGTCTTCCTCGTCTTCTTTTTTTCCCCCTCCCTTTGTGAATGAAAGGGTTGGAAGTCGCTTTGGGTTCTCCCTCTTGTATCCTCAGAGTTCTCTCTTCTTCTTTTTTTTCCTCTTTGTCTTCCCTTTGTTTTTTCTTCATTTATGACCTAATAAAAGGGGGAAATAAAGGATAATTCATCCATCCACTGTGTTTGAAGAAGAAATTATCAATAGAGTCAGGTTACATGACATGCTGTTAATCGCAAAATTCTAGTATGGTTTTGAGGCATTGCACTGTTGGTGTTGGTGATTTCTGTGATTGTAATGTAATAGGATGTTGTTTCTATTTCCAATCATCCTCCATTCACGGTTCATACCCCACTTGGAAGCCTCATGTAAAATATGGATGGCTATTTGTTCATGAATTTGTGCAAAAAGCAGGTTGTCGGCTTATTTGAGGATAAACTATAGGATACCACTTATGTCTTTTCAAAGGCAGCAACTATGGTCTATAGGTTTGAGTTTCTTGTTTTTTCTCAGAATCTTAATCTTAGGGAACTTAAGTCTAAAAACTTGGTTGGGTTGATCTTGGAGGTTATTCTAGAATTGTTGTTACTTCGTTTAGAGATTGGACCAGGGGCCTTGGATGTATATGGCTTGTGCAATTTTTGACTTTGCCTTGCTTTGCTCTGCTCTTCATAGCTTTGCAAATGTGAAAGCAGATTTTATTGCTAAAGACTGAAAGCAATGAATATCTTTTGCCCTGTAAAGAAAAGCAGATTTTCTTGTTATACGCAAAGCAATGAACTTATAGTGTTTTAACTTGTTTTTCCCTTCTCTGTTGTTTTTGTTCCATCTTAACCATACAATGGTTTTATCTTGATCCTTTGCTTGGTCTTCCTTGTATTAAGCTGCTGCCTTTAGGGCTTTGCTCAAGACCTCAGCCGCTGTTGTGCCGCCTTCGTCTCAATGAACTTAATATTTGCCCAATTACAAAGATAGATAGAAAGGAAAAAGAACTGAGTCTGCTAAAAAGCACAAACACGTGTAAGAAGGTGATGTCTCGGTGTCCGCATGTGCGCTTCTTACTTGGATGTCTTTTGGATGGAGTTTGTGTACATTTTAGGGACTGGTTTTTCCTTCTTGGTGGTGTCTATGGAAGTCATTGCTTTTATTCCCGTTCTGTGCTCTGCCAGCACTGCATGGTGAAAGTCCTTACTATTGTGTGTGTAATTTCTTCTTTTAATTGCCAGTTTCTCTGCCATCTCATATCTCTTTAATTTTCCCATTTCGAAATCTGAAATATTTTATTTCCCGTTTCAAAATCTGAAATATTTTATGGTTTTTTTTGGCTTTATTGATATTGTCATAGTTGTTCTGGATACACAATCAGCTCTCTGGTTTAATAGTCGATACTCAACTTATTTATTTTTGGTTAACAGCTTATGAGACTTCAATCTTAGCTTTTACATTCATCTTGACATCCAACTATGAATTGCCATTTTCAGGAATACCAGGTTGTGCCAAATCTGCACTTTGTAAAAAAATTTTAAACACCGCAGGAGGACTTGGGGATGATCGTCCAGTCCATAGTTTGATGGGTGATCTCATTAAAGGTATGAGGGTATTGTTGAGGAAATTGTATTATGGCCTTTGAATGGGCATGCAGAATCGTTTATGCAAGCTCTCGTAATAGTGGTCAAAGTTGGCCTTTGGACGTAGTTTGTGACATCAACTTAGCTTTAACGTTTGCTAATTATGTTATCATATTATCCTTTGGAAATATCTGATTTGCTCCCATTCGATATATATGCTTGATGCTGCGTTGATGATTGAAATTGGAATCCTGTTACTATTAGTCTGCTGCTTTTGAATCTAGTTCTCTATACTATTATACTAAGCCAAAACCCGTTTCAGTTTCCAGCTTAGTGTCCATATTAGAATAGAGAACAATTCTGAACTATCCCTCCTCTAAATTTAAACTAAAAGGAATAGTCAGATAGAGGTTAGTGAGGGATTAAATTAGCAGTTAAACCACCCCCCCACACCACCCCCCCCCCCCCCCCCCCCCCCCCCCCCTCCTCCTTTCTTTCTGCCCATTACATGTCTCTCCCAATGCAACTCTCCCTTTTTTTTTTTTTTTTTTTGTATTGTTCCCCGATTTCGGTCTTGCTCTATGTACAATTATTTACACCTCCTAGTTGGTTTAATACTCCAAAACAAAGTGTTGATCTTTTCAGCAGTTAGTCCAGCTTGGTCAAGTTCATTGTAACGAATTCTATACTTGGAAAATTTTGTACCTGGTAATGAATCAAGCGAGATTTTGAGGGTCACAGTGAAATCCATCCGAGAGGCGGGGTGAGTAGGCTATTTGGAATCATGTAAAAAAATAAATAATTTAAATTGAATAGTTATATTAGGAAAAGAAATTGTCCCCCCCCACCCCCCCCCCCCCAAAAAAAAAAAAAAAAACAAAAAACAAAACAAAACAAAAAAGGCACGCACTCCTAAAAATTTTAGGTTGAAAATTTGTTAATTAATTTTTAGGATTTTGACTGGAGTGATATTAATGAAAATTTGTCAAAAATTTGGGGATTCGTGGTATCCCAGGTTGTCTAGGAACTGAAAAAAAAGAGCACTCATGATTTGAGGCTAATAAAATATCTTGTTAAATTTCAGACTGCTAAAATTTTCTCAAATGCTATGCACATTCCGCAGAGGTTAAGAGCAATTATAATGTGCAATATTATAACATATCTTTACCTATCGCAGAAGATCAATTCAACTCAAGAATAATGATACTTTGTTGTATACTTATTCCCCCAAAAAAAAAGATGATACCTTATTGTATGCTTAATTAAAACTGGAAGTTGAAGTTATTGGCTATGAAGAAAAAAATAATACGATGAGGATAAAACGCTCTGTGGACTCACTTGAAATAACTTCAGCCAATGGCGTTGCTGAGGAAAAAAATGGGGAAGGAAACAATTAGAGAATGGTCACAGATATTGCTATTGCATTTTCTATGATCTGGTCTCTGCTGGCTATGAAATGTGTATAGTGGTAAGTTGTAAAGAGAAAATAAAATGATTCAGTTCACGGCCACGATGGAGTAATACTCGGAAAAATCTGAGGTCGATCCACAGGGAAGACGGTTGGTTTATAGGAAAAACTCACTTTAAACGGACAAAAACTCACAAGAACGACTTCGAAAAGAGAATAAAATGATGTTGGTTGAAGAGTTTGTTTGACTGATAACTAAATGAAAATTGAAGTTTAATAAATAAAGAGAAAGCCTGGGTAAGGATGATTCAGTTCCCAAAAAACGAGTAATTTCACTAGGTATTGCTTTTTAACTTTTTTCATATTGCTTTTTTACTCGATTCAACATCAACAACTTATGACATTGATTCGGAAGATTTAGTAGTTAAAAATGATTTAGAATCTTTTCAACTTCATCCAATGTTTTAAAGAAACTAGTTTCAAGCATTTATATCAGGGATCCAGGCAACACTCATACGAAACTGGAGTTCTGCGTGAGCACTCAAGGACATGATCACAAACCCTTGGTTTCAAAGGAAGAGGATTAAGAAGAAGAAGATTTGGTAAAAGTAAGATAAAGCATGAAATCCCAATCGAATACCTTGATCATCCATTCGTCTCCGAACAACCTTCACGTCCATCTCCAAGAGGAAAGTTAGCTACTAATCCACATATTGAAAATCATGTATTTTTTATTGAAAAACGTGTAATCGATTACAAGAATAATGGAAAACTTTGTAAAAGACTAGAAGAACTCTCAACAATTCTATTCTCTACTCAAAATTCGTAACCCTAAAAAAATTATAAAGTTTCCGATTTATTGTTACAAATAGGCACAAGGAAAACAAAAGAGAAACCCTAATCTGCGCCTATCGTCCGGATGGTACTCCAACAGCGTCCGAACGCTAAGCCAAGTTAGAATTCGGTAACCTCTCTGATTTTCCGGTGGTAGGCCAATTTGAGTTTTTCTTCTTCTCTAATAGTCCCGACGACCAAAGGTGCTGTCCTGACGATCCCTGCTTTCTGAAGTTGCACTTCTGCTCTCCTTTACTTCCAAAACTTACAAAACACAAGAAAATTCTTATTAGAACCAATAACCATCTAACTAAAACTATATATACCTATTCTAATGCTAACGAAAGGTAAATTAGGCAGTTATGATCACACTTTTACGGTGTAATCAATTTCAAATCTGGATTTCATATTGACTATTGAGACTTAACACTTGTCTTGGAGAGGGAAAAAAGGTACATGTTCTACGTATTTTACTTTCGTTTTCTATCTAGGCTATAGATTGACTCATTAGCTCCGCAATTATTTTCATGTTTTAGGATTTTTGTGTGTGATCAATATGTGTGTCTTACTTCATTTTGGTGCTTATTGCAATATCAACAGGAAAATATTGGGACAAGGTTGATGAACAATGCAGGAGAAAACCTTATTCCATTATGCTTGCTGACAAGAATGCACCTAATGAAGAAGTTTGGTTACGGGTAACTTGCTTTTATTTCCTGTATCATTCTTGACTGCATGAATCATTTCTAGTGCATTGCTGAGTAAAATGGAAGCTTGATGAAAAAGTAAAGGGAACAGTGAAACTCCCACTCAGTGTGTTAACATTGACACATTTGATAATGGGTAGAAGTTTTTTGTGCTATCATGAAGAAGCCTAAATCGTTGTTGAGAATTGAACACATAATTCTCAAGATGTGGCTATAGTATGATTGTGTTTGTGTGGAGAGCTAATCAGCTGATATAAAGGTGGGAATATTGTAATGTGATTTTGGCTGGGAATTTGGGGTAATAATATGTATTACCATACAAAAGGCATCCCATCTCAACGTTTTTCTAAGCTGGTTAAAGCCTAAGCTTACCTTGTTCCTATTGCTAGGATATTTTGATCTCCTCCTATTCTTTTTCTTTGGTCGACAACATATATGTTGTTAGAAGCCTGCTAATCTCTGAAGTCTTGTCATGGAAGCAAATACTTGCTCCCAAGTTTGGTGCTGGGAATTCTCAATTGTTGGGTGGGGTGGATATTGAAAATCGTTACTGCGAGGATCGGTGCTTGGAAGCATCAGTTTGAAACTGGTGATAATGCTTAGCTCACACTATGTTATATATCCCTGTGCATCGATGTAGACTATCTGTCATCATTTTCTTGCTTGGATGTGAAAGAAAATTTCTAGTTTAATCAAGTGACAAACAGCAGACCAGACATTTTAAAGTTTCGTGTTTCAATTGATCTTGTTTCGAGTCAATATAATACAGAATTTGACCAAAATGACTTGCTGTGGGCTTTATAGAAAATGACCAAAATCTTGTTTTAATTGGAATTGTAGACAATACCTGGCCCCAGATAGCTGTGCAATTGATCTAACCTAAGGTGAATAGACTTAATGAGTCATTCCTATATTCACTTACATGCACACATAGCATGTATGTGCATGTGTATCTAGATAGAGACATATAAAGCAAGAGAGCTTAGGGAAACTGAAATTCCAACATATTGCAGCGTGTGTATGAGATCCCAAAGGGAGGGGTTGGTAGAATTCCAATATCAAAGGTGTTTGCCAGAGAGTTTTCTTGTTTTGTCAGCAGAAGTTTCATGTTTCAATTGATCTTGTTTATAGTTAGTATAATACAGAATTTGACCAAAATGACTTATTTGCCTTGAATTTTATAGACAACGACCAAAATATTGTTTTTAATTGGAATTGTAGACAATATCTGGCCTCGGATAGCTGTGTAATTGATCTAACCGAAGGTATTCTTAGTAAGTGCATGCAAGAGTGCTTAGTCAGGCAAACTGAAATTCGAACCTATTGCAGCATAGGTATGGGATCACAAAGGGAAGAAGGGTAGGTAGAATTTCAATATCAAAGGTTTTTATCAGTGGTCTTCCGGATGCACTGTAAATGACATTTTTGCCATGAGTTGTATAGAAAACGACCAAAATATTGTTTTTAATTGGAATTGTAGACTATATCTGGCCTCGGATAACTGTGCAATTGATCTAACTGAAGGTGAATAGACTTAATAAGTGCATACAAGAGTGTTTAGTTAGGCAAACTGATATTCCAACGTATTGCAGCATAGGTATGGAACCCAAAGGGAAGAGGTGTACGTAGAATTTAAATATCAAAGGTGTTTACCAGAGCTCTTCCGGATGCACCGTGAATTTCTTGTTTCCTTTTTTTTTTTTTAAAACCAGATTTGCTTTATGTCTGTCATCTATTTCTTATATCTGCAGATTGAGGAAATGTGCAGAAGAATGAGAGCATCTGCAGTTCCTGTTGTACCTGATTCTGAAGGTTATTATGTTTAGCTGTTCTTTAAGATGTCACTCTTTTATTTTTCAATTCTTCAACTTTAACTAGTTTTATCATGATTGGTTAAGTTTCACCTTGCTAATTTAATTGCAACTTATGTTGCATTATTGATTTTGACTTCAACACTATTGCTGAATGCTCTCCATTCCATTCCGGAGGACATGCATGTATGTTTGCACCTGAATATATAAAAATTTCTCTTTAGTCGGTTATTCCAACAGAATGTGGAAGTCAATAAACACTTATTCTTTTTCCCGTTTCATTTGTGTGAAGTTAGTTGATATCCTCATGTATGTTTAAGGCTGGGTGAAGGGGTGGATATCGCCTCTCTTATTTTATATCTTTTGGTGATTGCCTTTATTTTCATTGATATAAACATTAGAGATGATATATCTAAATAAGTATTATCGTGAGGGTGTGTCAATATAATACATTGGTTCTATTTTTGGAGTCTAGTTGTAGCAGAGTACACATTCTATTAGAGGAATTACGTATAGTGGGTTACAAGGCACAACATGAGGTGCTATTTGAAGCATTTTGTGCACATGGATGCATTTTCTTGTGGTTTGATTTCCTGCTCTATCAATGAGTATCATCTTTCTCGCAGTCATACACTCTGCATTTTTGGAGAAAATGGATGTAGTATCCTTGTAAGGAGAGGGGAAGGCATGTCTTCCAATTGATTGCTGAGTGTATCTGGGTTTTCTGATTCACCCTGCATTTTTTTTTTTTTTTTTGGGTCTTAATGCCTTGGTTGCCAGCTGCCTTATGTAAGATGGATAACTAGGTTCCCCTTTAAATTCTTGCCTGTTGTGGAACTGAGAGAAAATTATGCTTTGCAAATATAGTGCTCTAGTTGTTAACTAATTCTCTCAGCTTGACTAGGTTAGGATGTTGTTGTGGTAGGTATTGAAGTTTTAGTTATAGCTGAAACTGTTCTTATTTCATTTTTAAGTTCTTTGCTTCTATCAGATCATCATTTTTACTTATTCATTAATTTGGTTTTTCATTTGTCATATTTTCAGGAAGTGAAGCAAATCCTTTTTCTGTTGATGCATTGGCTATTTTCATATTTCGGGTGCTTCAGCGAGTTAATCATCCGGTACTTTTTCATGTTTGCTACTTTGATATGTGAGCTTACACTTATGTTCTCATGATATGGATTAGCATCTTCCTGATTTTTCCTTCTTAAATCATGAAGGGGAATCTCGATAAGAACTCGCAGAATGCTGGCTATGTGTTGCTAATGTTTTATAACCTCTATGACGGCAAGGTACAACCTTTCATATTCTTTACACAAAATGTAGATTTGTATTCTTGAGCACCATCACTGAGTCCTTATGCTTGCACTTCTCAGAGCCGCAAGGAGTTTGAGGGAGAGCTAATTGAACGTTTTGGTTCTCTTGTGAAGATGCCTTTACTGAAGCCTGATAGGTCGGAATTGTTTCCTCCTATTACGATCTCTTTATGATAGATTTTATTCTCTGTTTTCATGTTGGGTTTTATTGCTATTCTTTCTTACCAATTGATTAGAAGTACCATAATATGATTTCATGTCTGGTTAGTATTGTTGCTGTATTGTTGTAGCGTGGCAAGAGTAGCATATAGTAGTTGGCATGATGTAAGTTGGAGTCTTACGTAACGAATGGAGGCTGTCTTATGATGAGATATCTGGGCTAGGCTGCTATAAGTTATCGATTATCTTTGAGAAGGTAAGATTAAGATTTAAGGATGGATTTGGGCTTCAAAGGATTGAGATTTTGGCTGATTGGGTGTCAATATTGAAGAGTTCAGCTAGCTGAGATCACTAGACAGAGAGGGGAGATCAACAAATTAAAAGCTATAATGTCAGGACAACTGAGATTATGGTTTGGGGTGGAAAGGAAGATTTATGGAATTAAGCCAAGGTGCGAGAAGTGTTGGTTTTGGCTATAAAATATGCAGAGCATTACTGGAAATCAAGTTGCAAAAGGAAAAAGGCAAGAAGAAGAATGAATGAATGTGGGATAAGCCTTAAGAGTCCCACTAGTCTCACTAGGAAACAGTTAATGGCAACTCACCAGTAAAAGAAACCAAAATCTCGTCAGAATTTCATTAAGGTTGTGTTTGGTTGAGGGATTGGGAGAATGTTTAATGCAAAAGGAGATTTTTAAGAATGCCCAGGTTTAAATTCCTTGTTTGGTTCAAGACACAGAATTCTTGAATTCTCCAATGAATTTTAAGAAGGGATTATAAATTGCAAAGGAGACATATGAAATGCCCTCAAAGGAGGTACTATTTGTGAAAATCCTTACAATCTAATAATGGAGAATAGAAGAATTATCAACCCAATGCAGGACGTATTGTCACATCCACAGTCATCACCACTATTGCTACTTCTGCTATCACCTCTGCCTGTGCCACCACCACCACTGCCACATTATCATTGCCATCAACACCGCCTACTATTGTTACTAATACTGCCATTATTATTGCCATCGACACTGTTGCTATGCCCAAGACCACCACCATCACTAATATAGTGTCTCCATTGGCACACCGCGACTATTGCCTCATTGTTTTTGGCATTGTTACCGCCATGAGCATAGTATGACCCAAGTCAAACAGAGTGGGAGCGGGAGCTTGAGAGCATCAATTCTCAAAATTTGTAGGTTCCAAAGCACCTTGAGAGCGTTTATTGTATTATATTTTTATTTAAAAATGATTAAAATTTCATTATCACATATATTATAATAGTTTTATATTCTATTTATGTGGTTTTATACCAAAATATTTACTATATTTAAAAATTGATTGATTATAAGCTAAACAAAAGGGAAACGTGGCTGAGCGGTGTTTGCACTTTGGTGAAGTGACCTGTTAGTGATCATGGTTTCAAACCTCACCAAGAGCATTTCTAGTGTTTTGTACAGGTTTCAATCAGCCTTGTGCACGGAAAGGATCTGGTGCAGATCCGGCTCACTATAACCATGACACACGTCACTCGTTGACTGCTTAAAATGAAAATCCATTGCAAAGTCATGAACTAAGTAAATCAATTCATTTGCCGCAGATTCGTTCCGAATTGGCAAATCCACAAGCCAGATCGCGGTCCGCCACCATTATGTGACTTAGAGTATGACTCCGTCACTGCTCTAACAAAATTTACTAACTAAATTTTAATAAACTCATCCAAACATCTTCCTTTTTAAGTACCTTCATTTTAAAGTTCCTCAGTTGTGACAAATTCTCCACCCGAGCACACCCTAAACTTTTATAAGTGTCTTTGAAGGCTTTCTTTGAAACGTAGTAAAAATAGGAATATGGGTAAGTTACAGTGACCTCCCTTGATGTTTTGTAGTACAAATTCTCCTCCCAAGCACACCCTAGACTTTTATAGTGTCTTTACAGGCTTTCTTTGTAAGGTAGTATAAATAGGAATATGGGTAAATTACAGTGACCTTCCTTGACGTTTTGGAGTAGTACATCCCCCTAATGTTGTCCTAGAAGTGAGAAGCACCTCCCTTATGATATGGTCCTCAGTGACAGAATCCCCTACTGTTGAAACAACATTGTTGAGGAGACATTTTATGCTGATGTCATACAATAAATACTTTAAAATACCTATTTTTTCCTTTGGAGAAAGTAGTCAACCTGATTAAATAAAAATTGATAGCTTGTGACTCTTAATATAACACCCTGCCAAATAATACTCATCTCTCTCTCCCTCCTCTTGCTCATTCTTTTCTTCTCCATTACACTATCTAAGTTCATTGGGTGAGCCAAAATCTTTTGTACTAATTGATCTATTGAACTAAGTTAACTTGGTTAACCTCAACCAAATGCACATGCCTTTCCTGAAAAAATCCTCTCCTTTCACCAAGCTGCTGCCACCTCCATGGTTGAGTATCATCATTGCCGGCAACACTTCAAACCATTATAGACTAAAATCTTAAAAATCATAATCATACAATCGACAAGCCAACTCAAAATGCTAGATGGCCAGTAACCAATTTATTAAATTTGAGACAATTGAGACACAATATACTTTGTATAATTGGAAAAAGAGGGAAGCTACTCCCCAATTTGTGTGGTACATATCATCTTCTTCGTCACAGTGATCTGTGAAGTAATCTGGGTTATGCCTGTATCAGTGATTAAACTATATGAAAGTTGGTATGGCTCGTGTCATCTGAATTGGTTTAAAAGGCTTGGATGGCTGCGCCTTTGTGTTTGATATGGTGTATTTGGAGGGAGCATAATCGCCTTACTTTTGAGGACGACCCCTAAAAGGAGCAACATGACGTGGAGATGTCTTACTAGTACATGTGTCATCTCACAAGATTGTCACTTGTGTCACCTCAGCTCGAACAGTCTGTGTGGTGGCTTTCTCACCCACTTGCCACCACACTTTCAAAAGGACCCAAAGCGCTCTTCGTTTTTGTATGTGGTGATCACCAAGGCAAGAGTAGATCTTAGCCCCACATTGAGATAGGTAAACCTAGTGGTAAGCAATGGTGAAACTTGAAATCAGTGGTTGGTAAGATTTTGTCTAGAGAGAGAGAAGTATCTACAGAGGGAGAGAAGAGTTTGAGAGACTTCTAAAAATAACCAAAGTCTCAATATGCTCTTCTCGACTTCAAGTTCGACTCCACCATTCATTCTGCCAGGACTAATCAAGTAGAGGTCCTGATCTGCCTGAACCTCCACCAACCTCTTTATCTCCGACATGTACCTCTCCCCAAACTACCTTCAAATTTTATCAGTTTTCATTTCTTTCTTTGATTACTAATTACTGGTGGTGTTGTGTTTCTCTCATTTGTTGCCTTATATTGTGCTTTGAATCCCTTAGCTTATACATTTTTTAGTTCAACATCTGCTAATCTGTAGGTCTTATGTTTTGTTACAGAGAAAACTTATATATCCATTTTTTCTCATTTCTGTTCTTGTTGTGGTAGTTTCGGCATTAGATAAATGAGAAACTCTATTCAATTGAGCTAAATGATTCTATAAGATGGTTTTAGATTCCATTATTTATCTTGTTTCCCTTAATTTTCCGAAGTTCATACAAATTGATCATCAAGCGTTAAATTTTTTTTCATTATCGATACCAATTTGTTCTAAGCTCTAGGAGTCAGAGTAGTTCATAAGCATTTGATTGATGAACCAGTGGTCTGTTTATTTTGTTTTGTTTCTCTTTGCATTTTGAATTAGTATTGGTACTGGATTTGTCTTGCTGTGAGAGGGGCAGACTGTGTCGCAGTGTTGGGTCAACTGGTTTTATGCTCCATAACTTTAGCTCTTACAATTAAACTTTTAAGGAACCATTAGGGCAAAGAAAATACTTATCTAAGAGCACTGGCCCAATTAATGAGGTATATAAACTCTGCATTTTGTTATATGGTTTTGGCAATTTTGTTTTTTTTTTTAATGAAATGTTAACAAGTGCCCTGCCCTTGATAATAAGTTGGAGTTATTGCTAGTCGAACCCCTTTAACAGGAGCTTTTAAAGTAGTAGACTTGAATAAACATTAATTTCTCTGAGGATATAAAAATAGCGATCGAAGAAGGAAAAAACTGTTACTTGAAATATATAGTTGTTAATAGTTTTACAATTAATATCAGAGCTATATAAATTATTTTGATGCCATAACAGAATTTTTAAAGGAGTTTTGTAGTGCTTTAAATGGATTCGGGCTTGAATGGCTTGAGGTTTCGCTTGATTTGGTGTCAAAATTAAAGAAGTTAGCTTGCTGTAATGTTACGGTCATTGGGATTAAGGTAGAATGAGAAGCTAAGGCTATGGGATTAAGTTAAGGTGAGAGAAAGGTTGGTTATGGCTACTATTTAAGCAGAGTGCTGCTGGAGATCAACATGGAGGAGATGCTGCAGGAGGCAGAGGCAAAAGTGGAGGAGAACAAAAGGTAAGCCTTGGATCTCATTAGGATGGGAGTCTCACCTTGAAGAAGTTAATGGGGTTTCACAATTAATAGAAAACATCTACCAAGGATTTCAACAGAACCTTTTGTAGTTGTCTCTGGAAGGCTTGCTTATGTCGAATTATAAGGACTCTCATACTAGACAAAGGTTTCATAAGTTCTATTAGATAGAGGTTTCTTATCTAAGGCTAAACTATTTTCAAATGAGAAAGGACTTGAGAAAATGTATACTGAACAACCTTCTAGCCTGGACTCTAAACAAAGAAAAAATAATTAAAATACTCATAATCTATATAAATGCTTTTAGTTAGAAGTGATTTGATTTTTCTTAGTCGATGGGAGTCAGACTCATACTCACTAAAATGGTTCATAAATAATCTATAATCACATGACACTAAAAGTGGTACCTGTTGGTGCTCTCTTTCCTCCTCCTCTAAGAATACACTTGAAGGCATTTTTTCCTGTGGTGCCAAAGCTGTTGTAGCACAATGCTTTGTTGATGGCATGGTGTCTAAAAGGGAGGATGGAATTAGGGGATCTACTGTTACCTATGATGGAAAATATCCTGAGTAAATGGTGTTGGCATTATATCAAAACATCATTGCTGCTCATTTATTACAAAAGCTCTATCTTCGGGCTTCATATTTATGGTGCCCCACATAAATTTCTCTTCCTGTTTTTGCTCCCCTCTTACCTTTTTCTAACACCCATTCTTGTTTGGAATATCTGGGCCTGTTTGTTGATGTGGAAGCTGTCTAAATGTGTCCACACTTATTTCGGCCACTTGTAGATTCATAGAGAATGCACCTATTCCTAAGCTTGCCCGTTCCCATTCGTTGTATTTGTATTTTTCAGCATTTTTGTTATTGCTATATAATTCATGATTTTTCATAACATTCGAATTGAGGATGGATAGCTGATCTTATTGTCATTCCTCATGTATAATAGGCCTGCTAGTAACGTGGAACTTAGAAGAACCAAGTCTATTCTGGCCAGTTTCCATAGTTTAGTGAGAATCATTATTGTTTGTTGTACCATACAAATAATTGAGCTGAAGTGCCAAAAGTGGTCTCTCTGAAGTATCACCCAGCTACTGTATTGCCATGGCATTCCATGAAATTGGGTTTCTTTGTTCTGGCTGTATTTTAGTCATCACTGCATATTGATTTTTGTAGTTCCAACGTCCATCATTGCGTTTCTTGTGTGCTAGTGTATTTCATAATTTTGGTTTCCAAAGGCATTTTAAATTTTAATGCAACTAGTGCACTTATACCTTGATGCCCCAACATTATGAAACTGAAATCAGAATCAGTAAGCTTTAGGGGAACAATGTTGCCTTTATGGATCAAGTTTATGATCTATGGAAGTTTGAGTTTATTTTCCAAATGGCACTCAGCCTGCTAGGTTGATGGTAAATTTCCTTCAGCAGTAGTTGGTCAAAGAATAGTGCCACAAGCCAAGGTAAGGGACTCTACCCTGTTGGATATGCAGTTTAGTCTCATGGAACCACGGAGTGTCATACATAAAACCTAAAATAGTAGAGTTTAGAAGGAAAGGTTTAGAGAGAGGGAATCACAATCTAGTAGGAGGCAAATTTCCACCTAAGATAGTAGCTTCTAATTACCAATTGGAACTTGATTTGTGCCTTTTTTAATATTAGAAGCCACAAGATTTGTATCCCATGAATTTAATAGTGTATCATGCTGTACTATTGCTTGAGTTGTGGAAAGATGTGGCTGTGAATTTTTGTAGAAATTGTGGCCATGGATGGAGTGGATTGTAGACAAGAATATTGGGGCCAATTCTAAAGCTGTAAACCACAGGGAGTACAAAGTAAATAGATAAAGGGGGAGAGGAGAGAAGAAAAGAACAGAAGAAATGCTCAAGAAGCTTCAGATATATATCATATATGTTTGGGCCAGTGTAAACTGATTAATAGACACTTTACCTTTAGGAGGTGGCATATGCATTGTGAGAAACATTATGGTTTTAGTTTCAGTCATGTCACTTCTTTTGTTTTTAAATTTTGAGATACAAGAGGGTTTTGTGTTCTTTTGCTTTTATCACTGGATTATTATTTTTTAATTCATATCTTTTTACGAGTTTAATTCTCTCATTACAGAGTGCAAAGGCAACCAAAGGCCACGTGTTTATTACTTATTCTTGTCCTTTTTTGTCATAAACTTAGTGTCATTTTGGTGTTGTTTTCTGAATATGCAGGGGTCCTCTGCCTGATTCTGTGAAGTCTATTCTGGAGGAGGGAATAAATCTATACAAGCTTCACCAAAGAAGCCATGGCAGGTTAATTACTGTTTTTCCTACTAACAGTGGCCATATGAGCTCATAGTCATTTATTGTATTTCAGACGGCATTGCCACTGTGAATTGTTTTGCTTTTTGGACCAGTAAGGTCTATATATAGTGATTAGTGGATAATTTTCTCTGAACTGCGTAGTATTCCCTTTTCCATGTTTAGAGGGTAAGATATTAACAGCTTGTTTGATACTTGAGGAAAAGAAAGGAAAGGCAAGGGAAAATTCCCTCCCTTGTTTGGTTTTTATTTTAGGAGGGAAGAGAAGAGAAAAGGAAGAGAAATGACAGCAAAAGTAGTTTTCTTCCCACTTTCTTTTCATTTTCCTTCCTCTTTCTTTTGCAATAGGTATCCTATTATTTTCTTCTCTCTCTCCTTTAAACTTCAAACATGGGAAAGTTGTTTTCCTTCCACTTTCCTTTTATTTTCTTTGCAAAATCAAACAGAGGAAAGAAACCAATTTCCTTTCATTTTCTCTCTCATTTCCTTTTTTCCTTTGTTCCCCTTTCCCTTCCACAAGTATCATACAGAGCCTAAGTCTCGTGATAATGTCACATGATTTTTAAAAGGTACAATGGAGGGCTGAAGCCTACACGAGAACGTGTATGGGCCACCCTGTCCCAATCAGGTCTTGAATCTTGATACAAAATGCTCTGAGGCCTTTCAGATGCTCATTAATATCATCAAACCCTTGCATTAAAGCCCATAGTTTGCTCAGCAGATTGGTTTCCTTCCCAGTAGTTGTGCTGGATTTAGCAGAGACGAGGACACAGTGTCTAATTGCCAGGATTTGAGTCTTATGTGGGTGCATAGCTAGGTCCTCATACTTGGTACTCTGGATTTACACCTATGCATCAGCCTCAATAATCAATTTCCGAAAGTCTTCCATCCTGTGTTTTTTTTTTTCTCTCATGGCCATCCCACAAACACCTACACTTATTCGGTCTGGGCGTCTGTTCAGAATAGTGCCATACAGGTGAAACTCCAAAAGCATGACTAGAAAGTAGAGCCACAGGGTTGGGAGGAAGGTTCCAGGCATGGTCTTTTGACCTCTCTGTTCCTCTGAGACCAACATGTAGGCATCACAGAACTCAATCCACTCCAAGAATTGTTCCGGTTTTCTTGTTCCACCCTGCATTTCCAAATTCTCATCTTAGTGAAAGTGCTATAATGCATGTGAAGAGTTGTTTCACATGGTGCTTATAGAAGGGACTATGGGCTATCAAAGGGATTCCTACATAGCTTGTTCCAGTTAGTTAAAAGGCTATCATTTCCAACCAGCCCCAAGAAACACTTAAACATAGGTTACCAATTGCTTCAATTGGTTTTTGACAATTCAAATGCATTTTATTGATTTGTTTTTGTCTAAGAAATTGAAGCTGTCTTTGAACCGTACATGAAGCCAACATATGGGCATATACTTGGCTGGGATTTTTTTTATCAAATGTTAATCCAGAAAATAGGAGTGTTTGGAGAGGGGACTCAGTAGATAACCTGTGGTTTATTCTTGCAAAGTGGTTCCCCTCAGAGTTGAGTCCACATTCCCACCCTTGTTGGTATGAGCCATTGAGCCTTTGACCATACACTATGCTGTGGCTCCTAGAATCTGGTGTTGAAAATAAAACATCACAAATCAGCAATTTCCACCAAATGTATCCTAAAGTCCTAGTCTTAAAAGAGTTCTTTGAGGCTTGACCCGTGGTGAGGCAGTTCTATATTGCCTTGATCCTTTGTAAACTGGTTGGGCGTCTCATTATGCTTAGACCTCATCAGGGCAAGGGATACTCAAAGTTGCACTTGTTCATAACAGCGTCTTGACTCTTGATTACTTCAATAAATTTTTTGCTATTTTCTATGCCACCAAACAATTCTCCTTTGTTATTGAATTATGAATTTACCATGAGATGTGGCCAGAGGCAAATGCCTGGTCTTAGTACTTGGTGGTTGAAGTTAATATGAGGCTGATCTGTCAGAGTGTGAGGAACTGATGAGGCTCACATGTTACTCCTTGAGGTTCACTGATTGTGTAGTATTTGTGCCTTTGTAGTATTTCTGCTTCCAAGTTTTGACTTCACTTTCATTTGAAAATAACAATCTTTGAATCAATTAATACTTCCTTTCTGGTGACTCTTCAGAAAAAGGGTTAAAAATTCTCAGTTTCTTTTTGCCAGTGTGATTGCCCTAATACAAGTTCAAGGGCTTTAAGGCTGCTTGCTTGTGTCAAAAGTTTCTCCTGAATTTTTGCTCTTTTTTTTTATATTTATTTTCAGCCAATGACTTGTTAGTTGTTACAACTTTAGGGTTCAAGGAAATAATAGAATTTTATGTTTTCAAATGCCTAAATCTAGACCACTAAACTATATGCGAGTTTGTTTAGTAGATCGTTGATTCATTTGATGGCACAACTTGTGGGGTATTCGTGAGATAGGCTGGCTTCAAGTAGAATTTGCCTTTTTGTGCTGATATATTCATTCTCCCAGATGTTTTATTCTCATTTTTATGCAGGTTAAAAACATTAATGATAGATATGCTATATAAAAACTGTGTCATCTCCTTGGTGGAGCACAAGGACTTTTGACTTCAGGTAGAGTATGAGAATAAACTAATAGATCATAATTCAATAGTTGATCCCTACACTGGAAAGATATAAATAGGTTACCTCTCCACTATTTTCTATCTCATGATAAAAAAAAAAAAAAGAAGGCACACCTTCATTCTCAGATTTTGTGCTGGTGAAACTTAGAAATGTGTATACTAGAAATACATCTTGTTGACATTGAATTGCTTGATGGATCATATACATTATCCTTGGAACTTAGTATCTTCAAAAACAAGTAAATCAGCTCTGAGTAGTGATTTCAAACACAGTATTACAAAGACAAATACGCGTCTTTTTTAATTTTTGTTGGAAATCATATTAATATAATTTATCTTTCTTATTCTGAGGAAATGGGGAACCCTTTTTATTGGACTAATTTTCCATTTAGTACTACACGGTTGTGGTGGAATTGACTTAATGAAGTAGTGATGTGAACTTGTGATGAAGCGGGTATTTTAGTATAAATTCTTCTATTATTGCCTTTGGAGTGTTTTTTTATATTTCACTCTTTTCAATTTTATCTGGTGCAACCTGTTAAGAGCTCACTTTCTGCTCTTAATTTAGGTTGGAGCCCACAAAAGGATCATATGCGAAAGACTGGGCTAAATGGGAGAAGCAATTGAGAGAGATTCTATTTGCCAATGCCGATTATCTTAATTCTATTCAGGTTAGTATATACTGTTTGTTTTATCTTGCGTTGAATTCTTGCAGTCTGGTTGTATATGCGCTCACTAACCATCTTTCAAATCAATAAAAAGAATTATTGTCATGGTTTCCCATAAATTTTTTACATGCATAGTTTACAAGTACTTCGAAGGCCGAAAACCTCCTAACAACCCCCAAACCCTGACTTGAAGCCAAAATCAACCCAAAAACACGTGCGCATGTGCACACACGAACACAAAAGAAAGAGAGAAAATGTCACTCTCTTTCTCCCAACCACACACGCAGTGTTTGGGACTTTTGTTAACTGGCTTGTTTGATCATATTTTGTTATCGCTGAGCATATCTTTTGCATGATTTGTATGAGTCCAGGTTCCATTTGAATTCGCTGTTGAACAAGTGTTAGAGCAGCTAAGAACTATTGTGAAGGGTGATTATACAACACCAAGTACGGAGAAGAGGAAGTTTGGAAACATTGTTTTTGCCGCTGTCAATCTTCCTGTTAGTGAAATACGAAGTCTCCTTGATAATGTAAGTAAAAATTTGCTTCCTGATCCAGTTTTATGAGTGTCTCTACTTGAAACTTAAAACCTTGTAAACTTGATAAATTGGTTCCATCCAAATTGTGGACAACACTGACAAAGCCTAATCTACATGAGGGCCTTAGGCCTTAGGCCTTAAGCAAGGCTTGGCGACAAAATTTTCAAGCAAGGCTTGTGGGTATCTATTAATTGGTTGTAAGTTGGGCCTTCAATTTGAGGCTGGGGTGTCAGAAATGTTTATGTAGATTGTTTGGGTAAATTTCAATTTATTAACTCACCACTTGACTCAAATGCTTAAGTTGTTAGGTAAAAGCCCAAACAATGCATATCAAGCTCTCCAACACCCTCTCTTACTTGAAATCCCACCTTGCACGTGGAGATGCAACAAACAGAGATAGAGAGAAGCATAATGCAATGGGGGAACAAATGTATGTGGAGAGACTTGAACCCAAGACCTCTTCCTAACCAGAGCTCTGATACCATGTTAAGTCACCACTTGGCCCAAAAGCTTAAGCTGTTAGGTAAAGGCCCAAACAATGCATATCAAGCTCTCCAACACAATTAATCCCAAGCCTTGAGGTTTTTTGAAAAGGCGGTTTCCCCCTTTTTGTTCTCGTTTCAGAATGAATCACTTACCTAACACGGGGCCCTCTCCTCTTCTTCTCTGCTTTTGGGAAATTCACGCCATTAATATTTGACTGGTTTGACCACTTAAAATGACCCAAAAGCCTTCAGCTGGATTAAAAGAATACATAAAATGTGCAGATGTACCTTAGAAGTAAACAAAGTAACAATATTAACATTTTTGAGACGCTCGCACTTTGGGGTAAACCAACCATTGTTTTTGACCATTTAGCAGTCACAACTGGACCTATATTAGGCAGCCATTTTTAATTGCAACCCTATACTAGATTCCTCTCTTTCATTCCTTCCACCTCTTTCTCTCTCCCGCTTTTTTATTTTTATTTTTTTGGTAACCACCTGCTTCCCATTTCAAACAATCAATGCAATGGCCTCATCAAACCCAAAAAAGAAGAGCACAAATATTCATTTTTTTTCTTTTGTAGTAAGCATGGGCAAGCTATGAAGTGGCCAAGAGGGGGCCATGGCCCCCTCCTAATGTTTGAAAATTTCCACTATGCTAAGTATAAATTAAAGCCTAAAAATTTTTGCATATTAAAATGGCCCCCCATAATGTTCATAAAACCATTACATAGATTAAGGTGCAAAAAAATTTACATAATAAAATGGCCCTCCTCCTATGTAGCTCATATTTTGGCCCATTTTTTCTATGTGATCTTATTTTTTAAGTTTGTGATTTGTTTTTTCTGTAACCGAAGGTTCAAACTTACACATTCCAAATTAATTGATGTCTAGGGCAATTTTGGAGAAAAAACATAGGTTCCTCTGTATTTAGTAAAACTACAATGAAGTGTGCATCTTCAGCTGTAAATACTATTAAAACTAAATTTTGATTTTTCCTGGACTTGTTCTTACAGAATAAAATCAAAGATCTACTTTTCTTTTTATAGATTTGTTTAACTTGTTCCTGCACTTCTAGTTTCTACTGCGACTATAGAACGTGCAATTTCAATTATGAATGTCGCTAAAACTAAATTTCGAAATAAGTTGGAAGATAATTTTCCAAAAAACCTTTTGATTGTGTACATTGAAAACAAAGTCAGTAAAAAGCTTAGTTTAAATTCAATTATAAATGGATTTCGTGACATGAAGTGTTGTTGAGTACCATTTTGATTATTAGTCACTTGATATATATATTAAAAAAATAACTTTTTAGTGATATTTTGCTGTCATAACTTAATTAAGATTAAATGTATGTTACTTTTATTTGCGTGTAGGAAATCTAGCTTGTATTATTAGTTGTATTTTTTTTAAACCTATTTTAGCCCCCCCCCCCAAAACACAAAAAAAAAAAAATTTAAATCTTGGCTTCGTCCCTGGTAGTAAGCAAGGCTTTAAAATCTGTAAACATAGACCCAACTACATATACAATAATCCTTATGGTCTGCATGCTTGGTAATGTTGTTAGTTTACTATTTTTGCTGTGTATTTTTTATGGCTTGTTGATGGGCATTTGTAGGTTACCGTTATGCCTACAGTACCAGACTAATGTTTTGGAAACAGGAAACACACCCATTTTAGTGTTTTTCATTTTCTTTTTTTGAATTTTGTAAACAACTAAAAACATAAAACATAAAACAAGCACTGTTTTTTATTTTTTTTGAAAAAAATCAAAAAACAAAAACAAAAAACCCTTACCAAACAAACCCTTAGCCTTCCACATCCCTAGACATGTTCTCAAAAAATCTCTTTGTCAATGTCAAATGCTGCTTGCACGATTTTGCTTGGCTTCCAGTTCTTGTTTTGATCACAAGTTCTTCTTGCAACACAATTAATTTTTGCTCACAACAGTATTTTATTTGACTCCCTCTTATGTAACATAACAGAATGAGAGGTTGCTTCTTCTAGTGTACTTTTTCTTTTCTTCTCTTTTCTTTGTTTCTTTTTCCTCCCTGCATTCCCCAGCATTAAGTAGGGGAAAAGACATATTTTGCCATGTTATTGGTTTTTTTTTTTTTCGGAGAAAAGAATATTATTGGTTACCAGTGTATCATGCTCAATCACAGTAGTTGTTAATCACCCAAGTGCTTTGTTGGGATACAAAGTCATGTTTCACACAACTTTGAACCTTAAAATATGAGGCTACTGTAAGTTTGAGAAAATGCTTTAATGTGCCATTTGGTGTATAAAATACTACACCTATGGGTACTTTTAAACTCCATTCATCTATTTAGATCTCAATGATAGAAACTGTGTAGTAATTACTAATAATGAAAACAGAAGATGTAAACTATGGGTGATTTCGAAACATGAAAACTTTTTTTCAGTATGAAATGTATACAGTGGTTGACAGTTTTGGAATTCTGGCTCTAGCTTTCTTCACATGCCTTAAACACTTTGTATGTCTCAACAAGTGTTGCACGAGAGGGTTTTAAGTACCCTGGAATTTTAATTACCCGCGCACCCCATTAAAACTCCCATACCCAGTTGGGGTTTTTATGCAATCAACTACTATTACAACGTCAAACATCCACCCAAAGTTTGCCCCTAATCACCCCCAATTAGGACTTTTACCTAGCAGTTCATCACCCCAAACTAGGGGTTTTAGGTTTCACACACCCAACAACCCCCAACTCAATCGCATAAAAAATAAAAATAGAAGAAAAAAACCTCTTCAATTTCATTCCCAATTGAACCGCCCAAAACAAACCCTGAACCAAGTAAATCAAAATCAAAATCCATTGATCATACATACATATATTATACCCTGAAAGTCAAAAGAGTAGTTTGAAACTCACCTTGAAGACATCTTTCCAAAAGCACTTCCTTTGGTCTTCCCTTCATCGTAGTATGCTCTTCTCTGATCTTCATTTCCTTTCCTACTTTGCTCTTCTTCCATCTGATCATTTTTTTTGTGGGTTGCGAACTCAAAGACAATGATAGTAATGAGAGCCTTAGCATGAGCACTTCTAAAAGGGTGTCGTGTTCATGTTAGAAACCAACACTCATTACTTCCTCAATACATGTCAGACAAGCGTCCAAATGTGTCATATTTTTTTAATTGCATTATGACTAGACATGTTTCGGGCACTTGAGGACACGCATGTCCTTTCGGGCATTTGAGGACACATATGAATCATGTTGCAAGTTTGAAAAAAAAATAACTTGGGATTTAAAATAAAACCAATGTAGATTTATACGTAATTGGACATTTCAACTATTGAATACATGGTTTGTAATTTCAATTAGAATTATCTTACATTTTTTTTCATTATCTTTTGATTAAAATATTCATATATATGACATATAAAAACTATAAAAAATATATTTTCTTTGCCGTGTCCTCTCTGTAGCGTGTTCTACATTTTTTAAAAATTGTTGTATCAGCGTATCCATCTCTTGTGGTGTTCATGTTGCTGTCGTGTGTTGCGTGACTGTGCTTCTTAGGTGGAAAGATTGAGAGAAAGAGAGAGCACTAGAGTGGAAGAGAAGAAAGAGAGAGAGACTGTCATTTGATCTTTGTGGGAAGGTGTCTGTGGTGGTTGTTTGGGTGCAAATTTTCATGCAAAATTTTTTCTCTCTTTTATTATTTTAATAATACATATGCTTGGAGCCTTGGACTAGTATATCCATCTCCGACCAACGCTTGTCTTGCCAGCCTAATGGTAATGGGATAACTGATTATTTTTAAAACAAGAGGTGGGAGACTACCCTTCTAGAAAACCTTGAGGGAGTAAGAGAAATTTATCCTTATTGTTTTTGGTTTGATTCTGCCCTGTATAACAAATTTTAGTTTCAGACATCAAGGGGATTAAGCCAGGTAATAGATGAGATTTCTATTTCATTGCTTCCTTAAAGGGTTAGACATCGGTCCACTTGGAAAGGTGTGACTTGTGAGTTCCAACTCCCTCATCCCACCCGCCAAAAAATTAATAAATAAATGAAGGCCCTCATCTCTCTCTGTGTGTGGGTTATCATTATATGTTTTCACTGGACTGACAGTCATGCTGAAATTAATTTGGTGCCTACAACTCTGTTGGTTTCAAGTGACCTGAGGAAGGCCAAATACTGTTATTTGGAGTTGCTAAGAATAAAAGAGAACTACAAGGAATGTTTTAGTAAACATGTTAGGTCCATGGAGAGAATGTCTTCTATGCCAGCATGAGTCCAATGGTTATTGCTAAATGGGTGGCTACAACTTTTGGAGAATTTATTTCATATCTATGGTGCTTCCTCTTTTTTGAGCTTAAATTTCCTTATCCATATTGGTCTTTTACGTTTTCTCTTGCATTTTAAATTTGCAAAAAGAAAATGACATCCATTGTACATAATGATGTTTCTCATCTAAATATTCAACTCTTTTATGCATGTTTTTCAATTTGTGCTATTGTAATTTTTCAAGTACGGAATAACTCCAAAAACCATTCAGATACCTCAACCTCTTCTGATTACATGCTATTTGAATAAGCAGTTGGCTGAGAAGAATCCCAAGGTCAAGGCTTTCCTTGAAGACAAGAATATGGAGAACAGCCTTAAGGAGGCTCATGTGACGCTAGCTCACAAGAGAAGTCATGGTGTTGCAGCTGTGGCAAATTATGGTGTTTTCCTCGATCGAGAAGTCCCTGTGGACATGACTGCTCTACTCTTTGCAGATAAAATGGCTGCATTAGAAGCCAGCCTTGGCTTTGTTGATGGCGAGAAGGTTACTTCAAAAAACGACTGGCCTCATGTGACCTTATGGACTGGTGAAGGTGTTGCAGCGAAAGAAGCCAACTCATTACTGCAACTGCATTCAGAGGGGAAGGCTATTCGCATTGATATTGACCCACCCATCACCACAACAGGCATATTACAATTTTTTTAAGCTTCACATGTTTGGTTGCTTGGATTGAAAACAACAATTTTCTTGTGACAATCTTTTTCAGGAACTATGTGAAGAGAGAGCCTAGAGTGAAGGCAAATTTTTTTGTAGGATCATAGTTTTTGCTTGAGAGTTTTTGTACATTTAGGCCATGGAAATAGAGCAGAGTAAATAGAAAAAAAAGAAAAAAAAAACATGTGGATATTGATGCTCTGAGGTTTCTTTTTGATCGTATTGATGCTCTGAAGTTTTTATGATACTTTTTGGGCAGCATAGTTAGTTCAAAAGGGGGAAAAACTTTTGATACTCTTTTGATGAAAGTTAAATAGACAGGGATGTGATAAAATCATTTTGTTTAGCACATCAATTTGCTGCTGGTCAGATGGATTTACTGGCAAAAATTATTCAGTACTCTTATAGCACCACATCATCTTTGTTTCACCACTCGTATGGTGGTGGAGTTTTTCTGTTAGGTAGTGTTAAATACTCCACCTAACAGGTGTAGAACTTGCCCCCATGTGAGCAAAAGAACAAAGACAAGTGACGTTTCAAGAGCATTGAATAATTGAATAATTTCTCAGCTTGCATGACATGTTTGCAAACTAGTCATATCTATCTAAGCATGTGGTTTGTTGCGACTTTTGAGTCCAAAACTTTGATTGAACCTCTCATTGAGCCCAGTCCACCACTGCTCTCTCTCTCTCTCTCTCTCTCCCCTTTTGGACACTCTTCTTGGACTGGGTTAGTTGTACGTAAATAACTACATCCATAAAAAAGCAGAGAGCAATGCTGCGCTGGTATTTGGATCCAAAGGCTTTGGTCCGAGGGTATGGCAAAGTTTTATTTTTTATTTACTTTTTCTCGTGTTATTATTTATTACTGTCAGGAGGGCTGATGCTGTGCTTGTGTAGTGTAGATACTACGTGATTTTGCCCTTTCTCACATGAGAATGGGCGAGCACTGAATAATTTTTTCAATGAAAATAACTTATCTTGGCCAACTATCATGGTCAGAAATGTAATTGCGGAAATTAATGGAAAGCCTCCATGAATTTATCCGTTTTAGGGGACCATTTATTAATGTTCATTTACTGCCCCCGTGTCATTGAGAGACTCGGGTCGTTTATCTTCATCGTCCTTTTTTCTTTTAGGAAAAAGAAAAATAGGGATACTTCCGAAAAATAAACGACTCATAGCAAAAGAAAGTCTGACAGATATTTTGTGTAAAGCAAAAGGCCTAGTCAAATAGAGGTTCTAGTTTGGCCACCTGTACAGAGTACTCACCCAGAACAATGCAAAGTAATACAAGAAGTATACAATAAGGTCTTCTTTTCTATCATTATGCTGGATCAAAACAATGTTCTGTGAAAAAACAGTAGCTCTCCTACTCCAAAGGCTGGAAAAAAAAATAGAAAGAAAATAAAATAAGGCCAAATGATGCACCAAGTCCCAGGACCCTTCCACAGATAGGATTACAGGCCTTTTGAGAGCTACTTTCACATTACAGTATGATATCATTATAAAGATATATTTGGGGCCCCAACTCTTAACCCAATCTGTCAGAGTCTCTGCATTACTGTTTATGTCTTCAACAGAGCAGACAATAAGATTTGATGTTAAAAACATATACATTTTTTTAAGAAAGGATAATGAAAACATAGGATCAATTAATTGGCAAGATGAAAGTCAATGAAAGAATGAAGCTCAGCCACCGGCTGCCGTATATTACAAATGAGAAAGGAAAAAACATGTAATGCATACTTTCTTTCAAAAAAAAACATAAAATAAAATTTATAAGTTTTTTTTACATACCAAACCAAATTAACCCGTTTTAACGGAAAAGTTCTGTGAGGTATTTAAACACAAAACATAAACCCAGAGATTCATTGGTAGTCCTTCAATAGAGACAAACTAGAGTCACGTAACTAAGTAAATCACAATAATTATAAGTGATAAATTCTAATTTAATTTTTTTCCACTTAAAGTAATATGACATCTTGATGATTAAGTTTTTACATGGCTATAGAACTACATATTATTAGCTTATTGCACCACATTAACATGATGCCATGGTACGGGTGTTACACTTTGCTCTCTCACGAACTTACTCTAATAAAAAAACTAAAAGCACTTATTGAAGATTCAAATGGCAAGCAATGAAATGAGAAAGCGTCACCTCTGCTCTCAAAGTTATGGAGCTATTTTGTCGAGTTCCTTAGAGAAAGTTGTTGACTCACGCTTCTAGGTATTATTTACTTACCCACTTGTGCAGGTTTTAGGTTCAAATAAGGGTGGACATTGGCGGGCTAGACTGGGTCTACATTAAAATAATTTCTCATCGGATTTAAAACTAAATTTTAAGTCCGTCCAAAATAAAAACTATAATGCCCAAGTTCACTCGAGCCCGCTTACTTAATCTAATAAATATTTTTCTTCAAAAATAATGTTAAATAATATAAAAATAAGTTTAAATAATATGACTATATAGTATTTTATATATATTTCGAGTCGAGCCATGCAAAATTTCAAAAATAATTCTCAAGCCCGTCATTAAACTAATCGGCCATAAAAATTACAAGAGCTAGGTGAACTTGGGCTGGCCATCGAGCTCGTAACCAACCCCCAGGTATAGGTTATAACCAGCATTTTCTCCTCTGCTAGTAACCTCGCCACCCAAGTTTGGTTGTAGGATTGCAATTAGCATTCTTGCCAAACAGATCCTTGGGCTTACTAAGAGTTTAAAGCCCATTTTTTTATCAAATTTTTTTTTAAACTTACAAATAAAAAAGTCAGATTTTTATCACTTTTTTTATTTTTTTAACTTTGCTTAGTTAAAGGTAAGAAAAAAGTAAAAATTAAAAATTAAAAAATTAAAAAAACTTTTTATTTTTTTTATTTATAAACTTGAAAAAAAGAGTCAAGTGAAAAAGGTCTAGACGCCACAAAAATCACAATCATCCGCAAGAATCGACCACGGTCGTTTTTACCTTCGTGTTGTTCCTCCTCTCTTCCCTTAGTTGAGGGAGTTGGCGATCATGGCTTTCCCGCTCCCTGATCGGCGGCAGTTTCCGAAGCACTGCTCCGCGTCTCCATCGTCATTATCTGAAAACCAGCAACAAGATAGTGGGGTTGATGGGCCCAATCGACCACAACACCACCACCACCACCACCACCACCCAGCGACTCCTACGCAGTGCCGTTGCTCCTTCTTCACCCTTTCACACCCAAATCCCCGTTCGTATTCATCGTCCCATGGGTGGTTTCGTGCCGATCCGCCGTGCTCATGAACGGCAAGATATCATTCTCTTTGCCAGATTTGCTGTTAACGTAAAGAATGAGACCGAGGTCTGTAGTTTATACTCTTTCTCTCTCTCTCTCTCCACACCCACCCACCCACGCAGTCATAATGCCACCCACGTCTTTTTTTTTCTTTTGAACAAGCCTGAAAAATCCTAATTTTTTGTCCTTTCGATTTGAGTTCATAATAAATGGCAGGTTAGATAATGAAAGCATTCCCCAAAGTTCTCATATTTTAAGATCAATGTTTTATTTGTCAATGTTTATACATATCCATCTATACTATACTTAGCTTCGGTATGTGAAGCCTTTTATGAATAGAATTGTAATTTTTTACGGAATTAAGCAACTGTTTTTTTGTTACTGAGAATAATGGGGCTAGTGGGATTAGTGGGCACAGTGGCACACACAATGTGAGCATTGCTCCACTAACCCAATAATTTCCACTAACTGAAAAACACCCGACGTTAGTTAAATTTCTTTAAAATTACCATCCGGTACTTGAAAGAATTCACATACCAAAACCAACTGTTCCCTTCTTGTATAGTACAGAAGTATAGATATGTACTAACCATTGTTTTGATTTTATTTATTGGCTAGATTGCACACCTTCAATTTGTGAGGGTAGTGAGAGCACAAGTCCAAGCTGTAGCTGGGTTGAAGTACGAAATTATAGTGGAAGTTATTGATGGTGAGGATGGTGAGAATAAGTGCTTTAGAGCAGC